>CAUDMG010002011.1:2227931-2305431 GCA_958450375.1 Homarus gammarus
AAATTATATGATTAAGATAATAATAATAATAATAATAATGAAACGAAACACTATTATGATTGTTAGGAGTATATGTAAACACACACGGATGCACACACATACACACACACAGATGACAGGCACACACACTCACACATCTACACATACATAATGAGGCGTGTGTGTGTGTGTGTGGGAAAGGTATGCATCCACTTTCCACACACTGTGCAAGAGAAAGAGCATTACAAGGGGGAGGAGAAAGGAAGGCAAAATCAACTGTTTAAGTTACCATGACGACGGATATTTGTGTTAAATTGTGTTGGTAATGAGAGACAGACAGACAGACAGACAGAGAGAGATACGTGCAGACAGACAGACAAACAGACAGACAGCAACACCGGACTCCCCACAAAACAAATGCTTAAATCCCCAGATGACATAAATAGTAGAATGTTTGGTGGTAGCGCATCTGATATCCCCTAATTCTCATATCCAGCACTTAGGCAACATGCACCTCACTCATAAACACACTAGACTTTCACGTGAACATAGAAAACACAGTAGAAATATACAGGAGGAGAGAGAGAGTTTGGCTAGAAATCAACTAAAGTTTATTTTGGAAAGGTTAGATGACAGTAACACGGATGAAATAGAGAGATGGTTAAGGACCACTAAACACGTAAGGGGTTTATATTCCAGTCCAGTGATTCTTTTAACAGGAGTAAGCAATAATAATAAAAAACTAAAAATAATAAATCATCCAATGTAGGCGTGTGGTGTGGGCATAAGACATGGGTGTTTCGTATAGGCGTATGCCGTGGGTGTCCAGTATAGGAGTGTAACATGGGTGTCAAATATGGGCGTGAGGAGTGACCGTGGGGGGTTGGGAGTGTAGAAAGAGTAAGAGTGGGGCGTGACTAAGTGATGTGGTGGGTATGAAGGCGTGGGAAGGTCACTGAGACGAGAAAATCCCCCCCCCCCTCACCTCCACCCCCTCCCTCTTTCTCACGCCCACTCCACCCATTGTTTGCTCCACCACACCCCTACCAGACCTTCAAAGATCTTAAACTGGAGTGGAGCTTTTCCGACACCTGCAGCCTTACCTAACGTGATACTAAATAATTAACACCAGACTCCATCAAAGACGTACATATAGACGAAAACAAAACGGCATCTACATATTCTCCAAAAAGTGTAAACACTCCTTCATTTATAATTCTCACAAAAATACATTCACTAATAAAATAAAATAAAATATATATAATGAATAATTAATGTGATGGCTATGCGAGTACACCTTAGTATTACCCTCTTCTTAATTAATCTTTATGTATTTATTTGAGAAGTATAACAATAATAATTAAGTGTGTTTGTATACATTTTTTTTGAGACTCTGAACATAGCCAAGACACGATTATAAGGAATTAGATATCTCAACAATAAAATAGCATCAATGTGGACAAATGTAAAGTACTCAGTATAGGAGATGTAAACAGGGAAACCAGATACCAGATGAACAACGATGCCATAGAGAAATCCGACTGCGAGAGAGATTTAGGAGTAATGATAAGTAGGAACCTTAAGCCAAGTAAACAATGTGTTTTTGCTCCTAACAAGGCTAATAAAGTACTTGGGTTCATACAAAGGAGTGTTAGTTACAAGACTAGCGAGGTCATCCTGAAACTGCTCTTGTGAGACCACACCTGGATTACGCAGTTCAGTTCTGGTAACCTTATTACAGAATGGATATAGAATCCTTGGAAAGAATTCAGAGGAGAATGACAAGACTAATCCCGGGCATTAGGAACCTTGATTTGCACTCCCTCGAGAGACGTAGAGCGAGGGGCAACCTGATAGAGGTGTATAAGTGGAAGTCAGGGTTAAACAAAGGGGACATTACAAAGGTACTCAAACTATCCAACCAGGAGCGAACTCGTAACAATGGTTTTAAATTAGACAAATTTAGATTTAGGAGTGAAATAGGTAAACATTGGTTTGGAAACAGAGTAGTGGATGAATGGAACAAGTTACCAAACATCATCATTAACTCGAATACGCTGAATAGCTTCAAACATAGGTTGGATGCTTATATGAGCAATAGGGGTTGGGTGTAAACGGGACTGCCCAGTATGGGCCAATAGGCCCGCTGCAGTTTCCTCCATTCTTATGTTTTTATTGTGGATAAAAGCATAATAGCATCAATTATTGTGGATAAAAACAAAATCGTATCACTTATTGTGGATTAAAACCTTTGTGTTGAACGCGATAACCCAAGTGTTATGATTTATATACGAGTTGATCCAAGTTAAATTCTCAAATACAAACTAAACTAAAAATATACTTTGTAAATATAGATAAGAAGCATACCAATAAATGCTAAAAGTATTCATTTGTGTTAGTTTCACTCTAACCTGACCCGTAAATGCAAAAATATAATGCAAATTAAATACTATTTACATAATACATACAAAATTATATGCGGTTTACATAATACATACACAAAACACATATACATTACACTAGCCAAACTTTAAATAAACTATAGTATAATCAGTATAGCAAATGAACGTAATGCTAAATTATATAATTGTGTGGTAAAATTCCTGTAGATCACCTGTAAATGATATATAATAATCGTATGTAAATCATGAACTATTGTGTGTGTGTACAGGTAAGCTACAGACACTACACCTTGCACTGCATTATAACCTGAGGTAAATGATGCAATATACTGCAATTCTCTCCTACCTGATAACTGTAATTAGATTTGCGAGTCATGAGCGATGTTCCCATGACATATTTACACAGACACAGACAGACACAAACACACCAGCCCAGGTGATCAACTCAGGTGTGGAGGAGGGAGGGGCTGGCGAGCAGGTAGGAGCCACCACACACCATTAAGGGGAAGGAGGGAGGGAGAGAGGGGGCGGGGGTGAGGGAGGTAGGGGTGATGTAGGTACACTGGTCCATACCTGGTCAACAGTACAGTGCTAATTACCTACCTGTGTGACCTTAGTTTAAATTCACCTGTACTTTCTAATACTGTTCCACCACCACCTGTTAATTGTGGTTACATACAACAACACTCTACTACCACTATCGTAACTACCACCCTCAATGTTTATACTCTCTTCACTAATCACATCTACTACCATTATCATCAGTTACAACTATCATTCAACCTTCTACCACAACTACCACCATTGGCAACATTATTACTACCACTCTTACCCAGACAATCACCAACCTACCCTTTCTTATGCTCGACCCACCACCACCAACCACCCACCTCAACCACCCCGCCACACCCCCACCCCCACACTAACCACGCCCTTCACCATCCACTCAACACCTCCCACCCACAGCCACCCACACCCACCCAGTCACCCACACCCAGTTTAACCAGTCATTACGCCACTCGTTCTTTCTCTCTCAAGGCACAAGTTATATCATGATGGCGTGAGAGACAGAGAGACGGAGAGACGGATAGAGACAGACAGAGAGACGGAGAGAGAGAGACAGACAGAGAGAGAAACAGACAGGGAGATGGACAGGGAAACAAAGGAGAAGAAGAAGAAGGGGAGAGAGAATTAGAGAAAGACAGAGAGACTGACGGGCAGGGAAAAGAGAGATAAAAAAGAAGAGAGAATGAGAGAGAGTCAGATTGAGAGACAGAGAAACGGAGAGAACAAAAGCAATTGCAAGCAAAGGCAGAAGTTAGAAAGTCTAGGTAAAGTCACACACACACACACACACACCTTTCTGTCAGAATTTCACGAGTTGAGTTTCACTGAGAAAGGTGACGTCAATATGCGTGATTAAGTAAATAGGTGGTGGGCGGCAAGCAGGTAGTGGGCGGCAAGCAGGCAGTGGGTGACAAGCAGGTAGTGGGCGGCAAGCAGGTAATGGGCGGGAAGCAGGTAGTGGGTGACAATCAAACGGTCTCTGCTTCACCTTGGTAAAGTTAACCACACTGCCAATGTTACTGTGAGCTATTATTATTATTTTTATTATCATTATTATTATTATTACCTTGTATTATTATTATTATTATTATTATTATTATTATTATTATTATTATTATTATTATTATTAGCAATGTTAGTGAGAACGTGACCTAATTGAAATTAACCCAATCTTAACTTAATCTAATCTAACCTAACCTATATGCATAACCTAACCTAACAACACGAACTACAACAACTACAACTATTACAAACAACAATAACAACTACCACAACAACAACACCAGGTATACAGTACGTCATATAAAAAGAAATTAAGTACAGCGTTTCAATTTCGCCTCGTACACCCCGAGAGAATAACCCGGAGAGAACCCAATAAAACTGAGAGAACAAAGGAATTATTCACACGCGTTTTAGGAGAGACAGAATTACTTTTGGTAGACAATAGAAATATATAAAAGATTAATGCTGATATTATTACGTGCCAAGGCTAAGAGAGCTATTAACCCTTGTTATCATTCCATCGACGCGTTTATTACCAACATAATTTATTAACGAGAAAAAATTCACATTCATTAAAACTCATGAAAAATTATAGTTGTTTCGTCATTTCTCTAACTGGCCCTATTTTTTTTATTTTTTTGTCAGGTTCTACTATTTGGTAACCCAGAGCGCTGTTTATGTTTACCAAATATGGCCAATGAAACACTTCTACGCAAGCACAGGTCGACCAATCAGAGCGAAGGGGCGTGGTCGCGCAGAGTAGGGTCGGGGAGGGGGACGACAAGTTGCATGGTCTGACGTAGGAGATGAATGCTGCTCCAACCTTGAGATAGCGGGTCTCTCGTCTCTTGCAACATCAAGTATGGCCAGATATTGCAGGTTTTTATTGCTTTTAATTGAACACAGACGAGATATGAGGCTCCTGACAATTATACATCACCAGTTTGAACCGTGAAAAATGATTCATGGTGGACAGAATGGGATGGTATAGTGATTTTTGTTCATAACTGTGAAAGGAACCTCTCTGCTTACCATACCCATTAAAAAAAAATAAAAAAATAAAGAAAAATTCAAATCAGAATTAATATAATGCCATACCACAAATCCATGCTATGGTGGTTAATACACTCAGCTTGCAAATTAAGAGACCTAGGGTCGATTTCTTACTGATGGAGCGAAATTGAGGGTGAATGTGGGTTAAGATCACTTGAACACACACACACACACACACACACACACACACACACACACACACACACACACACACACTACTTCTTTGCTGTCACCCAGAATCGAGTATGACGATCATCCAACTATGATACAATGATATCAGTTATTAAGGATGGCACCTAGGTTGGTGAGTTTTGAGGTGACTAAAGAGACCGATACGGGACCGGCAGAGTCGTCCACATTCGTTGCACATGTGGAGGGCTCCATCTACTGTGGGAGGGGCGGTGGTAACGTCTTTCTGATGTTGCGCTTGTCTGCCTCGGTTTGCAGTCGGGCTAACTCGAAAGTATTGACACTTTCTCGTGTGGTGCTCCTCCAAGCGCTACGGTGTGGAGTGATCGTCTCCCAGGTGAGGGGGTCGATTTGGCTCCTTTTCAGGTTTGTCTTAAGACTATCCTTATACCTTTTCAATTGCCCGCCAGCTTTACGTTTACTATTCGTTAGGTGACTGTAAAGTAGCTGCTTTGGCAGTCTACTGTCGTCCATACGGGTAACATGGCCAGTCCAGCGTAGTTGTTCATGGAAAATGGTAGCATCGATGCTCCTACAGTTGGTGTCAGCTTGAATACTGGCATTTGTTCTCTTGTCTTCCCAACGAATTCGGAGGATGGAACGTAGACTACGTTGGGTTCCCATGGTGGTCACTGGTCACCTCTTCCGCCTACACTGCCGTTGGGGTCTTGTTGGAGCTCTGTAAGCATGTCTGCCTGATGCCGGGCTCCACCGCAGATTTTTCGTTCGGGGTTTACTCCCGTAGCCTTATACCTGCCAAGGTTAATTCGCAAGGCAGCGGGACGGTGGTTGGTAGGGGCCAGGACGTGTCCACATGCCAGTGGGGCCTATGCGCCGTCCCTCTGGGGCCCACTGATACTCCTGTATCCCCTGCTGGCTTAGCCTGGGCCCACGAGGCACCCAGTTACCGTGTGTTGCCACGAGGAGGCACAGCAGGAGTCTTGATGGTGAAGAGGCTGTGTACTGGCAGGGGAAGACTTATGCAAGTTGCTTCCCTGTTCACCACGAGGGCTAGCCAGCCGTGGCAGCTGACAGTGAGAGGGAGCAAACAATGCTTGCACCTTAACTCTAACATAATGCTGCCACACTAGACGCATTTCACCACTCTGTTTGCGGCTACACAAACACACACACACACACACACACACACACACCTCCACACCCGTGTTTTACCTGCCGTAATATACCTGTGTGTCGTATTATGAAGAAGGGCGAGGTAGATATAGAAAAGGACAGTTTTTAATGTATGTATGTATGGTGGGGTGTCTAATGTTCTGGTGATCCGACAGTCTTCAACATCACAACATTACGACAGGTACGCCCGAGGGAGAGGCATCCATCATGTCTTAATATGGCATTACTCTCTTATGGGCAAAGTTGGCGGTGGTCGGTACTCTGGTTGTAAACAAAAAAACAGCTGATCAGAGACTGTATTGAGAGAGAGAGAGAGAGAGAGAGAGAGAGAGAGAGAGAGAGAGAGATTTATATAGGAAATGCCAAGGAGGTTGTTTGACTGGTACCTCAGAGTTAAGTTGATCCTTTGAGAGATAAATTATAAAAGTGTAAGTGAAAAGACGAGAAGGTGGGCCAGAGATAGATAGATAGATAGATTGAGAGTTGATAGTTTATACAATAGAACTATAGATGCCTAGAAATATATAGAGATTAGAAATAATATATATAGATAAAGGTTCTACAGGTAAAGCCAAGACAGTTAGATAGGGTTAGGTTAGGTTAGGTCAGGTCAGGTTAGGTTAGGTTCGGTCAGGTTAGGTTAGGTTACGTTAGGTTAGGTTAGGTTAGGTTAGGTTCGGTCAGGTTAGGTTAGGTTAGGTTAGGTTAGGTTAGGTTAGGTCAGGTTAGGTTAGGTTAGGTTAGGTTAGGTTAGGTTAGGTCAGGTAAGCCAGCCCACCTGACCATTCAGGAGGTGATGGCATGAATCTATCCCACACTGTTTGTCTCACTTCAAGGTCGTTCAGGTGAGGTTAACAAAACAACTATCTCTACCCCTTTTATCCCTTACTTTCTTCCCCTTTCTCTCCTATCTCCTCTTCTTCCTCCTTCCCCCTCTCCTCTTACCCTCTCTCCCCCTTCTCCTTCTCTCCCAACTATATAAATTATCCCTATGCTCTGCTTTTTAACACCAGGTGACAATAATTACCTCAGTCAAGGCTCATGGCATTTACCTGTACAAATAGTTTAATCGATTGTAATTTACGAATCAATTAATATAATCTTAATTCAGGCTTCTTATCGTCTCTTGGGTAATGGAGGGGTTTGGTATTTACTAAAGAAAAACAAGAATTAGTAAAAAAAATAATAATCCATAAAAAACGGGAATTAAATAGAATAAATAAAAGAAAACTAGAATTTAATGACTAACTATTATATTTTTTTTTTTTCGTGTTGAATATAAAGGAAAAAATCAAACTAGCTGCAGCAGACGGTGACCTCGACGAAGATAAGGTGAATGGTCCTTGAACTTTACACGGTGAAGGAGGAGTAACGGAGTGAGCAATGGAGTGTGAAGGAGGGAGGTGGAGGTTCATGGAAAGGAAGAGAGGAGAAGGAGAAGGGAGGGAGGAAACGAGAGGGTGGGTAAATGAAGGAGCGAGAGAGGGAAAGAGAAGATGTGGCAGTGTATGGGAGAAAGGGAAGAGGAATAAGGGAGGGAAGAAAGGGAAGGGAAAGGAGGGAGGTGTGTGTGGAAGGGAGGGAAAATCAAAGAGGTAGGGGGATATTCAGGGAGGGGTGGAAGGTGGGGGGAGTATGAGGGAGGGAGGGAGGGCAAGGGATGAGGTTGAAGGGTGAAGGATAGTGAGAGAGAGAGAGAGAGAGAGAGAGAGAGAGAGAGAGAGAGAGAGACGAAGAAGACAAAGAAGAAGACGAAGAAGAAGAATTATCATCATACACCATATAACTCCAGTAGTATATATCGTATGAATATAATAACCAGAAAACAAGTCAAAATAATATGTATTTCTATGTATATTTTCCATGCCGTATGAATACAAACAAGTGTATACCCCCCCCCCCCCCTGTACTAACTAAACATACATCTTCAGTATAAAAAAATAATCCCATAAATTTTTTCACCTTTAATGCCTCATGCGAAAGAATATTATCTTAAATATATATAAATTACCGTTTTGTTTTGATTCGGGGTTTGGTGTGTGACTTTAGACGATCGGGAAGTAGTGATGTTATGGATAAGAAGGAAGTTTTACACATACACTCCTTTAGGCTCACACTGAACCTCCTAGCCCTACCCCAGCACCACCCCCCTACCCCAGCACCCCTCCAGTACAACCCCCTACCCCAGCCCCCCCCCCAGTACCACCCCCTACCCCAGCCCCCCCAGCACCACCCCCACCCCCCAGCCCCCCACCCCAGATCCCCCTCACTATAATACTTTTATTGTGAGGCGTAAATAGCATAAATAGGAAGGGGATTATTCTTTCTAAGGATAAGATTAGGAAATACTTCTCTCGGGTTACCTCACCTCGGATAACCTAACTTGACCTAACATAACCTAACCATACCTAAGTAACCTGTCTTAACCTAACCTAACCTAACCACACCTAAGATAACCTAACCTAACCTAACCTAACCTAAGATAACCCGCACTTTCATTTTCTTCCCTAAATTATTTCTATAACTATTATACCATAACTATAATATAACTATAACTATTCCCACGGTGATAATAACATTTGAAGTCAACCAGTGAGTGATTTCAAAGTCAGGTTGAAAAGGAAGAATGAAAAGTTCTATTCTGCCAGGTCGACATAATGGAACCTGATTTAATTTACATTTTCCAGATTTTCATAACCCATTGTCGACCCCCTGAAATATTGCCCTGGGAACCGTGTGTGTGTGTGTGTGTGTGTGTGTGTGTGTGTGTGTGTGTGTGTGTGTGTGTGTCTTAAGATGTTAATAGCGTGTCTGTTGGAGCCCAAAAAACAGCTTCTCGTTAACTCTGAACTTAAACAACTCCTCAGGTGTGTTGTGAGGACATAAACCTTACCCCCGAAACACCTGTTTGTTTTTGTACATATATAAGGTTAGAGGTTCATTGCTGACATCACACACACACACACACACACTCACACACACACTCACACACACACACACACACACATACACACACACACACGCTCCCTAGGGTCACTATGTTTAACAAACTAAATTGGAAAACACACGTCAGTGAAGTTGTCAAATCCTCCAGTTTCCGTCTCCACCTCCTCCGCCGACTCAAGACCCTTGGAGTTCCTGCACACGAGCTCCTCAGTGTTTACTCAAAATTCATACTTCCCAAGCTCACCTATGCCTCCCCCACCTGGTCTTCCTCCCTAAATGCCACACAACGTAAACACCTAGAAAAAGTGCAAAAGAGGGCATGCAAGATTATTCTCTCCCCTTCCTACTCCACATATCAAGAAGCGCTCAACACACTGACCCTCTCGGCTCTCTCTGATCATCACCATGATCTCATCTGCAAATTTGGTGAGAAGCTTCTGCACCATTTTCAACACCGGCTCCTGCTTCCACCCGAGATCCCTCGTCCGCAAATTGCTGTTCGACACCACAACCGCATCTAGCCCACACGAGCGCGTACTGATCTCTATAAGAACAGCCCAGTCCCAACCATTGTAAAAATTATAAACAACTCGTAATCAACCAGTGTATTCACTCCCAGCCAATCTTACCTTTTTGCACTGTCACTATGTTGAAATGCCCTGCAGTATGACCTTCTCCCCACCAGGTTATTATATATCATATTTTCATCACACACACACACACACACCCACACACACACACAGGAATCAATACAGTCGCCCAGGAAGACCGGACAACTGGACCACTCACTGGCTAATCAATTATCCCGTTATCTCATCCGTTACTCGAATAGGTTATCATGATCTAGGTGGCGCTAAGGCATTTGACTCAAATTTCACCACCGAGGTAGGAGATTCGAACCCTGGTCCTTGACGCCACATAACCGGGAGGGAGAGGGGGGGGAGAGGGGGGTGTTCTAGTAACGTAAAGGAGAGAACAACGTGTATATTTGTTCTCTCTCTCTCTCTCTCTCTCTCTCTCTCTCTCTCTCTCTCTCTCTCTCTCTCTTACATCACATCTCATCCCGTAATAAACAAGAGGCAATATCCGCACGCCCACCACAACGGGTCATATGAGTTGGTTAAGATTGAGAGTGAGTGTGTGTGAGTGAGTGTGTGAGAGTGAGTGTGGGAGAGTGAGTGTGTGAGAGTGAGTGTGTGAGAGTGAGTGTGGGAGAGAGTGAGAGTGAGTGTGGGAGAGAGAGAGAGAGAGAGACGTCAGGTGAATGGTATACATAATGGCCCTGTAGAACATAATTGACCAACAGCATCACAAAAACACCTTCTCCACGCTGACCTACAAACATACACACTTCTGCATGCTTACACCTGTGTCACTGTGGTCTGATGGCGTTCACACACACACACACACATACATACATACATACATACATACATACATACATACGCCAGACATCTTTCAGTGTTGCACAACGATACGACAGGGAAAAGTAATGTTTGAATCAGCAGGTTAAGTAGTTCGCAATGTCTGCCCCTAAATAGATAAGAGAACCTAATCTAACCCAACCTAACTTAACCCAACCTAACTTAACCCAACCTAACTTAACCTAACCTAACCTAACCCAACCTAACTTAACCTAACCTAACTTAACCTAACCTAACCTAACTGACTACTTTAGCAGTGTACAATGTGGCGCAGCTGAAGTGAATCATTCAGATAGATTCTCACATCACCAGTTACGAGTAAAGATTCTAGGTTCTAATCTTTGTGAATCGAGGAGCGTGGTTCAGTTTCCCTCCCTCGCCTCCTGAACCAGTCTGGGCCTTGTTGTTTTGCTGGACCGTGTCTGGACCAGCCCCTGATGGACCAAGGAGCCAAGTCCCTACCTGCTGGTCTACGGTGTACTTGATGTTTATAAAGTCCCTTGATGTTTGTGTTTATAAAGTCCCCTTGATGTTTGTGTTTATAAAGTCCCTTGATGCTTGTGTTTATAAAGTCCCTTGATGTTTGTGTTTATAAAGTCCCTTGATGTTTGTGTTTAAAGTCTCTTGATGTTTGTGATTATAGCCATATT
The DNA here is from genome assembly GCA_958450375.1 of Homarus gammarus. Taxonomy (NCBI): domain Eukaryota; kingdom Metazoa; phylum Arthropoda; class Malacostraca; order Decapoda; family Nephropidae; genus Homarus; species Homarus gammarus. The sequence goes on from CAUDMG010002011.1 coordinate 2,239,278, forward strand.
GTGACTGTAAACACAAACATCAAGGGATTTTATAAACAGAAACATCAAGGGACTTTGTAAACACAAACATCAAGGGACTTTATAAACACAAACATCAAGGGACTTTATAAACACAAACATCAAGGGATTTTATAAACACAAACATCAAGGGACTTTATAAACAGAAACATCAAGGGACTTTATATACAGTCTGTGTTGTTGCTTGACCGGCTTGTGAAGGTCAGGAATAATGTAACAGTTTGAGTCATTTACAAGTGTCCCCCCCACCCTCTGTCCCCCCACCCTCTGTCCGCCCGTCCTCTGTCCTCCCGTCGCCCACCTCTGTTCCCCCGTCGCCCGCCTCTGTCGCCCGTCTTCTGTCTCCTGTCGCGTTGATAAGAAGCCTCTAACGGACGGAGTGACGGACGAACGAATGGACGGTGACGGGCAAGGACGGGCAAACGGAAACACGAAGACAGAAGCTACAGAGGAGGAGAATCATATATACACACTGGCTAAAATCTTCATCAACATCAGACAGACACAGAGACAGACACAAAGACAGACAGACAGCCTTCTATAGCAACAACCTCCCCCACTATGCACCATTGGAACCTTTACAGTGGCTTTAAATGGCACAGGAAGAAAGCGACACCCTTAAGTTACAGACGTTGTTTTCTTTACATCAGTTTCCCCTCAAAAAGAAAACGTAAATAAATGAATTAGGTCACGTTCTTTATGGGGTGATTATAGTAGATGGGGAGGGGTTGAGGTGGGGCAGATTCGTTTGAGGAGGGGCGTGAGGAAAGGGTAGAGCGAGGAGGGGCAGTGTGCGGGGTGAGGAGCAGCAGACTGGGGTGGGGTGAGATGGGGTCGTGTGCAGTAGCGTTAAGTAGGACGAGATAACGTGGGTAAGTTTGGAATAGCGATGAGTCGGGGAGGGGCAAGGTGGGGTAGGGCAGGGAGGGAAGGGGCAAGGAGGGAAGGGAAGGAGGCAAGATGAAAGTTGAATAGAGAGATGGTAGAGGGAGTCAGACAGGTGTGAAGGGGTGACCCAACAACCTGCCCACGCTCTCTACCTCTCAAGTGTGTGTGTGTGTGTGTTGCGTGTGTGTGTGTTGCTGTGAAGAGCCTGGGGGCGTTCACACACATACACACACACAACCACACTCACTTTCACACTCACACACTCTCATTCCCACACACACACACACACACACACCTGCCCATACACCTGCCCATATTATATAACTCACAAGGCGGCGCGGGCAATTACAAGCGCCTGGCGTATCCTTTACACCTCACAGAGTTATGTTAAGAAGTAGGTGAGGGAAAAATTATACTTATATTACACTGACTTAACTCAACTTAATCCAACCTAACTTAATTTAATATAACCCAACCTAGCTTAACTTAACCTAACTTAAATTAATCTAACCTAACCTAAATTAACTTAATCTAACCTACCCTAATAAACTGGGTATAGGGTTAATCTTCACGTGATCCATAGGTAAGGTAAGGTAAGGTAAGGTAAGGTGGGGTAAGGTAAGGTAAGGTAAGGTAAGGTATGGTAAGGTAAGGTAAGGTAAGGTAAGGTAAGGTAAGGTTAAGTTTGGTTAAGTAACACCAAGTTTCTCTGACAGATGTTCAAGAATTAAGCAGCTGTCATTATCGCTGTTCATTTTCCTTACCATTCTATTTCTAATACATGTTTCTTCAAAGTGTGTGTGTGTGTGTGTGTGTGTGTGTGTGTGTGTGTGTGTGTGTGTGTGTGTGTGTGTGTGTGTGAGTGTGTGTCAATTTTAGGAATAGCTTGTCATCAATCCAGTTCCCAAGTGTGGTTGAAAGAGAGAGAGAGAGAGAGAGATGATAGTTTTAACTGATATTAGCACACACACACACACACACACACACACAAGAGAACAGGCACACAGACAGACACAGAGACAAAGAAACACAATCAAGTAGGCAAATAGATAGACAGACAAACAGACACCAGACTACCGTACAGACAGACAGACAGATTCTCCCATTCCACAAGCAAAGAGCATGGAATAAAACTTTAACTCAATGTACAGTACTTATGCTAACTGGTGTCATAATTATAAAAACAATTAACATTAATAAATGTAAAAAATAATGTGCAGGTATTTCACTCACGTTTTCAGGAGGAGAGACTGACACACCCTACACCCACGATACCTAGTACACTACTGAGACACTCTAAAGCGGTGGTGGCCTCAAGCCTCTCTCACTCGCCCCCCTCCAACCATCACTCCTCCAGGATTTAGTGATGCCATCTGACGACATGTTTCGTTAAATTTATTTCTGATTTTGGTTATGATAACTATATTAGGGATTTGTAATCTTATATGAAATAAAACAAAAGAGGAACGCAAAATAAAGATAATAAGCAACGTGTATATAGATAAATTCATATATAACAGGGGCGGTTCATCAGAAAATTCCAATACTTTTCTTTAATGCGGTTTTATACTCGGGTATTTTTTAATAGAAAAAAGTAATTTCTTTTGACCTCAGAATATCTCCTAATGTTAAGGGCACGTAGCTTCAAAATGATCTCAAAATGCCCATCATGTTGATCAGACGTAACAAAATAATCCTGGGGGTATACACCGCCCCCCCCCCCCCCCAGCTGGGTGGGCTCGGTTTGCTCTCCACGTTCCCCCACCCACAACTTCTTAGACCCCCCTTTTGATATTCCTGGATCTGCCCCTGACTTTTGACAGTTCTTTCATATGCCACAAAACTGTTATTCATCCATCCCCATTTTTCACGGTTTCTGAAGCAAGTTTGTCAACAATTAGTGTGTAATAATAATAATAATAATAATAATTAACGGTTTATTGAAAGAGATTGGCAGCCAGAAGGCTGAAAATATACAGTTACATATTTGGGGAATGGGTTACGAATTACAAATAATATACAAGTAACATAAGTGACACAAATAAGACATATAATAACTTAGATGGGGAAAAGCTCAAACTACAGTTCATTTCAACATAGTGACAGTGTTACAGTATTACAAGTTATTGATAATTTTTACAATGGTTGGGACTGGGCTGTTCTTATAGCGATCAGTTCGTGCACGTATGGGCTGGATGCGGTTGTGGTGTCGCACAGCAATTCTCGGACAAGGGATCTCAGGTGGTAGTAGGAGCCGGTGTCGGGGATGGTGTAGAAGCTTCTTACCAAATTTGCAGATGAGGTCGTGGTGATGGTCAGTGAGAGTCGAAAGGGTCAGTGTGTTGAGCGCTTCTTGATATGTGGAGTAGGAGGGGGAGAGAATAATCTTGCATGCCCTCTTTTGCACTTTTTCTAGGTGTTTACGTTGTGTGGCATTTAGGGAGGAAGACCAGGTGGGGGAGGCATAGGTGAGCTTGGGAAGTATGAATGTTGTGTAAACACTGAGGAGCTCGTGTGCAGGAACTCCGAGGGACTTGAGTCGGCGGAGGAGGTGGAGACGGAAACTGGAGGATTTGACAACTTCATTGACGTGTGGTTTCCAATTTAGTTTGTTGTCTATGGTGATGCCGAGGAGCTTCGTGGAATCTACAACCTGGAGTGTGTTCGGACCTAGAGTAATGGAAGGAGGTGGGACAATGTCGGAGGAGAGGTTGATGTGCATAACCATGGTCTTGGTATGGTTGATGGTGACATGGTTGTTGGTGGCCCAGTTTTGGAGACTGTTCAATAAATCCTGAAGGGCGGTATAGTTGGGAGCAGAATTGTTGACGCTGATCCCAATGGTGGAGTCGTCGACATATTTCCAGCGAGCAGGGGTTTCTCTTAGGGCATCATTGATGAGCATAAGGAAGCAGAGTGGTCCCATCTTGGTGCCTTGGGGGACGCCACAGGTGAGTGACTGAAAGGTGGAGACAGCCCCTCGGAAGCGTACAGCTTGGCGTCGGTCACTGAGGAAGTCTGTAAGCCATGGTATGTGTGTGTGTGTGTGTCGCACACAGGGTGGTGAAATGCGTCTAGTGTACCAGCACTATGTTAGTGTTAAGGTGCAAGCACTGCTTGCTCCTTTTCGCTTTCAGCTGCCGCCGCTGGCTAGCCCTCGTGGCGAACAGGGAAGTAACTTGCATAAGTCTTCCCCTGCCAGTACACAGCCTCTTCACCATCAAGACTCCTGCTGTGCCTCCTCGTGGCAACATACGGTAACTAGGTCACTGGGTGCCTCGTGGGCCCAGGCTAGACCAGCAGGGGATCTCGGAGTAGCAGTGGGCCCCAGAGGGACGGCGCATAGGCCCATTGGCATGTGGACACGTCCTGGCGCCTACCAACCACCGCCCCGCTGCCTTGTGGATTAACCTTGGCAGGTATAAGGCTACGGGAGTAAACCCCGAACGAAAAATCTGCGGTGGAGCCCCGCATCAGGCAGACATGCTTACAGAGCTCCAACAAGACCCCAACGGCGGTATAGGCGGAAGAGGTGACCACCATGGAAACCCAACAATTACACCAGCGGACGAAGGCAATGCATGATGGACAGGCTACTAAGGCGAAACCAAACAAACTGGGCTATTGGCAGTCCGTTGCAACTCTCCCTCTCCCCAGTCGTTGCAACACTTGCACCACTGGATCAGGAAAAGGGAGAGCCAAGATGTGTGGTTGCAGCCTGCACTTCTGTCTCGCCACAAACATCAACTCACGCTTTAAGACTGTGACTGTTCCTTCCTTTAAGACTGTGACTGTTCCTTCCTTTAAGATTGTGACTGTTCCTTCCTTTAATACTGTGACTGTTCCTTCCTTTAAAACTGTGACTGTTCCTTCCTTTAAGATTGTGACTGTTCCTTCCTTTAAGACTGTGACTGTTCCTTCCTTTAAGACTGTGACTGTTCCTTCCTTTAAGACTGTAACTGTTCCTTCCTTTAAGACTGTGACTGTTCCTTCCTTTAAGACTGTGACTGTTCCTTCCTTTAAGACTGTGACTGTTCCTTCCTTTAAGACTGTGACTGTTCCTTCCTTTAAGACTGTGACTGTTCCTTCCTTTAAGACTGTGACTGTTCCTTCCTTTAAGACTGTGACTGTTCCTTCCTTTAAGACTGTGACTGTTCCTTCCTTTAAGACTGTGACTGTTCCTTCCTTTAAGACTGTGACTGTTCCTTCCTTTAAGACTGTGACTGTTCCTTCCTTTAAGACTGTGACTGTTCCTTCCTTTAAGACTGTGACTGTTCCTTCCTTTAAGACTGTGACTGTTCCTTCCTTTAAGACTGTGACTGTTCCTTCCTTTAAGACTGTGACTGTTCCTTGGTATGAAAAACTGTTTCTCTAGCTCTATAGGTAAAACATAATTTGCATATGTTAGAATGGTTTCAATTTAACTTTATCAGGTTAAATAGAGCCCAATTTTCGTGTAAGTCTATAAATATTGATGTATTTATCTTAGTTTTATATTATGTGGGTGTTTAATACCTCAAAATACTACTCATATGCTGTTAAGATGTATTAAATATAGATAAAGTCAGTGTGGTAAAAGAGACATGGAAATGGACCAGCTGATGAACCACAAAATAAATAATGTTAAAAAAATACTTTAGGCAAACCACTTATTCATTTGATTTTTTTAAATAACTAACGCCAACCAAATAAAAACTTATGTAAAGTATCTTATGATAGTAAATTTATATTCAATGAGGGTAGTTTTTTTTTTTTTAGCAAAGTAAGAAAAAGAATAAAAATAGTTTAGTGAATTAGTTCGTGGTATTTTTCCAACAGTCGTACCAGGCGGCCGCCATCTAAGTGTAGGGTGAGAACCATTGATAGTTTTAACAAATATACTCCTTCCCTCTCTAATTTTGTTAATATTGAGTGAACAACATAATAAAGTATAACATAGAGCAGTGTATACGGGAGTGTCATGGTAGTAGAGGCCGTAAATCTCACACATATTGCTGTAGTATAAATCCGGCTGTGGTGAGGAACAAACCTTAATAATATTTTTACCTGAGAGTTCGAGAAATATTTGGTAGTTATTTACGACTTCACAGCCTAATAGTTCTATCAATTGTGTGTTCTTAATTCCCATTACTCTGTGGTTGTTAACTTATACCATATAACCAAACTAAACCTAACCTAATAACATAGCCTGGGACTGACCCCTTGCTGACCCCTAGCTACTGGAGACCCCAAACACTATGTGATAACCCAAGAGTCTACTGGTCAGCTTCCACGAGTATATAAATAACTGTAAGAATTTTTGTTACCTTACTGAGTCGGGGACCAGAATACGTTCCTCTGTTCTCTAAAGTTTCCTTATTTTTTGAATGAAATAATACAATAAACTTCCAATAATTGTAATCACACCTATCAATTTATGGCTGTTTGTTGTAACCGATTAAAATTGTCCTGCATCTTAGCGCCCTCACCGAATATTGAACGTTAATTGGTTGAATCAAAAGTTGAAATTTTTTATTGGATTTGATTGGCTGCAGCCCCGTCCAAGATTTTATTAGCTGCGGCCACACCTGATTTGATTGGCAGCCGCCCCCCGGCATATGTGTGGGAGGTACCCCGGTAAGCGGATGTAAGAAAACGTACGAACACACACAATTTGAGCAACAGCGTAGGGGCAACAGGTATTCTGATTTTATTCTTTTTAAAATTCAAAATCTTCCTTATTATTAATTTGCAACGGAAGTGTAATATTAAAAAAATTATCATACAAAAAATAGTTCTATTAATTGAATGTATTGAATTCTGTGGTTGCTGTAAACTGCATCATTATCACCTAACCTAACACCTTCCCATGGGCGAACTTAATGTTACTCAGAAGGGGGAAGCAGCTGTGACGTCCTCCATATTAGCCAAATGTTCTCTCTTGCACTCTGTAATCTGGTAAATGGTCTATGTTAACCCTTGGGCTGCAGGAGGTTGGTAGCCAAAATGAAATGGCAAGTGCGCGAAAGGCAGCGAAAGGGTTAAGTATTTGTATGTATAATTCACCCTAGAGTCGACCCATTGTTGATAATGGCACGACTCTAACTTACACTGTTATATCTGCTGTACACACACACACACACACACACACACACTGGTACTATAATTAGTTTATATACAGTGTTGTTGGCTACAATAAATTGGGGACTTGACAACCTATGAATTATCTGTTTGGAATGCTATACTTTGTCTTTCTCGTCATGATGCAGCCATACACAGTCAATCATCTTCAATCGACAGTTTGATTCAACACCAGTTGCTAGCCAGTGTATGTTAATGAGTGAATTGGTCTCACATCAACAAAAATGTAAAATTACACCATATAATAGTAAGTTCTTTCTGTTTAATATGTCAGGAGGTCCAGATGGTGGAGCCTCACAGTTAGGTAATGTTAGGTCGGGTTCCTTGTTAGGTTGGTGAGGTCTTGTAACAATGCTTCTGCCATTTGTTTTTCTTATCAAGTAAGGTTAGGTTAGGTCTAATTTAGAAATATCCACTTTTTAACATGTTTTATATAATTACAACAGTGTCCACTATAAAACAGTGAAATTGTGGCTGTAAAGTCGTATATAATTACTGTGTTGATAAAGATGTGTTCTTCTGGGGTCACATTTGTGTGAAGAAAACCCCATAAGATGAAGAGGAATTTAAGTATAATAATATGTTTTTTTTTTTTTTTTTGTCATCCTGAATGTAGATCTTCCTTTATACCTTTAATTTCCACTGTTGATCCATTTTTTAGTCAGTAGTGTTCCTATAAAATAACAATAATGATGATAATTACCTTTTATTCCAATTTTTACTTAGCTGTTCTGGTATGTCAGTTAATTAATACCCTATAGTACAATAGTTGGTGCTGCTATAGTGTGCAGTCGACAAGCTATTTAGGTGAGGTCAGGTCAGGTCAAGTCAGGTTAGGTTAGTTTAGACTAAAGATATGTTTGTAGCCTGCAGACTATAGTAACACCCAGTAGTTATAATCTGGTTTAATACAATGAGATTTTGTTCTTCAGATGGCACTGTCAGTGGTAAGAAGGGGGGTGACCTCCCTGCGAGGAGTGTCCAGGCATTGTGTTGCCGCCCCAGTACCCGTTCTCCGCCCGCAGGTAAATATTGTCCAAAACTTCCTTAACCGACAGTCTCTGAAAAGTGAGATGTCAGCTTGTGGAAATGTATTTCAAGGTGTACTTATAGTGAGGCTGACTCCACACACAAATATGATAAATTATATGAAGAGAATCATTATTTAGTACCTCTCCAATCTTAGCTCCTCCGGCCAGACACACAGGCATCATGCATTAAAGACCTGTGTGGTTACCGTCTTGGCTGGAACAAGAGATTTCAACATCTGTCAGATATGAAGACCCTTTTCATGTGGGTGATTGTTAGGACAGTATACTTTTTTTATTTAGGAAATATTTTAACTTTTCATGTAAAGTTATTTTTATCATGTTAAGCTTAATTTTGATCTTTTATTCCATATTTAAGTTAATCAATAACTGTAGTTCCTCAGACACGCTTCACTTGTGGGTGTTTGCCGAGAAATGTGTCCAATACTTGGGTGATTGATGATTCTTGATGTAGAAAAAAATTTCACCCACAGATTGCAACAATTGTGTCTAAGGCTCTACGTGACCAGGACTACAAGCGTCCTGCCCCATTTCCATACAAGACTGATAAATATGGCTTCTTTGCGGCACTATTGGACAAGACAACTCATCGCTTTGACGAAAACTCTAAAGTCATCGTTGTAGATGGACCGATTGCTGCGGGAAAGACAGAGTTTGCTAAGGTATGGTCACTTTACTTTAGATTGATTTATTATGATCAGATAATTGACAAGTAGTTGTTTAAGAATGTACAGGACTGTGTAGAAAACTTAAAACTTAAGTCAAGCAAGTGGTTTATATAATGCAGATGTGTGGGAAACTTAATCTCTGTTTTGAAAGCGAGAAATCAAAGGCTTTTATATATCTTAAACATCTGCCTTAATAATAAGTCAAATGTAATTACTATACAGTACTGTACTTTTAAATACTGTACACATATTTAATTAGGTTTGTTTTAACTTAGTCTAGTTACCTGCTTGGGGTACTTCACATGAGGAACACAACTGATTATTAAGATGTCAGCAAATACTTTAAGTAAATTTGGATGATGTGTTTATTGTAGGAGATAAATATTGTCAGTTCTCATTTGATATTAGAGAAACAGATGGTAATCAACTTGTAATTACTTGTAAACTTGGAGATTTGTACATGGTATTATGAAACAACTGTTAATTTTGTGTGGACAGCACAGTACTGTATTAGTATTACATAATTGTTTTTTGTGCAGACACCTTATTCACATTGTACTTCTAGTGCTGAAAGTTTTGATGATTTTCAGGAAATAGCAGATGAGTTGGACATGTTGTATGTGCCCCAAGCCAACATGGACATGCTGTACATCAACCCTTATGGCTATGACATGCGACAACTGGACAGCCAACTTCCAGACTCGGTAAAAAGCTTTGATGAGAAGAATTTTCTTCAGAATCCAAAAGATCCCAATGCTGCCGGTTTCCAGTTTCACATGTTCCGCCTTCGCCTGGTACAGTACATTGATGCCCTCGCTCATGTACTAAGCACTGGTGAGTACAGTACAGCAACAAAATTATTATCATATCATGAATTGGGATTGATGGTGATTGAGATAAAACTCATACACTCTCTGTATTAAGTAGATTTATATAAGTAATGTAGATATTACTGATAATGCTTTTTTGTAGAGTACATATATCTGATTTTGGTGTATGTCCATGTAAATCTGACCAGTAAAGAAATACATTATGTAAGGTAGATTATTATAGTGTACAGTATAAAGATTCCTCCTCCTATATTATATTATTTAAAATAAAGTGAGTGTGATGACTTGACAGGTCAGGGGGTTGTGATGGACCGCAGTGTGTACAGTGACTTTGTGTTCATAGACGCCATGGCCAACTTTGGGTACATCAGTAAACCAGGTACGTGCAGCATAGTTTGGTGATGCTGGACCATAAAATACATAATTTACAAGTGTGTATATAGTATAATATTTAAGAAATATATTATCTCCAAGGATTTCTTGAGCATTCTTGGATAAGTCTGCGTAAATTTAATATCTCGCCTTTTCGGTGTTTCTTGAGCTTGTGTTGGTATTCCCCAGCACGCAACCTGTACTATGAGTGCAAAGCGATGACCGTGCCGGAGTTGATGCGTCCTCATCTCGTGGTCTACCTGGACATGCCGGTTGATGTTGTGTTGCAGCGGATCCAGGAGAGAAATCTTCCCCACGAGGTCAACTCTCCGGTGTTGACCCGAGAATTCCTCTCCTACATGGAACAAGTGTACAAGAAACAGTTTCTAAATGAAATGAGGTTTGTGGTGGAGGAGAAATTACACAAGTGTTGGGAGAGGAATTGGTGGATCTTGTGAGGATTAGGAACCACTGTTTTTTTTCTTCTGATGATTGAAACATTTTAATGCTAACCTAACCTAAGATAACCTAATCTAACCTCATAATATAAGTACAGTAGTAGGGGGTTTAATCATCTGGTGAAATAAGTAGTAGTTCCTATTTTGGAGCATACAGTACAGTGAGGATTGTGGAGCAAATTCTTTTTAAGGGTTGTGTCGTGCTCAGGGCCAGATTAAAGTAAGTGGAGACCCTGGGGCAAATATACTTGTGGAGGCCCTTTTGTATATAATTGAAATAAAAAATAAAAATCTTCACTAAGGGGTCCTGTTAGGTATTGTACTGCACTTATATTTATTTTATATATTCATAATCAAAATATATTATAATAATTAATTTTTTTTTGTGTATTAACTACTAGGACATAAATAAAAGACAAACAAATGAATATAAACTAAAAACTTCTTTATTACTTTTTTTAGTCATAGTTGATCAGAAACAATTTTTCACGTATTGGACTTTAGAAAATGATCTTTCTCCGCAACAATTTGTTACCATAAGACTCGAGTAAATCTGTAGATGTATGTCTTTTGTTTGGAAATGTGGATTCTAGTCTTTGATCACAACTTATTTTGAACATGTAGTGTTAAAGACTTACCTCTTCTTTCTTGGTAGGCAAAAGTATTTTAACAATATGGCAAAATTTTAGCAACTCTATACCAAGGATTCTCTTCAAATCTGATGAATACACATATACAAGATATTCACATTTCACTTTGATATTTTATTCATTGATTTCATTTAAATCCTGCGGAAATACAAACTTATTATTCAACTCAGATCATGCATCAATTAGTTTCTCTAGGTCTACCAAAAGACAATCAATCACTGGAATAAAGTATTTCTTTCTAAAAAATTTTCTTGGAGACGAGCGTTTCTTTTTTGGATTCTTTTTTCCTCACTTGAATATTCTTTATTTCCAGAAGTCTCAGTACACTTTTCTCAACTTCTTCAAATTGATCTCTCAATGAATGTACAAAACTGACTAATGATTTCAGAAGCAGGAAGACAGTACTGTATTCAGTTGAACATTTTCTTTTGGGAGTTTTTTGTTTGTTGTATTGTAGCGTTCCAGGATGGTGTGCCACTGATTAATAGATATGACTGTCTCAAGCTAGGACGTGTATTTAGCAATCCAGTAGCTTTGCATTTATTGACAGCTACTTCAGCATCATCTTCAATGATGCTTTTCAAAATCTCAGCGATGACATCGTAACCGGACAGAATGGCCTTTGTGGCATTGGCATGGTTAGACCATCTACTTTAGTGTCAGACAACGTTTTTGGAACAGGCAGTTGTTTTCCTTAAGTTTGTTCTTCAGCTTCAGCCAATGTCCTGTTGATTCACAGAAATAAGTGTATATTCTCTGCTTATAATCAACATTGAACTGCAGCTTCCCCAACCAGATTCAATGAATGAGCTGAATAAGGTACATGTGTTGCTAAGCCACACTGTCTAGTGAGATGACATTGCATGCCATTGAATTTTCCGCTCATACTCATAATCTGGACATTCTTGATCGATGTCCCATTCCTCACTTATTTTTTTCTCAGCGGTCACTCTGAGCTGCTGGTATATGACTGGTCCGAGAAGGGGGACTGTGAGGTGGTCGTCGAGGATATTGAACGCCTCAACTTCGAATTTGACAAGAATGACCCTAAGATGGCCGACTGGAAGCTGACCGACGAGTGGGATTGGTGCAAACAGCGGATGTTGTAAGTATGGCGCCCACTAGCTCCATTGTTTACACATATAGTATTTTGGAATTTAGGATTAACTTTGAAACTACTATAGAGGTTATTGGTAATTTAAGAGTGTGATTATAAAACTTAACAATTAGATACAGTAATAGATATGTGTGTGTAGGTATGGGAGGGTGGGGTGGTCAACATGCTTACCTCACAAGCGTGCGGACCCGGGTTCGATCCCTGGGCAGGGTGAAACTATGGGCAAGTTTCTTTACGCCATTTGCCTCTGTCTACCCAGCAGTAATTGGGAACCTGGGTGTTAATCGATTTGCGGATTCAATTCCAGGGTAATGGTTAGCCAGTGCAGTTAGCGATTTGTCCAACCTTCTCGGACGATTCCATGACATTTGGTCCTGCAGCTCTTTAACTCGGGGTGTGATTGTTGTGTTGGCGACAGTTTCTACACCTTAAACAAATTCACATCTAGGTGGCCCTTGGGCCGGCCATCCTCGAACATGATTGGAAACCATTATTACATATTATATATGTATTTATGTATGTGTATATTTGTGTGTGTGCTTGTGGATTGACCGTGTGTAGTGTCTAATGGCATTACATCTTAAATATTTAATTTTTTATAGATTCACAAAGAATAAAGACAAGGTCCTCATGTGGATGAACGTGCCAGGCTTTTCAGTGCCTGAGTTGGTGGTCAATGCCGAAGACCACAAGGTGTTTGAAGACGTCTGGTGGAACGTAAGTACTTGGTGTTAGTCTTGTTGGGTTTAAGACAGGTCAGTTCAGTGTTTACGTTCCTGGGATAATCTAGTTTGAGTTTTCATTACAGGTGAATCAATTGCCTGGTTGTACAATACAGTAGTTTATTTTGTGGTTGCAACGTGGAACAAGAAGATTATTATTTAGTGCAGTTGTTGACCTTTATTCCTTCACTTGAACCTTGGAGATAACCCACTGACTGGATGTGTCACTCACAGATAAGCCATAATATTCTCACCCATCTCAAAGGAGGACAGTAATTATTAGTTGTACTTTTTTTTTTTATCTAGTCTTCCTTCTCTTCTCTCCAACAGTAGCTTGGAGTCTCTCTCTGTCTCTCTCTCTCTCTCTCTCATTTTGAGGATCATTGATAACGTGACGTCAGTGATAGGAACTTTGTATAAACAGTCTTGATCAGATAATGTACAGGGCATGAACAGTTTCCTTACTGTGACCTAAAGTTTTTGGGAAAAGTTCTTATAAAGAAAAGAATTATGTCATCTTTACATTTTCCCATTATGCTTCTAAAATTTTATGCAAATGTGAAGTGTAATTTGCAATGGCATGTTATCCTCTCCCAAGAATTTTTTCCAGTTCTTTTGATATGAATTTCTTATTGAAGTAGCAACAGTATTAGGGAAGCGCCACATGTAAAGGACTCAATGATGAATTTTAAATTTTCAAGGATGAATGTTTTAATTTTACTCTGAAGTATGCTTATGAGGTAATTATTTTACTTTATAATTTGTTGCATTCTTGGCAAAACGTAAGATAAGGAAGCCAGTTAGATAATATAGTAGTAGGTAGGGAGTAGGCAGCTATCAAACGGGGGTACTACCGCCTGGGAAGATATTGTAAGCATAATGTGTTGTCTAATGGTAGACCCTGCTGCCATATGTGACCAAGTCCCAGGTTGATAATCTGACTTTCTGCCTCATTTACACACAGCAGGGTCTCATTTGTTTCTCTTACTTTAACAACACAACATATATATTGTTTCTCACTTTGATCTATTTTAATTTTTGCCATTTATGTATTTATTTATTTATGGTGCAATTTATTATTACTTTTGCCCCCCCTCCCCTTCCCCCTGTCTCCAATGTGGGCCGGTGACCTGTCCCTGGGTGGGCTAATTCCCATTAAAAAAAAAAAAAAAGACAGACAGATAAAGGATTCACTTCATTACTCTCATATTACACCATACTTCCCATCAGCTGCCTCCATCTCTTGGGGTTTTCCGACTCTCTTCACCCAACCCCACACTAAAGTGAGAGACAGGAGGAGTAAATATATTCAATAGACAGTCTTACCTTTTGTTTGCATTTAATTTGTATTTTTTGGAAGCATTCAGGGGTGTAGACAGGTGTATGGATAATAGACGGTGTTTACATATGACATAATAGAGAATTGTAAATAGAAATAACTTGTTAAAAAAATTCACCTTTGGGTGGTTGGTTCGAATCAGGGCTACCATGGTTGGCAGTCAGGTAGTTTATCCACTGGACCAAGGTGAGCAGGGAACCTCGAGCCTCAAGTTAGTCATTAAGTTGAGGTAGCTTTTAAGCCCATCACGGCGCAGTGGTTAAGCTGGTCGACTGTCAACCACGGTGGCACCTATTCGAACCTAACACCCAAAGATGAAATTATTTTAAATTGATTTTCTCGTGTACATTACAGGTTCTAATTTAGATAATTACTTGTTTACATCTGACGTTCTTCCCCCCCCCCCACTCCCCAACAGGCGCCCGGGATGAAGTACGCGGAGGGCTTCAATGCGGACATGGGAGATCAATTCATAGTCACCAAAACGAGAGTCGGAACCTAAATGATGTACGGCACCATGTTAGGTCTTGCACTTTGTTTATCCGGCGAGACATCTTTGCTACTTGATAAACAATGTTAGAAAAGGAATTGAAAGAAAAAATAGATAAGATATTCTGTTATTAATGACAAAACAAATTAGCCAAAAAATTTTGAGTATTGTCAAAATGCTTATTGAATTCCACACTATGTAAAATATTGTACAGATGGGAGAAATATAATGTTAAGTTATTATGATTTATAGTTTTTTTTTACCAAGTTTAAGTTCTGTATACATATAAGTGTTTTTTTAATCATTACTTTAACAACAAAATAAAAAAAACATTTGTTGTTTTGAAAGTAATCTTGAATTTTCTCTGTTATTTCCAAACAGTTAACTTTATGAAATTTTTCTTATAAGGGTTAAGTAAAAAATTAATTCATATACACAGCATAAGATACATTTAAGTTTGATGAGATACGTATGACATGTTTTACTTGACTGTATACATACACTCGCACTATACATACACTCCTTCACACTAAAATACAAACCCTCACTCTATACAGGTACTACTTAACTCTCTTTTATACATACACTTTTTTAATTCAATTTTATCAGAAATCATCATTGTGATTGTCTAAAACTAAAGACTTCCACACAATTTTCTTCATCTTATTTTTTGCCTTTTGAGGATATAATCTGTTCACATAATCTCAATCAATCAATCACAGTTATTTGCTCTAGGATGACTACATGTTCTTTAACTTCTCTTGCTTATTGCTGTAGTTATCTTTAATCCTAGTGCCAGTACAGGTCGAACTCCTCAACTACCACATATCAATTAGGCACTTGACCAATAAGAAGGCATTATTTGCTGGTGTTTTAAAAGTGAGCAGGACAAGCTCTCATAAATTGATTACAGGAAAGCCTCCGATAACGACGATTCATATTTAAGACCCTGGTTAATTTAGGACCCAATTTAATTTACACCATTATTTTCTTCGTATTTACAAGGAAAATAGAATAAGAAATAAAATTACATTTTCATATAAATCATCCAAGTAAAAACTCGCACAATATTCATTGGCTGTCGTTATATTTTGCACTTTACCATCATTGGTGAGTAGAATTTTTGTTTTACATTTGTAAGTATTATTTAAAACCTAAATGAACATAAATAAGTGTTGCTTTCATATTCTTATGTAGAGAAATGACGTTAAGTTTTCACGTGCGCACTTACATGCATTGGCGTTCCCAATCCGTCTTGCTTTTTTCTTTACCATTAATGGTTAGCTACTTCTGTTGTTCCATTTATTAACATTAAATAACATTACTTAAAACATACATATTCATTTCTTTACATTAATTTTACTATAGCTACAACCGGGGTCTTATTTTCTTCAGTTTCAGATGTATAACTTACATTATGGGTGAAAACACTGACAACAATAGCATCCCGTCTCCTCTTGTGTGACCATATTATTATTCATTTATATTGTATAAGGTGCATTCAAAAACATTATTTAAAGAATATAGTTTGCATTTTTCATTAATTTTATTGTTTTTCAGAAAAAGAGAGTAAAAAGCCACACAAAAGATATGAAAAGGTCACACTTTGGAACGCATCTCATTATTATTGCTTTACTTTAATGGTAATTAATGAATCACAATACGGCGAGTCACCATACACTGCAATATTGGAGGGCACA
The DNA here is from genome assembly GCA_958450375.1 of Homarus gammarus. Classification (NCBI taxonomy): domain Eukaryota; kingdom Metazoa; phylum Arthropoda; class Malacostraca; order Decapoda; family Nephropidae; genus Homarus; species Homarus gammarus. The sequence goes on from CAUDMG010002011.1 coordinate 2,255,699, forward strand.
TTACCGTCGTTATTTGAGGCTTTACTGTCCTCTATCCAAAATAGGTCCCAATTTAGGGCATACTCCCAAGGGCCTCAAATTTAAATCCCTAATCTGATACTCCCCCAAATTGAAACCCAATTTAATGGCCCCTAAACCAAATGGCCCTAAATACAAGCCCCAATTCTAATAGCCCCCAAATCATTACTGATAGTCAGGTTAGATATTTTAAACCACATCTTCCATAACTGTAATTCAATAGATTTTATTTTTTTTTATTATCAATCTGTCTCACAAATTTGATTAGTTAGCATATGAGTTTGATTACCTTCGAAAATTGGATGATGTTTGAGGTGTGTCCATTTACAGTACCTGTTAGTGCTAATTGAGATACACCTGTTTTTGTTTTGATAATCTTCCTTTGTTTTTATATGTATACTTGGATGTTTACATTTGATTTCTTTATTTTTTTCCATTTTTTTTTCATATATTTATTTTTTTAAAGATGTTTTAAGCTTCATTTATAACCTCTTGAGTACATTAACAAGCTTTTAAGTACAGAAAATTTGCCCATTGAGTACGATGTTTTAAACACCTTGAGTACAGTGACTTGATTCCATGGCTACAGTGACATAACACCAACCCAGCCCACCTATGGTCCAATAATTAATAAGAGTTGGAAAAGAAGTGGGTGGATAAAATTTGACCAGTGCTTTAGCTCTAGTCAAGAGAACTCAAAAACCAATCAACTTTATTAGTTTTAGTAAGATCTGGATGCGAAATAGGTGAGGATTTCTGACAATGGAAAATAAAAAAGATTAAGATAATTTTACACAAAGTTAAATCTTTCTCTGTATGAAGATTAAGTGGAGATCATCCTGGGATTTATTTGTAAGTTCCATTTGTTTGTTGTTTGGTGATGCCTGTCTTTGTGTTTGTCAGAATGTATGTCTATATTGTACTTGTTTTACACACACACATTGCATTAACTCTAGTGAGAAGTTATTTACCTTTAGGAATGTTCAGAAACTATACTGAAGAAACAAGTTACCCCCAGAGATGTTAAAAAATACCTTAACTTTACTGAGTGTTTCGTTACCCCCGAGACATAGTTAGAAATTTACTGAGTTTAGGGACGAAAGGTTAAAAGTTTAAGGTCTCTGATGTAGTCTTGTGATGTACCATATATTTCCACATATCTTCAGTGTCTTTTTTTTTTTTTAGTGTTGGTTCCTTAGGTTACAATTTGTGTTTCTTCTCTTGAGTTTATTTTAAGAATGCCTGGTAGACTTGGAACATCTGTGTTGGTCATAACTTTCAAGTTACCCTGAGGAGAGCTAGTGAGTGTGTGAGAGAGAGAGAGATTAAATAAAAACAAAGAGAAAGGTGGTTAAAGACAGAAAAGAGGGGTGAGAGAGAGAGGGGGGGATTAAAGAGAAACAAAGAGTGGGAAATGGGGTTGAAAAGAGAGGTAGAGAGAGGGGGAGGAGGGATTAAAGAGAATCAACAAGAGAAAGGTAGTTAAAGAAAGAAAGAAGGGGATAGAGAGAGAGAGAGTAGTATTAAAGAGAAACAGGGAAATGGGGTTAAAGAGAGAAAACAAGAAGAGACGATTAAAGAGAGAGAGGAAAATGGTGTTGAAGAGAGAGAGTGAGAAGGTATTAAAGAAAGAGACCCAGATGGGGTTACACACAGACAGAGAGAGAGAGAGAGGGGGGGGGGGGGGGTTAAAAGAAAATGACATTAAAGAAAGAGGGAGGAGTTACAGAGGAAGAGAGAGAGAAAGAGAGAGACACAGAGTTTATCCTACAACTTTGCCTTTAAATTAAGATTCTCGGAAGCCAGACTACCCCAGGGAGTTACAACTGGTCAACTTAACCCCAGGTAGTGAAAGAACAGAATAAGTTGAGGATAAGTTCATTTTACCTCTGTACATAAAATGAAATGATGCCCAAAACAAAAGATGATCACAAGAGAATAAACCCTTGAAACATTGTGAAATATACAAGTAAAAAAAAAAAAAAAAAAGATCACATTGCATTATTCACTTGAAGAATATGTAAAGAAATGAAAAAAACAAACAATATTTTCTACTTAAAAATTAAAAGAAAATGTGGTGTTTGATGTATATGAGGTATTCATTTCTTGGTATATACAGTAAAATCAAATAAAAAAAATTACCCAGGTCCAAATTTTATGTTTTTAATCCTAACGAGTTTTACTAATAACCAAGGAGGCTTGTTTGTAGAACTAATCCAGTTTGGAACAAAAAAAAAATACACGTTTGGACAAAGGTAATTACCACTTAAGAAAAAAGGAGACACGGGTGGTAAAATGGAAGAAGAGGGTAATTTTTTTCTCATTTCCCGACCCCGACACAAGTTAAGAGAGAGAGAGAAAAGTTGTGATAGAGAAACAAGATTAGGAGAAAGAGAGAGAGAGGGGAGAGAGATTTTATTTTATTTTGTTTTGTTTTGTTTTTTATGGGGATTAGCCCACCCAGGCACAGGTCACTGACCCACATCAGGGACTGGGGGGCGAAAATGTAATAATAATAATAATAATTCATAGGAAATAAAATTTATAATAAGAAATACAAAATTGAAAATAAAATAATAATGCTAATTAATAATAATAAAAACAACTCTAATAATAATAATAATAATAATAAAGAACCATAAAGAAAAAAAAAGATCAATAGTGAGAAACAATATATGTACAGTATGTTGTGTTGTCAATAGTAAGAGAAACAATTGAGACCCTGCAGTTGTGTGTAAATGAGGCAGAAAGTCAGATCAGCAACCTGGGACTTGGTCACATATGGCAGCAGGGTCTACCATAAGACACCACATTATACTTCCAATATCTTCCCAGGCGGTAGTACCTCCCTGTCTCATAGCTGCCTACTCCCATAAAAGAGACAGAGAGAGAAATTAAATTTCCCCAGACCAACTATCTCCTTCTCAGGTTAACCCAAAGAATTCTCGAAGTCCTTCCACATTTTTCTCAGTAACTTGAATTATATTTGCCTCATCCGCTGAGTGTGTTAAACTTTTCTCAATTGTTCGTTAAAATTAAATCATGTCTCTCGTCGGCACTGAGCTGTAGGGAGAGGAGTCTGAGGTTGTTTTGTTCTGTTCTTATGATCATTTTTTTCTAATTTGTGTTTTTTAGTTTTAATTTATTATTATTGTTTTATTTTGTGTTTTTTATTTTTATCTGTTTTCGTGTACCAGTCATGGTGATAGGAGACATAATCTGGTTATGTAAACAGGAAATATAAACATATACAGTGTAAGCAAACTCTCATATACAGCCATCTACCACATTATGGAATCTCTGGTTTCAGAATTTTGAAATTATGACCATAATTTTGGGTTGCGGAAAAAACTTGCTCTTAAGGAATTTTGGTAAATATTAAAAAAAAAAATAAGAAAATAAATTGCAGTTTTTAACCCAAATTTAAAAAAAAAATGTAAAAATGTTTTCGTGTGAATTCTTGGTGGTAGCCACAAGGTGTTGGAAGGCCTCTCACCTCTCCAGTTGCCAGCAGTCACCACAACAATGGTGCTGCTCAGATGGAATTATTTCCCCAATATGTGTTCAGTTATGTATCTCTGTTATTGTTTACCCTTATTCAGGATGAGTGGAAAGACCATCAAACTCAAGTGAAAACAGTGGTGATAAAAGATTTCATAAAGGAACTTTGTTGAACATTAAACTTGATGTTTAATGGAGGTAACTCCTAGTAACTCTGATCTCACCACCACCTCAACGCAGCTCTCAACATCGTTTTGGGTAAATAAGATTCAAGCATTTTGTTCCTTTAATATCATGTTACATCATGAATGACTCATTATATGTGGTTAAAACAGTCTAATTTTATACAGAAAGTGTTTGGGTCACGTGTTTGGGCCTAAAAAATTTCTTCGTACATGAGGGGCAACCATTATTATTACTTGTATTATTATTATTATTATTATTATTATTATTATTATTATTATTATTATGGGTGTGTACCTGTATACATACCTGTGTGCATTTATAACTCCCTACGAACGTGTATGCATGTATACCACACTCATACATATACACACACACATATATATACATCCAGCCGATCATTCAGACATACACCATACATACGCATTAACCAGTTATATCAGCACAGGTAGTTACCCTGGTAATTAAACCAGGCAATCTATTCAGGTGTTTTGATCTCCCGGTTTCCCCGATTGACTATGGTACTGGGAGGGGGGGGGGGTGAGGGATGGTGGGGGGAGGGGGTTGAACTGGGGATTCTGAACGAGAGGGTGAATTCGACCGAACTGACACAAGCGGATGTATGCCTGTGCTGGCGATTGGATAGGTGGTGTTATAGTGATAGTATGTGCGTGTGATAAGAGAGAGAGAGAGAGAGAACATTGTTTCATCCCAGATTATGATGGTAGACTAAACAAAACCTTTGATCTATCATGGTTCATTCTGGCCTCTGTGATGTAAAACAATGGGGCAGCTTATCACCTTACCTCCCGTGAACTATGCTTTCTGAAAAGGTCTTCCCTGTTTTAAATTACTTCATACTTCACCACACTGTACATTAATGGAATATTGGGCCATATGAAGATTACCTCATTTCACCCGAAGATTAGACATCCAGCCTATTTAACTAAAGATTAAATACACCAGCTTATTCGACCTGAAGCTTAGACACCCCAGCTTATTTCACATGAAAATTTAACACACTAACGGCACCTGTCTGTGCATCTGTGTGTGATATGTCATCTTGCCCACACAAACACTTCAACAAATATTAATGGATTTTGATGAAACTTTAATAATTGTAGTAACATAACACGACCTCTTGTAAGTTTAATATATAATCAGTAATTTTCATCTAAATTTTGAGTTATGGTCAATTTTGTCTCCATGGCAACGAGGCATGCCAGGCCCTTGTAATCGACTTGGTTTATGTAATTTCATGGTATTTCATATCACTACAGACATTGATGTACTATATATATATAAACTCGTATATCAAGTTTAGAGATATTTTGAATTTTGAAATTTATATGGAAATATCGAATTGAAAGAAGACATTTATATTATCAAACCTAAATGGAAACTCACAATAATTTTCCTTTCCCCTAAAAAAAGATGAAACATTTATAATCCCAAATTCACCTGCCATGGTCATTTAGCAAAGAGAATCCCAAACGTGCTTTCACCATTCAGGTAAATTCTCGATTTTTCATTTCCTTTTTATCATAGCTGGTGATAAGCAAATGGTAGCCGGGCTTGTTTTCCCTGGCCTGACGCTTGCTGCACCACGAGAGATAAAACTGTCACTATTTTCCCCAACACAAAACAAACTATGATCAGGTTGTCCTCGACGGATTGTGAAAAGTTTAATGTGAAACTTTTAATTCGTTCTCTTGCCTGTGCGTTTGTGTGTGTGTGTGTGTGTTAGGAAATATAAATGAAATAAAGAGTTAAACCCTATCCTGTTCTGTTATTGACAATACAAATATATATGTTTTAGGGTGTGTGTGTGTGTGTGTGTGTGTTATGATATTAAAGACACACTGCGACTGCACAACACACAACACAACGCAACACACATAAACAACACAAAACACATTTAAACCAAATTAGACTTGACTTTACCACAAACTACTGTACAACCACAGTTCTCAAACTAACTCCCAGAGAGAGTTATCCAAACAAGCAACTTACTTACCCATCCTTAAGTAAAGCAATTAAATGTTTCTTGTTCATCCACAGCACTCACACACACACACATGCATACACACACACATACACACACAAAGGAATCCTCCCCTTCACCTTAAGAACACTGAACACCTTGATGAACATATTGGTCCATTGAGTTACCCGAGTTATGGTGATCTCCCCTAAAGTTTGTGGTGATTAAAACATTAATTTTTTACTTCTTTAAGTTCATTAGTTTTGTTGTCATTGGTCAGAGGTGGAGGCTGTATGTGTTTATAGTGTAGTGGTGTGTGGTGTGTGGGGTGTGTTGTGTGTGTGTGTGGGGTGTGTGTGTGTGAGTGGTTTTAAATTAGACGAATTTAGATTTATGCGCGAAATAGGTAAACATTGGTTTGGAAATAGTGTAGTGGATGAGTGGAACAAGTTACCAAACATCATTATTAACTGTAATACGCTGGATAGCTTCAAACATAGGTTGGATGGATATATGAGCGATAGGGGTTGGGTGTAAATGGGACTCCCCAGTAAGGTCCAATAGGCCTACTGCAGTGTGTGAATGTATTTATATGTATGTGTGTATATATGTATCTAGTTAAGGTAGAGTTTTAATGTATCTATAAGGATTCATACATACACACACTAATACTTACGAGGTCTCTTGATTGTGTGAGCCCTTGTGAATCATATCTCGGCCACAGGAGAATGCCTTGTAGTTGGAGCCGTTTATTTGTTTCCCCTTTCCTTCCTCACAGTTGATTAATGTATTTTTTGAGGTACTTTGTCATAGTCACCTCTGCTATCATCTTCTCTGTCTCCTTTTATTTCACTATCTCTCTATGTCCTTTTGAGTATCTCTCTTCTCGTCCCTCTCTCTATATTTATTTTTGTCTTGGCTGTCTCTTTCTCTCAAACCTCTTTAGCATAATGTTTGTTTCTCTGTTTCATTTTCTCTTTTGTTCTCTTCCTTTCTCTTTCGCCTTTTGGTTGTCTATTAATTTTCTGTTATTTGCTCTCTCTCTCTCTTATTTGCTCACCCTTCCTTCATTCTCTCTTACTCCTATGTCTGTTTGTCTGCCTATTTGTCTGTCTCTCTCTCTCTCTCTCTCTCTCTCTCCTACACACACAATAACAAATTCTCTTTCTTTTATAACTTATGTGTTTGTTTCCCAGGATGACTTACGCCCTGCTTTAAAGTTCCTTCATATTACTAATGGAGGAATTTTTCTCCCAGTGCAGTCGTACATTAAAACTACAACACTACCGCGAAACTTAGCCGTCTCTCCGCCGCGCCACAACAAACTCCAAGGGACTATAACGCTAAACTATTACGGCTCAGAATACTGTTTAATCCTCCACCACACCACAATAAATTCTAAAAGGCGAGTGTGAAGGTGAGGATGACTTCACATCCCAAAACAGATCTCACTTTCGTTAATTTAACTGATCTTCTTCAGGCTACAGTTCACAGCCTGTTCCCCTGACTTATGTGTGACTGAGGGTGAACTAAGCACATCTATTTAAATAACCTAACCTAAAGAAAAAATGACGAGAATATAGTCCTTATTCCTGACTACAACCAAAGGCCGCTAGAGGTCGTCTTGTAGAACACCAGATACATGAAGGAGGAGTCTTGCCTCTGTAGTCTCAACAACACCCGAAGGTCTTCAAGCGTTCAGCTAAAGCCTCCAGCTAGCCAGGACTACCCAGTTTATAGTCTAAAGCAGGCGAGAGACAACGTGAATCACCTGACCTAGGATTTCGGGGTTCAGTCTTCTGCAGGTGAGTCTTGGTACCTGGCCATACACAGCTGAGAAAGAGGTGTGTCACGCACAGCTCCACCCAGCAGGTCAGCTCACCCCTGGGTTGACATCATAATTCACCCACTGTGATATAAAGCGACGGTCATCCTTCGCTGTGGGTGTCAGGTGAACCCTCGCCCCCTCGCCCGTGTGTCTGTACAGGTGACAAAGGTGACGTTAGTTACCTGAACTTTGTAACGTTGTGTTATTTAATCTTGTTGATATATATATAACCTATTCATTCTTGCAGTTCTCTTATATGTGGTTATTATAAAATGAGGTTTTGTGTTGTTATACGTATATAACGAATTATTGTGGTTCACCAGTTATAAGCCAATCACAAGTAAGCAGGGGCGGATCCAGGAATATAAAAAAGGAGGGAGGTCCAAGTAGTTGTGGGTGAGGGAGCTTGGAGAGAGCAGCTAGTCCACCCAGCTGCGGGGTTTGAGGCCGTCTTGTAGCCATGTGCACTGGATATTAGGAGGTATTCTGAATGTTAATAGTAATTACTTTTTACTATACAAAAATGTTAGAGCACAATATTGCGTTAAGAAAAATTATTGGAATTTTCTGATGAAAAGGGGGGAGGGGGGGGGGGGGTCTGCACCACCAGGACCCCCTCCCTGCATCCGCCCCTGGTAGGTGTTATATATATTACCAAATGTCCAGGGAAACTCAGCGGCATCTGTCCATTTCCTTCAAGAATGAAAAAGATGTGTCCCGCAACCAAGCTTCTCAGGAAACACCGGGCAAGGATTTGGAGTTTGCAAAAACAACTCCAGTGTCTACATGCCTGGTTGCTTTTGGTGTTTTCTTAACATATACTGTATTTATCTACCACCCAAGTAACCTTATTTATGTTACTACAAGTACAACATGGTATTGCCTCTTTTATTTAATTTAAGGAACATCATTGTTCATCAATAAGTAAATATATAAATATATACATAAGCAAATAATGGTCTTATTTACCTTATTTCTGTCTATAAGCCATAATCGGTGACTCATCACCGTTCTCTATGACGAGGGAACGTGGTGCTATAAATCCTTAAAGTAGTTATGGTAAAATTATATCCATTTTCTTAAGGCATCGTGTACGTTTCCTATGTTCAGGGAGCTTCTCGAGAGATGGCGCGGCAGTCGGGGCCGAACGTTAAGTGTATGATGCACTAGTTTCTCTTCTATCTAATCTTCTTTGGTCCGAGTCCTCGACGATCAGAATGAACCGCTGGAGTGACCCCTGTGAGCTCTGTGGTTCAGTTTGGTGTGGCGCCTAGTATATTTGCCGAGAGTGTCCCAGCAGGTGGAGCTGATCATGCCTGGCGACTATACAGGAATCACTAATGTGAGAGCAAGATTAAATTCTAATGGAAACATATAATTAAGAGAATCATGCCGTAGAAAACAATATTTTGTTACCACGAAAGTTTCTACAATTTGTAAGGCAGTGACCCTCATTCAACTCAGTAGGTCACAAGGGTTATAAATTCGCAAAACATGTATTTAGTAAATTCAAAGAGGGAGATACAAGCGACGTCTTCTCACAGTATTGAGAGCTGCTCATCCAGTCCCGTGAAACCCCGACACCTGTTTTCAGATGTTTTATGAATCACTGTCATGAACTACGACAGTCAGTTTAGTTGTTGCGGTTGACGTGGTGCGACGTACGAATTGTCACAGTGAAATGCTAGAAAGTGTTAAGAAGAGAAGTGCAACAGTAAAGTGCTACAGTAAAGTGCAACAGTAAAGTGCTACAGTAAAGTGCAACAGTAAAGTGCTACAGTAAAGTGCAACAGTAAAGTGCTACAGTAAAGTGCAACAGTAAAGTGCTACAGTAAAGTGCAACAGTAAAGTGCTACAGTAAAGTGCAACAGTAAAGTGCTACAGTAAAGTGCAACAGTAAAGTGCTACAGTAAAGTGCAACAGTAAAGTGCTACAGTAAAGTGCAACAGTAAAGTGCAACAGTAAAGTGCTACAGTAAAGTGCAACAGTAAAGTGCTACAGTAAAGTGCTACAGTAAAGTGTTATTGTTGGTGAAGGAACATAAGATCAAGAGGTAAGTGGTGGTCAACACGGGCTGTATTTGTTGAGGTTAATGTGTTAGCTATAAGAATGTACAGCGAGGTTGTTGTGGGCCGGTGCTGATGAAGCATTCTGAGTAACTTTCATTCAACACTCTTGCGCTGCAAATGAATAATAATAAACCACATAGGACCTGACCTAACCAACCAGAGAAACCCACCTAACCTTATTTTGCCCATTGCACTCTACATGATATTCTGCGATAACACCAGATTATTAAGAAATAATTTATATTTAGTCAGTAGGTTATTGAATCAAACTTTAGATATCTAGGAATGATGTCTGAAAGCAATACGTTTATTATTTAGCAGTAAAAGACAATTATTTGCCCACTAAAGGGAATTTACACCCTTCGCAGATAGGTAGCCAACGCACTTTATTTTTTTTAACAGGCTACATTTTAGTAGTGATATAAAGAACATCATTGTATTTACACGTTGGTAACTGTTGGCAGACACCACCTTTTAACATCTTATATTGTGCTCAATAGTTCATTGATGACCAACGTTTAAGTGCAGTACAGTTTCAAGACTACACAACTAACAACTATCAACGTATTATTGGTTTTAAGATTAGGCTCGTTCGGTGGAAAAAAATATTAAAAATTGGAATAATAATAATAATAATAATAGTACTGTTATAATAGTGTGAAATGAGTGGTTTCTAAGAGCTTTCTACCTACTTAGTGTGAAGCACCTATTAAAAGTGTAGTGATTACCAGTGATTAGACGAACGTACCTTTTGTATATTAATTTACTTTTATGATTCTGTCGCTAATACATAGGAATCTTACTAGAGCCGAAGTGAATCATTATCTTTGCATATATGGTTTGGTGCTAATACAGTAAGCAAAAATCACCTTAATCATTCGTATAAGTGTTTACATTATGTTAAACTTTACCTGTGCTTGTGTAATGATTCAGTAAAGATACTTATGTTAAGTTCTGACCTGCGTCTAGGTCATATTATTATTATTATTATGGTATGTAATTATGTATTTTAAGTTTAATAAGAAATTGTCACTCTGATTTACCTATCCTCCACCATAATTAATTGATAACTATCCACTTAACACTCTCGGTATCATACACTCACAACTGTCATTTTTATTTAATGTAATGAAGCTTTTGCCTCGTGATCAGACACACCAGTATGGCGTTTTTTTTTTTAATTTTCTCTAAAAGTTTCTGGTCGAATTACTTCAAATTTTAACGCCACTAATATCACGTCACACTCTTGCACGGAACCAAGCCTTAAGGTGGACTGGTGGTAACCCGTCTATGTGCGGTGGACCACACGGTAACAGACAACAAATGCCAGTGATGCTTCCGCCTCAGTAAGCAGTGCGTCTCCGTCCCAGGAGTGATTTAAAAATGGCCACCGTGACATTTGCGCCACAATCTCCATATTTATTCTCATGAAATGATAAAGTGATATGTATTGAAATATTGAAATATTTATAATTAAATAATGAAATATTTTTGGTATTTGAGACTTTGGTAAAATGGCTACTCACTATATAGTCGCCTATATCATACAAAAGCAGGTTGAGGCCTAGCTTGGAAAATAATAAGTGATAGTGAAATGTAGTGCAGTAGAGGTATGGGTATGGTGAATTATAATGAATATATTGTGCTTATTTGAACTTATTCGTATTGCCATCACCATTGTTGTGCATATGCCGAGGCCCACCTCGCCTGAGTGGTAAGTGGAAATATTATTGCCAAAATTTTATTTTTTGTCACAAAACTTCTAATTGGTCTATTTCTCTTCCTTAGTATGTGTACAGTAATAATCCGCCATAAAAAATACTTTTAAATGATTTTGACAAAAAACTAGGGAGGAAAAAAATATTTAAACATTTTGGCCACTGCGCGTCTAAGCCCTATTCATTTTTCCTTTTAGTCTGTAATTCTGGTACCTTTTTCATTATATTTTTTTATCATTACACTATCGTCTTCCTCATTATTTACTCCTTATTGCCATAAGCCTTTTATACTGACAGATGCAATGATGTGGGTACAACATAAAGACGAATCAACAGTAAACTCTCATTTTCACTTTAACTACTCACCAAAATGGCTTTTATATTTGGTGGGGGGGGGGGGGGGGAGTTCATGTGATATCCCAAGCTCTTTTGTATAGGAAGGCATCATTTGAATAATTATTTGACACTATCTTAGCCACGAATAGCGCTAGGGAAAAAATTATCCTCGCCATTTATGATCATTCTGCAGGCTCCAAACAGAGTAACAGGCTCATTAAATAAATTTCAGGCGATCTGGAGAGTGTTAACTACCATTAACTTGATTACACTATATATTGTCTATTGTGTCGAAATTTCTGGTTGATTTTCTTACCTAAGTATCAAGTAATCATTGAAAATATTATAGAAAATCGCCATGCTGTTTTAATAGAGGTTTTAATAATCTATAACATTAGCCTGTTTGAAAAAGCTTTAATTAAGTGCATTGGTTGACATTCTGCGATAGTTTTGTTCATATTAAATGGTGTGAAACTGGTGATAAAGATGTAGCTACCACCATTGCTATTACTGAAGAACCCAAGGGAGTATTTTCTCTTAAATAGGCAAATAATTATTTTTTACTGTAAAATAATGAATGTGTAGTTTAAATTATCCCCAGATATATAAAATTGGATGTCAATAAACTACTGACTATAATACAAATTGTTTTCATTGAATTATCTGGTGTTATAGTACAATATCATGTAAGGCGCAATGGGCTTAACGTATTCTATATATTGTAGACTCAAGAGGATAAAAAAAGTTAACATTGAGTACTCCATCATCCCATAGTACCCGACCCAGTCCTTGAGCCGAGTCAACACATAACACAACCAACTGCTAAACCTGTATGATGTAACCTTTTCCTCTAGAAACTCTTATCAATCACTCCACGAAAAAAACACACATACCATGTCGAAAACCCTTGCCTGGAGGAGTACATAGTCATATTGTTATAATGGGAAACAAACAAATTTGCCGTCAGTGTGTTTACATTATGACGTCTCACTTCATCCGCTGACAGTGAAAACATAAGGACGTACTGTAGAAGTTTCCTTACAATAGGTCAAATTGTTTTAAATATGATTTGAATCAAATTAACTTTTGTGAAACTATAATCCATCACTCCCTTCCTATGTTTACCGAGTCAGCTGGTGGAGTGAGAGAAGAAATATTGTAAACTAGAATTTAAAAACTATTGCATATCCGACATAAGCTATTTGATGCATGTGAATATTTTGGATGGGCACTTTACATATTTTTAGCAGTGAACCAAGGAAACCTAACCTAACCAATTAGCTTTACCATAAATTTTAATTAGGTGAACCAGGTCAGGTTTGGTTAGTTCCACTGCCGTCATTAATGGTTAAATAATATATGACAACAAGCATGACTTTCCTTCCATATAGTACAGACAACTTTATTGATATTTGAACCAAAATTTTGGTTTTAAATATCAATAAAATTGTATGTACTGTAATTAGAGTAATGAAAGCAGAACTGTGGTCTCAATCATGAATGTTGTTTCAGGCAGGATGGTCCCTAGTCCAAGACATGACGGGTGACTCCAAGGCTTCCTCTACCACCAGGGCAAGGTGAGTACTATTTCTGTTGCTTCTATTATGACTAAATGAACAAGTGTCTTTTATTAATTTTGGGTGTTAACTAAATACAGTGTTAGTTTCAGGGTTGTTTCTGTTAGTTGGAGAGTACAATTGTTGGTAAAGTTTAAGGAGAATCTCGACACCTTTTTTTGGGTGGGGGGGGGGGGGGGCGGGGCCGAATATTTTTAGAAACGTTTTTTGTAATGCATAGATGTTTAATAAGAGAGAAAGAAAAAACATAGGAATGTAAAGTATATACGGTTTTACTTAAGAACTTTATTGTTACCTTCCGTTTACCTGTTGTAATCACTGATGAAGATTCTGTAGTCAGTATTAAATGTACACTAGAAGCAACATACATAAATGTTTATGGGTTAAGTTTGAAACCCAAATGATCTTTTCTCCATTTATTAAGAAAATAAACTATTGCACAATAACTAAGATATCACTGTAATTAACACTATGAGCTGTGGGTGTTAGTAAGGGACGAAGGGTAGGTGTAACGAGCTTCGTGAACACAAGTTTGACGTGGGTGAGAGAGTGGTACAGGCTGCCAGATGCTGGCTATTTAATTGCTGATCCACGCATTCAAGGTGTGGGGCGAACAGTGGAAAAAGCAGTCACATGTATAGATATGACTTCTCACTGTTCACAGGTTAGTTACGTGGATGATGAAATTATATAAACCCATTGCATCTAGCCCACATTTATATAAGTATTACTGTCTGTTTGACAGGGGCTAATACATCATGATCTTGACATCAAAATTCCCCCAGGAAGGCTAAAGGTCAAAGCCACTGATAATGACAGACAGCACAAACCAACTAAAGCAAACATAAGGATCTTGCACATCTAGTGATTTAGTTAGCTTTTGTTTAGTCTGTCACCAATCGTCGTAGCCCCACAGACTGTTGCTGTTTTGTAAGAACACTTCTAAAGGTACTACTGTAGGTTCATAGTCATTATTTAATCCTCTCTCACCTAATAACCATTTTTACTTTAAAACAAATACACCCTTGAGATCGTTCCAATATAAAACATGGTATGACTGGCAGCTCTCTCCTTAACCTTTTAAATTTTTCATAAGAGTAGAGTGGGATGGAGAGTTAACCTGATTGTTTTTTCCAGGTAAGTGAAAGTTAACAGCTCCTCGAGGGACCGTAACACACCACAACACATCACACCTCAGGTATGTTCAAGTCAGTTTTATATATCAGATAACGTTGTTTTTGTACTTACTTGGGAGTCTTGCGTCTCCGCTAACTAAGTAAGTCGCCGTTACCTCCCGTGTTGAAGATCGGGATCAAGTTACGTTTGCTGTATAAAATCACTTGGGAAATTATATTGACCCAGTGATTTTCTAGGTTGTGAATTGCGTATATCATTAGCTCAAGTAACTTCTGGAACTTTAAGTTCCTTTACGCCATTATTAATTGAGCTTTTGAATAATTTTCCACACCAGCATCTATGAGCCTGGCTTTTCCCTATTCAGACTGTGATTTTTTCAAAAGTTATTACGCCATACCACATATATTTACTGGCCGTAATGGTCCTTCAGGCCTACGGTATTCATTATCATAGGCTGCGGCGTCAAGTATTATGTGTTTCTGTTCAGTCAGTTTCCACACATTTTCTATGATGACTTATAGGAGAAAAATGACCTATAAGTTTATTTCTGTGACAACTCCATACAGGGTTATCACGATGGTTATATGTCTTTACGTCTCTGTGATGTTGTTTAAGTTTAATAGAAGGTCGCCATGTCTTAATGAATATTTACGTGACCAAGAAGAAGTAAAAAGGCTTAAGTGTGGTTTTAAAATAGTCATTAATAGACTATAACTTAATTTTTGTAACATGACTGCTTTATGTGGAAGTGTGGGCCGCATCACACAGCGTGTTTTTTTCCCCATTCACGAAATTAATGAAGTGGGGACCGTTCACACGAAACATGCGTGGGAAAACAGATGGTGGCAGCTACTCAGCCCGCACCTGTAGTTCTAAACCGTGGCGTACAAAAACACCAAACGTTCAAGAATTCTTCAGATGGCAATGGAGTACTTCAGAATAGCTTGTGTTTTTCTACACACCAGCCGTGGACTATCTCTACTAGGGGCTAGAAGTGCCTGTGATTATTTTTGTCAGGTATGAATGTTTGTGTATTAGTTGTATTATGAATATACATTTTGGATATTTTGAAATAGTACAAAATATTATACTCCATGAGATATCTTTCCATTCACTTTTCTCTCTTGAATTTTAGATACAATACACAGTATACTGACTGGCCTGTAATTACCTGCATCAGACCTGTAACCTTTTTTAAAGATAGATAGATGTTACTCTGACAAAACTACTTTCACTTGGTACAGTATTGGTGCTAATGGAGAGATTAATTAGATGTGTTATTGGTGTCTTTAATATAGTGGCACCGTCCCTCAAAAACCTGACTTGGATGCTATCAATACCTGTGCTCGTGTAGGGGTCCAGTTTATCTAACTCCTTCAGAACAAAGTCCTCTGTCATCGCGTGGAATTCAAGACTGTCTGGAGTGATTCCTTTATTTCTGTAGTGGGATTATTTAGCTTCTGATCCCACACTGCAATTGTCTGAGGCTACCGGCAGTTTTTTTTATCTAAAGACGAGTCAACTGTTGTATACAGGAATTAAAATAGCTTGAAACTTCAGATGCATCATGACAGCTGATCATTAATGTTTAACACTACGTTGGAATGTTATTTTGGTTTGCGAGTGTATCCAAGGGTTTTGTTGCGTCCAGATCTTTTTGAGGTTACTTTTATTTTCCTTAATCTTATTGTTAAAACTTCTCCTTTTGCTCTCTTTAATTGTCTTTACTTTGTTTCTTAGTCTATAAAAATTCTTTGTGTGACTCGTCGTCATGTTTGTTTCTTTTAAACTTAGGAGCGAGTTGATCTGTGTGTCTGACTAATTCCAATATGTTGCAGTTCATCCCGGGTTGACCTTCCTGGTCTTGTAATCAATTTCTTTCTTAGAAAGCACAACTGGTAAAGTGCCAGTTTGATGGGATCATGGTAGGTGCTATTCACTGCACATTGCACAACAGAAGACCGTAATTCCACTGGGCGCATTTATTCTCGCCCGGTGGACCTCTTACTTACACCAAGGCTTGTGGCCGCATGCTGCACCAGGTCGATCAACCGCTCCTTTGGGACGAGCTGCGTGTACTGCTCCGAGCCACCGTATATGCGATTAATGTATGGGGTCAGACCACCACACTAAAATGTGTGAATTCACATTAAAAGAAGTGCTCTAATCTTTTAGTAAACATAGGGAGTGAAGTAGTTCCACACCTTACCGTCGCTGGCTGATGGTGAACGTTAAGATGTCACTTGGGTCGTATCTCAGTATTTGGTTGTTGTATCTCGTGTATAAGGGGCGTCTATTGTGCCTGTCAATTGAGAAATTTTGACTTGCATATGTAAAACTCTTCATCGAGAGAGAGAGAGAGAGAGAGAGCTCTGCTGCTGGACTCTCTCCTGTGGGAGACTCTGCTAGCTGGGGAAGTCTCCCTCTGTGAGTGAGCTGTCGGCCCCTTCCCTGTTACAATAATAATCTGAATGCTAATGCCTCGTGGAAGGAGCTGCAGGCTCTTATATTGACAGTTACGAGCCGGAAGATGTCGTCACTAATCTGGGTGTGTCTGATCAGGTGACAGGTGTATTGGCTGGGGGGCAGCTTCTTGAGTAACACGATCATGTCGCCGGGTTAAGCTAATCGCGTGGCAGTGAGAATTCTGGTTAATTGTGACCGTAACCCCTCTTGGGATCAGGTCTGGACACCTGTGTTTGCCCAGGTGCGTGGTCATGTCGCCGGTCGGTAATGCTTCCCAATTATTACCACCCGGGTATGTCTTGGCTAGGTGTGGTTTCTTTAACACGGTCAAAACGCCGCTACTAATGACACTACTGACGATGCTGACGCTGCTACTAATGACACCACTGACGATGCTGACGACGCTACTAATGACACCACTGGCGACGCTGACGATGCTGACGACGCTACTAATGTCACCACTGACGATGCTGACGCCGCTACTAATGACACTGCTGACGATGCTGACGATGCTGACAAGGATTTCTATGTCTCGAATTTATCAGCAGGAGAGACGAGAGTGAAACGTGTGCCTGAAATCTTAACATGATCCTCCCTGATTTGGATGCTGGGGGGGGGGGGGGGGATGGAGAGGGTGGGGGATCAAGGGGGGAAAATGAGGGAAAGATAAGGGGAAAGAGTGGTAGAAAGGGAAGGGGAGAGTGATGAAAAGGGAAGATAAGGGGAAATAGTGGTAGAAAGGGAAGGGAAGGGGGGAGTGATAGTAGAGGAAAGGGGATGGGGGAGATCAGCGGAGTATAGACTGTAGATGATGGAGGGAGGGGAGGGGGAGGGATTACAGATCAAGGCAGCTTCACTCCTCTGGTGTTGACAACCTCTGGCGGGATGGGACCAAGTGCAAGATGTTTCTGTGTAAGACTGGCAGAGTGTTATCTGAGCAGAAGCAGCAGCCCAGAAGCCACGTTGCTGCCTGGTTGAGATGTCGACTGTCCTCTCTGCTTAGGTCTGCATTGCTTTACCTCAGAGGAACGAGAGCATCGGCCCCAAAACCTTAAAAAGTTGCAGATATTGACTATGAGGCAACAGTCACTGAATGCTATATAGATATGTGGCTTAAGTAACTCAGCCAGTATAGCTACTTATGTATTAGGATAGTTAATATTAAGGTAATGAAATGGTGGCGAAGGTGTGGCTATTGGGGGAGACTGGAGGCCACATTAGACCTCCTTTCTTTCTCTTTCTCACCTTTCCTTTTCTCTTTCTTCTCCCATGCTTCTCCTCCTTTCTCTTCCCCACCCTTCCTTCTCCCTTACTTCCTCCTTTCTTCTTTTCCTCACCCTTCTTTCCTTATTTCTCCCTTCTTTCTCCCTTCCTCACCCATCCTTCTCTTTATCTTCTCCTCTGCTTTCTCTTTTTTCCTTTCCTCCTTCTTTGTCCCCTCCTCCTTCCATCTCCCTTCCATCCCCTTCTTCTCCCTTCCTTCACCTTTGCTTTCCCCTTCCTTCTCTCACCTCTTCTTCCTCCTCTCCCTTCCCTCTCTCTGCTTCTCTCTCCCTTCACCTCTGTCCCCCTTCCCTTTCTCTTCCCCCCTTCCCTTTCTCTTCCCCCCTTCCCTTTCTCTTCCCCTTCCCTTTCTCTTCCCCTTCCCCTCTCAAGCACTACTCAAGCTTAAGATATGAAGCTGCTTGCGTCTCCCACCAGGATATTAGGCTACAACCTGGCTGTTAATAAGCTTAGTTCAATAAGCTTACTTTCACTTTTGCTTTCTCCAACCACTGAGCTTTCACTTACATATACATTGGGACCACAAAGAAAGTATCGTACCGTTTTAGAATAATCTTTTATTTTTAATAGTTTTCAGCAAGTTATATGTTCAGAGATTTGATTCAACCATCTGACTTTCACTCTCGCTTTCTCTGGCAGGTAAACTTTCACTCAATTTTTACTCTTATGGTAAGATATTTGGTTTAATGAATAAGCAGTTAGTTAGATATTCATAGATTTAATGGAAAAATAAAAGAATACTTTCTCTCTTCCTTTCACCAGCAGCTGGACGCTCGGTAGATAAGGCCGGGAGAAAGAGAGGCTTATATCTTCTCGGGGAATATTAACTTCAATAAGCGGATAACAAGTTAGCTTTTAATAGACCTTCTGGAATACCCTCACTTTCACTTTTACTTTCTCTGGTGGCTAGACTTTCAAAAATAGAAAGCTATGCATTGCTTTATTAGGGGATATTAGCCTTTCTAATTAAGTAACAATTTCGCGTTTAATGGCTTTAATTTAATACCTTTACTTTCATTTTTGCTTTCACCTGCAGTGGTCGATTTTCTCTGGCGTGGTTGCTTTCACCTGGCTACCTACCTGTTAATTATGAAATACACTACGGAAAGGGTTTAGGCAGGTGAATACTAGGGAGGGAAGGGAGGGGAGGAGGAAGGGAGGGAAGGGGGAAGTAATGGAGGAGAGGGAGGAGAGAGGGAAGGAAGGAGGAAGAGAGGGAAGGAAAGAGGGAAGATATTAAGGAAGGAAGGAAGAATTGGCGATGTATTTCTACTTTTTTAAATGGTTGAATATTTTATAAATGATATTACAGCTCTTACTTTACCCACCACCCACCCCTCACCACCCACCACCACCACCACCACCCACCACACTTATCATGCACCACCTACTCAGCCTCAGGGGGCAAGGGACCATTCATAACGACACTTAACGTCAGCAGTGTAGTGTGTGTGGGGACAAGACGTCAGGCTGAATACTTTATGGCTGACGCTGACCGATGAGCTGCTCCTTCATAACCCTCCGCCTGAGATTTTTACCCTACCTGCTCTATTTTTTGCGTCTTTGGGCTTTATTTTTGCGTCTTAGGGCTCTATTTTTGCCTTTTAGGTCTCTATTATTGCGCCAGGTGTTTATTTTTGTTTCTTAGGGCCAATTTTACGTCCGACGGCTCGATTTTTGCGTCTCATGGCTCTATTTCTGCGCCTTAGGGCTTTATTTTGCGTCGTATGGCTCTATTATTGCGTCTTAGGGCTTTATTTTTGCGTTAAGGGATATATGCGTTTGTGTCTGGGGGTTCTATTTATTCTTATTAGACATTATTACACAGCTAAGGGCTCCTTTGTTAACGTCTTTGCAGCACTATGTTTGCGTTTTAAGGCTCTTGTTTGTGCATCTTAGAGCCACAGTTTTCCCTTCTGCACTTTGCATTACACTGCTAGGGCTCTATCTTTGCGTCTAAGGGCTCTAGGGATCTGTTACCGAGTCGCAGGAATTTATATTTTGCTCCTATGGCTCTATTTTCCTATTTATGGCTCTATTTTCCTATTTATGGCTCTATTTTCCTATTTATGGCTTTATATTTCACCCCAGGGCTCTATTTTCCTATTTATGGCTTTTTATTCCCCCCCCCAGGACTCTATTTTCTTATTTATTGCTTTTTATTTCACCCCAGGGCTCTATTTTCATATTTATGGCTTTATTTTCACCCCAGAGCTCTAGTTTTATATTTATGGCTTTATATTTTACTCCAGGGCTCTATTTTCATATTTATGGCTTTATATCTCACCCCGGGGCTCTATTTATCCTTTTTAGGACTTCATACTTCACCCAGTGCTCTACTTGTCCTTCTTAGGGCTTTATATTTCACCCCAGAGCTCTATTATAGATCCTGGATGTTGTTAGGACTCTATTCTTCCTCTCAAAGCTTTAGTTTTCATGCTTGGGTGCTCTATATTCCCATCGCGACGTCCCTTCTCCTTTCAGGGTGCTTTAAATGTTCTCGACTCCTTTAATAGTTTTCTTCTCCCTGAACTTTTCTTTTTTCAGGAATAAATTCTCCTTCAATTTTGGGTTTTAGAGAGAGAGAGAGAGAGAGAGAGAGAGAGAGAGAGAGAGATATAAGACATATTGAGCAAAAAATATCTCCTAATACCGAGTACATCAACAAAACGATAACTTTGCTACTGACGGACGACAGCAACAACAACACCACCACCGCTCCTTCCGCACACCACTAACAGCGTTGCCAACTGAAACATAACCAAATGTAGGGAATTTCTTAGTCCCATTTTTAAAATTTTTGTTGTTGGTTTTTGTGAAATTCCGTGGTTTAAAATATAATGTTATTGGTTTTAAAAAGACTAATGGATTAATTTGGTGAGTTTTTATTTAATTTGGGTTGATATTGAGTGAAGTTTAGCGATATTTAGCATAGATTTTAGCAGTTTTTGGGGAGAGTGCTGTGAGCGTTGGCAACATCTCCCACAGTGCTACACCATATTGGAAAACTGCAACACGGGCACTCTCAACCACTCCTACCTTATTTTATTCCTAGACACTGGGTGGATATGAGAACACATCTGGTTACGGGAAGAGAGACTCAGTGTAATATTGAAGACATTTTCAATTCGTTGTTCGTGTCTTAGATAAACAACTTCAATTCTTTTTTATATCCACCATGAAAAAAATAAGAGTGATATATTAACTTTTAGCAATCCATATTTGTGACGTAACTTAAATGACTGTGGATTATGGCTTCTCACATTGAATTATGGGATAAATTTCCAATACACAATTCTCTGAAAATTCGTCTCTGTATCGTAATTTAAGTGAGTTAGTTATAGGCTTTCGGGAAATGAATCTCAATCTATTAAACTCAAAATCCAGATTCACAGTTTTGGTTTCTTATTCGCTGTTCGTTGCCACAGGCTGTAGACATTCTCGTTAATTTCTTCATTTAAATTTAAATTATATCTTTTAATTTTTTCTACAGCCATTTTGTATAGATAATTAATATTATTTTATCGTCTTCAGCAGCTAAGCGAGCACACTGTCACCAACAATTAAGGAATTATAGGAAACTAGATGAGGCTCCCAGTTTCGCCCGCCTTGGCGTTCGTGAAGGTACAGACGATAGTCCACGACCATCCACAAGGCCACCCGCACCTCCCTACCAAATTTAATTTTATATTTTCAAAACTGTGGAAATGCAAAAGGAACAGGCAGACAGGCAGTCACGCAGGCAGACAGGCAGGCAGGCAGATATATGGAGATGCAGAATGTGTTTTATATATAAATACTGTAGACAGGCTGCCCCTCCCCCCCCACACACGTTGATTCATGTAAATAGTGACAAAAGGTTAAAACAAATTATTCTTTTTCCTTTTTTTCAAAATTTTGAAATTTTATACATAAAATTTTCCTCCTAACTAGACACGTGAAAACTTATAGATATGATCAACTTAACTTGTGACATAAAGATTGATTCTCAAGAGTTCGTATGTGTAAAGGTTTTTCTTAATTGGAGGTGTGAGAGTCTTTAATTGGCTCACTTTATTGATGATCATAAGAGAGAGAGAGAGAGAGAGAGAGTTCTTTCCTCTTCTCTAGTCAATATTTCAACACACGTTAAAGTACTCGAGTCGGATCTGTCAATATTCTATTAACTTTGTCGAGTATGTCAGCTCTCCCCTCGAGTACCATTGTAAACAAGGAGGGTATCACTGTTATATAACTCAGCACTAATGGAGTCAGTATTTTCACTCACAAAGTACCATTGTAAACCACTGTAGGTATCATTGACTCACTGAATATAAACATGATCCAATATAGTGACGTGTCTGTTGTATCTGTTGACCAATCAGAACTCTCCATTTGTTTTTGTAGACCAATCGGAATTCTTCATTTGTTTTCTTTCTTCACAAGACTTGAACAACAGAGAACGTAATTAATGGAAATTAGGTGAATGGATGCTGTTGTCTGCTGTTGTCTGCTGGTGTCTGCCTGCTGTTGTGTGATGGTGTTTGTTAGGTTAATATCTGCTGTTGTCTGCTATGTGCCGTCTGCTGTGTGACGTCTGTTGTTGTCTGCTGTGTGCCGTCTGCTGCTATCTGTTGGTGTCTGACTGCTGGCATCTGCTGTTGTCTGCTTCTGTCACCTGTTTACTGAGCCGCTCCAGGTGATAATTGATTCCACAGAGGTGTTCAGGCAGCTAATGAGGAGCCTCGTTGTAGTATTCCTCTCTCTCTCTCTCTCTCTCTCTCTCTCTCTCTCTCTCTCTCTCTCTCTCTCTCTCTCTCATTATCTCTCGCTCGTATAGGTAATCAGAGAGGTATTGCCGGTGGGATAATCACTACTCCAAGGTATTTACAACAGATGTAATATACCAACTCATACCATCCCTTCATTAGAGGCCTTGGCTGTACCTGCCTTTGTCGTGAATACTGAAGAGGAAGATGAGGAGGAGGGGAAGGAGGAGGAGGGAAGAGGGGAATAGAGAAGAAGGAAGAAGAAGGAAGAAGAAGAAGAAGAGATGGAAGGAGGAGGAGGGAAGAGGGGAATAGAGAAGAGAGAAGAAGAAGAAGAAGAAGAAGGAAGAAGAAGAGGAGGAAGAAGAAGAAGAGATGGAAGGAGGAGGAAGAAGAGGAAGAAGAAGGACGAAGATAATTATGATGAGGGGGAGGAAGAAGGGGTGGAGGAAGAAGAGGAAAAGGAGGAAAACGAGGAGATGAAGAAGAGCAAGAAGAAGAAGAAGAAGAAGAAGGAGGAGGAGAAGGAGGAGAAAGGGTCTTTAGTGCTTAATATATTAATTGTTGGTACGTTTAATTGATTAGGTTAAGGTAAATGAATCACCGTTTGTTTTTCTGTTCTTCTGTTTTTCTGTTTGTGATTATAATTTTGTTTTTTTTCTGTTTCTCAATATTTCTTACCTTCTCTCTCTCTCTCTCTCTCTCTCTCTCTCTCTCTCTCTCTCTCTCTCTCTCTCTCTCAAGTTAACACAAGACGTAAGGATATAGATAAAAAACAATGATAAAGAAAGGATATAAGAGACAATAGAATGAGATAAGACATGGAGGAGACCGATAAATCTTAAGAGGAAGGGACAGAGAATAACGAGAGATAGATTAATGCGGAATAATCGGGAGATAGGAAGTAATAGACGATAATTAAGAGGGCAATGAGAGAGAGAGAGAGAGAGAGAGAGAGAGTATAGAATAAAATAAATAAACGAGGGAGGAAGAAGAATGGGTGATAAATTGATGAATGTAGGAATGGGGAGAAGGTTTGGATATATGAAATAGGTAGAAGGGGGAAGAATAATGACGAAGAGAATGTATGAGGATGAGGAGAAGGAAGAGGGAAGGAGGAGAGAGAAGATGGAGAAGGAGAGGGAAGAGTTTAGGATGAGAGGTGTAATAGCTTGTACGAAAAGATGCTGCTATTAATACTACGGCTATTATTATTACTATTACTATTGTTGTTGAGGTTATTATTATTATTATTATTATTATTATTATTATTAATAATTATCGTTACATTTTGTCTCAGAAAAATGTCTACGCACCGTCTTACACATTTCCATATAGATCTCGTTAATGTTTGTATAAAAAATATCAAATTCATCTTCACGTGTTGAGGTGGCAAGTCTCCTACAAGTGAGGACATTATTGACGTTATAACAGAAGAATTAACGCGACCCTGACGAGAAATAAATACGACAGTGTGTGTATATTTTTCAGCGACGGGTTTGTTGACACGGCGATAAACTCTACGGTAAGAGCTTGCCAGATTTCACTTACTCTGGCAAAACAATCTCTCTCTCTCTCTCTCTCTCTCTCTCTCTCCCTGATTCTCTGTATCTCATTTCCTTTTTATCTCTTACTGTCTTAATTCTCCCCTTCCTTTCCTCCTTCTTTACCTCCCTGCCTCCCCCCCCTTCATCGCTCACCAGACGCCTCAACCTTTGGCCGATAAATTGTCGTTGAATGTGGGACTAACGCCAGAGTTGTTAAAGGGTGCATTATTTCTCCCTGTACCCTCCCTCTCTTACCATCTACTGCCCTCCCTTACCCTCCACTACCCTCCCTCTCCCTCCCTTACCCTTCAATACCCTTCATTAACCCCTATTATCATCCATTACCCTTCCTTCCTACCTTCATCCCTTACCTGAAGTTTCATCCAGCTCCCACCTCCCTACACCTCCCTACACCCCCTACACCCTCCCTACACCCTCCCTACACCCCTACACCCTCCTACACCCCCTACACCCTCCTACACCCCCTACACCCTCCCTACACCCCCCTACACCCCCCTACACCTCCCTACACCCTCTACACCCCCTACACCCTCTACACACCCCCCTACACCTCCCTACACCTCCTACACACCCTCTACACCCCCTACACCCCCTACACCCCCTACACCCCCCTACACCCTCCCTACACCCTCCCTACACCCTCCCTACACCCCCTACACCCTCCTACACCCCCCTACACCCTCCCTACACCCTCCCCCTACACCCTCCCTACACCCCCTACACCCTCCCTACACCCCCTACACCCTCCCTACACCCCCCTACACCCCCTACACCCCCTACACCCCCTACACCCTCCCTACACCCCCCTACACCCTCCTACACCCCTACACCCCCTACACCTCCCTACACCCCCCTACACCCTCCCTACACCCCCTACACCCTCCTACACCCTCCCTACACCCCCTACACCCTCCCTACACCCCCCTACACCCCCTACACCCCTACACCCTCCCTACACCCCCCTACACCCCCCTACACCCTCCCTACACCCCCCTACACCCTCCCTACACCCCCCTACACCCCCCTTTAGTGCTCTCGTGCAAAGAATCTTAACTCGTGTGATTCATCTTCCCTCCTGTGTTTCACTTAATTCTCTATCCCTCTAGCCACCTGTCCCTCTAGCCATCTATCCCTCTAGACATCAATCCCTCTAACCATCTATCCCTCTAGCCATCTATCCCTCTAGCCATCTATCCCTCTAACCATCTATCCCTCTAGCCATCTATCCCTCTAGCCATCTATCCCTCTAGCCACCTGTCCCTCTAGCCATCTATCCCTCTAGACATCAATCCCTCTAACCACCTATCCCTCCAACCATCTATCCCTCCAACCATCTGTCCCTGTAGACATCTATCCCTGTAGCCACCTATCCCTGCAACCATCTATCCCCCTATCCTCCTCTCCCACTACCCTCCTATCCCTCAGACCATCTATGCCTCTAGCCTTCTATCCACAACAAATGCTTCTTACGACTAAATACTAAAACAATTTAAATAAGAGGATAGTCTCTGGTGGTGACGGGCCAGAAAGAATAGAGGGATAGGAGAATTGAGAGAATAGATGTGACGAACAAGAGGATAGATGAACAGATTCTATCCCTCTCGTGTTTGTGGGATAGATGTAGTGAATAGATCGCTTAGAGGGACCGACTCTATCCCTCATCAGTCAATTTGAAGGATAGACGTTGTAGGGAAAGTATCTGTCTGTCTGTCTGTCTATCTGTCTGTCTGTCTGTCTGTCTGTCTGTCTATTGGTTTTGCTCTATAGGAACACGTGTTGAGGGACTGTATATAGATGGCCTCTGTCTATGACTGTCTGTTCCGCCTGTCTATATCTCTCTCTCTGTACCTGTATGCTAGTATGTCTGTCTACACGTATCTCTCTGTTTCTGTCTCTTTCTCGTTGATGGGATAGACTGTCTGGTCTCCTACCTTCAGCATCTATTCCCGCGGATAGGAGAAGGTTGGAGATCAGTTCTTTCTTCTCCTGGTTACATTATCCTGGCTACATTATCCTGACTACATTATCCTGGCTACATTATCCTGGCTACATTATCCTGGCTACATTATCCTGGCTACATTATCCTGGCTACATTATCCTGGCTACATAATCCTGGCTACATTATCCTGACTACATTATCCTGGCTACATTATCCTGGCTACATTATCCTGGCTACATTATCCTGGCTACATTATCCTGGCTACATTATCTCTCACAACAAATTGGAGAGAACTGAGGACTAAATCTGGTTCTCCTATCTGCAGTAAATGTCTCCACAGATTGGATAAAGATGGAGATAGCCTCTGCGTCCTCCTGTCTACGGCAAATGTCTCCAGTAAATAAATGGAGAAGTAAAGACTGCACTGTTTGGTTACTTGTCTCCAGGGTCGAGTCTTCTTCCTCTGACTAAAGGTTGAGAGAGAGAGAGAGAGAGAGAGAGAGAGAGAGAGAGAGATACACACTCATTATCGTCTCCCACTCATTCGCATTACAGTAGACATACAAAATAATTATAAACAATCGTGTTAATTAAGACATATTACATTATGTTTCTGTAGCCACTGTGGGGTATAAACGTTATGTCTTGTATATAGGAGAGGGCATATTGGTGAATGGGCCTTGAAGATATATACAGAAACTCAGGTTTATAAGACCACTTTTGTACAGAATACCACAAGGGAGGTCAATTTGCCGTATGGATGTAAGGTTGATAGTGGCGTCTTGTGGAGTATCAAAATAACCCTTAAAGGAGGAGATAAATATGTGTGTGTGTGGTATATCATCTTCTTCCATGGGAGGTTATGTGTGTGTACCCTACTGAGGCTAAGAGGATAAATAAATAAATAAATAAATATATAACTCATGAAACATAATTTTTCCTGCCTTATTCTTCCCTAACTTCCATAACCACAAGTAAAAAACCATTTCTCTCCTCATAAACTAATTAACAAAAGACTAAAATCCAACTGTAATACAACTCTCTCTCCCCATTCCTCTACTCCCCAGAACTCTCCCCTCCTTCCTTCACCCCCTAGATCTCTTCCCCCCTTCCCCTTCCCTCCAGAGAGCAAAGATTTGCCCTGGGAGTTACAAAATAACTTCTGAGATCTTAAATTCGTGCCGAGACTCGAACTAAGTTAGCGTGTCGTGTGGGTGAGTGCAGTACTGGGCCGTGGTCAATGTGTTCACTTAGTTGCTGTCAGTGAAGAGAAAGTGTGGCTGTGTGAGTCTCCGTTTATGTTAATTATAAAGAAAAATGGCATGTATGTGCGTGCGTGCCTGCCTGCCTGCCTGTACGTGCGCGCGAGAGCAAAAAGAAAAATACAGGGATGGTAGAGTCAAGGGAATTTTGGTGTCCATGTTATGGTAGGTTGTAAAAGTGCCTCGGATGACAAACATCACACACACACACACACACACACACTAAAGGACAAACACCTTTAGGAAAGTTTACGATGACTGTAAGACTATGTATGTGTGTGTGTGTGTGTGTGGAGAGAGAGAGAGAGAGAGAGAGAGAGAGAGAGATCCTCCAAGCTCAATATCTCCTTTTTTCTCTATCTCTCCCTCCGTCTCTTCCCTCTCTTCTTCTCTCTTTCTTCTCTCTTTTTAACAGTCTCCCACCCTAAACATGCAATCATCTCTCATGTCCGAACAATTTCTTCGGCTATCCTCAAGTTCTCCCATCCGTGATTACTCGACATATTAACTCACATGAAAAGAGTCTTAACTTTTCTTAAGAGTTCTCGTATGTCAACAGATGTAAACATACCCGAACATGTCTTTCTCCTGTGTGTGTGTGTGTGTGTGTGTGTGGAGGATCTAACTAACTGCTGGTGGATGATTGGTTAAATAAGTCAGTTCCTATCCAATCCCATTAGATCTTCTGTCAAATCTAATCTAATCATTGGGTTGGATGGTACGTACCATTGGTCCCTATCCCAGGAGATTAGCCAATAACGTTTTCAAGATCATTCAACAACGTCTTCACCAGTTAATAACGTTTTCAAGATCATTCAACAACGTCTTCACCAGTTAATAACGTTTTCAAGATCATTCAATGTTTTCACCAGCTAATAAAATTTTCAAGACGAGTCAACGACGTTTTCAGGATCATTCAACAAAAATTTTACCACCTACCAACATCTTTAAGCTCAGTCAAGAACGTCTTCAAGCAGCACACCCTTACCATCTGCCTCCCAGCATCCATCCTTCACATCCTTCCAGCTGTCAACAGAGACGCGGCAGCTCTCGTAATAAAAATGTCTGTTTTGAATTGTTGTTTGTTGAATATTTCCTCTTCTGGTATCTGCAAGAATTGTTTCAAAGCCGTGAAGATATCTTTATTTTTCACACGAATGTATACCTTTTCTTTCTTTTTCATTTATTCTATTTTTCTTTTGTCACCCTTACTCTTTCTCTCTCTCTCGTTCCTTTTTCTAAATCTCTCTCTCTCTCTCTCTCTCTCAACTTCTTCACTTGTGTCTCGTAAGTGTTAAAATGTATTCCTTGTCTATGCATAATCAAGATAATCCTCCCTATGGAAATATCCCCACCAGTCTTGTTATCATAGCCTGTCGGTGAGAAATATTAGAGAGAAATATATTCTCTCGTGAGATATGGATTCAAGTAATATTTTCTCATCGGATCTTACATGATGCCGAGATGTTTTGACTCGTGAGGAATATTACTGATGGATATTTATGTTTTTTTTAGTGATATATGTGTGCTCATATGATAAGGATGAGAGAGAGAGAGAGAGAGAGAGAGAGAGAGAGAGAGATATCATGGACTCTAATGCACGACTCGACAACTTATGAACATACCAGTGGTAAGCGAAATGTCTCCTTGTCAACATTCCTTTCTGTGTTGTGAGCCAACCCGAAGTCTGCCAAGTGGAGGGTGAAGGAGGGTGAAGGAGGAGGAAGAGAAGGATTAGAAGGAGAGGAGGAGGAGGAGGATGGTGGATGAGGTGGAAAGTGCACGATGACTTAACCCCTTGAGTACGACGACTAACCCCTTGAGTGCAGTGATTTAACCCTCTGATTACGACGAGTAACACCTTGAGTATGATGACGTAACCCCTTGAGTACGATGCCTTAACCCCATGAGTACGACGTTTTAACACCCTTGAGTACGATGACTTAATCCCTTAAGTGTTGAGGCAATTTACAAGAGCAATTGTAAGGAACGATATACTGGGTCAGCCTGGCATTTTATCTGCACAGAAGGAGTTTTGTATTTAAGAGGTGTGTGTGTGTGTGTGTGTGTGTGTGTGTGTTATTTAAAGACGCCTCCATCGTCAATATTTATAATGACAAGAGAGACCGGTTAGACTGTGGCAACTACCGCGGGATCTCGCTGCTGTCCGTAGCTAGCAAGATTATCGCCTGAGTCCTCCTAAACAAATTTCTTCCTAAGGCGGAAAACTTCCTTCCAGAATCTCTGTGACCTTAGACCATCTCGTGGCACCACTGACATGATCTTTGCTGCCCGCCAGATACAGGAAAAGTGCAGAGAACAGCGTCGTGACCTGTACATGGATTTCATCGACCTAACCAACGGTTTCGACTCTGTTAACAGGGAAGCCCTCTGGCGGACCCTCAGCGGGTTTGGATGCCCACCAAAATTCATCGCCATTGTGAGGCAACTCCACGATGGCATGAACAGCAGTGTCCTGCACAACGACACCCAGTCTGAGTTTTTCCTCATCCTAACGGGGGCAAAACAAGGATGTGTACTGGCGCCAACTCTCTTTTCCATGTTTTTGGCTGCCTTCTTTACTCGTGCTAGTGCCAATTTAGCCGGTGGGGTGGACATAGAGTACCGGATGAAGGGTCTTTTCAAAATAAGACGACCCCAGGCAGGAACAAAGGTGTTGACGGCTTTCATTACTGGACTTCAGAACTCAGACGACTTTACCCTTTTCGCTCACACTGAACGCGACCTACAGGAGATCCTGAACACCTATGTGGATGCATATACTCACGTCGGCCTTAAGGTGAATGTGAGTAGGACTTAGATTCTCTTTCAACTTGCCCCTGGTTAAGCCACACCTCCACCATCCATCCAGCTTAACGGTACTACCCTCTCTAATGTTGCCCACTTTCAGTATCTAGGCTCCCACTTGTCCACCACCGCGGACATGATGAAGAGATTCAACATCGGGTCAGATGTGTATCTCCCGCTTTTGACAGACTCTGTACCCCTGTCTTCTGTTATAGGTAGCTGAAATTATCTACAAGTTAACGTATATCGAGCAGTGGTCCTCTCCACCCTGCTATATGGCAGTGAGACATGGGTCACATACAGGAGGCACCTAAAGGCACTTGAAAACTTTCACCAACGTGGTCTACGTTCCATCCTCCGAGTTCGCTGGGAAGACAAGAGAACAAATGCCAGTATTCTCGCTGACACCAACTGTAGGAGCATCGAGGCTACCATTATCCATGAACAACTCCCTTGAACTGGTCATGTTACCCTCATGGACGACAGTAGACTGCCAAAGCAGCTACTTTACAGTCACCTAACGAATAGTAAACGTAACGCTGGCGGGCAACTGAAAAGGTATAAGGATAGTCTTAGACCGACCTGAAAAAGTGCCCCCTCACCTGAGAGGCGATCACTCCACACCGTAACGCTTGGAGGCTCACCACACGACAAGGTGTCAATACTTTCGAGTTAGCCCGACTGCAAACCGAGGCAGACAAGCACCAACGTCGGAAAGATGCTGCTGCCACCCCTCCCGCACTAGATGTAGCCCTCGACATGTGCAAGGAATGTGAATGACTCTGCCGGTCCCGTATCGGCCTCTTTCGTCACCTCAAAACTCACCAATGAAGGTGACATCTTTAATAACTCACACCATTGTATCATAACTGGATGATCGTCATACTCGACTCCGAGTGACAGCAAAGTAGTAGTAGTATTAGTAGTAGTAGTAGTAGTAGTAGTAGTGTGTGTGTGTGCATGCGTGCGTGCGTGCGTGCGTGCGTGCGTGGGTGGAGGTGAGAGTTGAGACATTGACTTAGTGAAATATCTTGTTGACTCAGACACGTCTCCTCCCCTAGATAAACCCCTTGTGTGTATATATAAGTATATCCACCTATATATCAATATATAAGTATATACACCAAAAGTAAATTAAAATGAATTATTATATACTGTACATTGTGTTATTTGAAAATCTGCAAAATATTTGGTTCTTATAAAGACTGGAAGAATTTAGTGACCTGTAGATTCTATGGAAGGCGACTTGGACTGAACTGTAGCGCATCAGAAGTACTTTAACACCTATTATACTCATATATTTATACTATGAAGACATTATTGTTCCTTTTAGGGTGTTTGAAACCTCTAGGAACCTCAATACCCTAACCCTGGTCACTTATGAATGGTCCCAAGGTGAATTTAATGGTGTTGAGAACTTTACCTTTGAGCAGTGTGGGATGAAAACAACTTACTGTACCACGAGTTACCTATTCATGCTAGGTAGAGAGAGAGAGAGAGAGAGAGAGAGAGAGAGTGCGTGGTCAGTTTGATTTTTTCTCTTGTCCTCGAGAGAATCAGAGACTGTGGATGGTTCTAAGATTACTGTAGTCTCTCTTCTGTCTCTTTCTCTATCTTTGTGTATCTTTTTTAATTTGTTTTTTCCGGTATTTTTGTCTTTTTGTTTTTTTTCATTTATTATTTCTCTCTCTCTCTCTCTCTCTCTCTCTCTCTCTCTCTCTCTCTCTCTCTCTCCCTTATCTCCCTCCTCTCATCTCTCTCTTACTCTCCCTTCATTTCTCTCTCCCTTTCTCTGGCCAAGGAGGAAAAAGTGAGAGACCTTTACCCTGGTTCATGGCTATATAGTGAAACCATCCCACCAGGACCCTTCTGTCAGGCCCTCAGTGACGCCCGTGATGATAAAGATGAACAAGGAAGAGAGGGATAATGAGGAAGAAGAGGAGTAAGAAGAAATAAGGAGGGGATGGAGGAGGAGAAGGAAGAAGAGGGGAATGGAGGAGAGGGAAGAGTAGGAAGAGGAGACGTCAAGGCCAAAAAAATAAAATGTTTAGTCTATCCATGGAGATATGACACACACACACACACACACACACACACACACACGCACACACACACGCACACACACACACACACGAGGTATTTGGCCTTGATAAATGGGGTCGTCACCTAGATACTACGTCAGTGAAAATCCTAATGAAGACATTTTGGTGATGTTTATTAAAGAATTATGATTGATGGCTGTCCAAAATGAGTAAAGAAAAGTTTAGTAAAGAGAGGAAGGGGAGAAGAAGAAGAAGAAGAACTCTTGAATATGATCAAAAGACAAGGAGAATAAGAACACAAAGAATAAGAACAAAATCGAGAACAAAAGCAGAGACAAACCAAGAAGAACAGATGAACAAGAACATCAAAACAATCCACCCACCCATCCACCCACCCACCCACCCACCCATCTAAGCTCACAACAGCAAAACAGTTTAATGGTCAATACATGTTACACTTTCCTCTACAGTAAAACACCATTTATAATTCATTAGAACCATCAAGTGTTTAATTGGTTACTTTCTTGAATTTTTTATATATAGATGTCTGTCTGTCTGTCTGAGTAATGTAATGTTATCCTTTAAGAAAAACATTTCATTTAAACCTGTGAAGACGTTATGTTTAGTGTAATGTGTTTTGCCACATTTCATGATGGATATACTCTCCCCTTTCCCCCCCTTCACCCCTTCCTCTCCCTCCCTTCACGCCTCCATCCCCTCCTCTCACCCCCTCCATTCGCTTCACACCTCCCCTTCATCCCCCCCTCTTGATCTTTTCACCTCTCGCCTCCAACCACCTCACCAGACTCCTACCCACTCTCTTCATCCCTCTCGCACCCATAGACGTACCCCAAATCCCTCTCCACCCCTCTCTTCCAACCCCCACCAGTCTCATCCCCACTCCCATCACCCCCTCACCCACACTCCAACAGTTAGCAAACTTACCAAATTGGACGAAAATTGCGTGATTAATGTTATGAGAGAGAGAGAGAGAGAGAGAGAGAGAGAGAGAAAGAGAGAGAGAGACCCACACCAAAACAAGGAAGGGGAGTTAACACTCCCTGAAGGACCTGTACTTTCCACTATCGAGGAGTTGAGAATTGTGTCGTCCTACATCCTGGTGAAAGAAATACGACCGAGGTCAATGGGACAATATAGTGTGTTTACGTTCTGGGATAAAAATAAGACTCTGGATTGGATGGGAGGGTGGGGGGGGGGGGGGGCGGCGAGAGGAGTGTAAGTCAAGTCTGAAGAGTGAGGTGGAAAAATTGTATTCAACGTGTGAGAGAGAGAGAGAGAGAGAGAGAGAGAGAAATCAAAATATGGGTCGAGAAAGTTTTCGTGAAAATGTCTTCAGTAAACACTTCTTACCCTCTTTCTCTCTCCTCTTTTCTGTCATTTCAACACCTCCCTTTTTTCTGTCTGTCTGTCTTTCCGTCTTCCCCAACAAAACGACCCCCATTTAAAGTTGAAGTATGTCCTTGAGCACTGTGGCATTATACTGAAAGGTTTTAGGCATTGTATTGAAGGGCATAAGTCATCGTGCTCTAGAAATCAATTCGTCTTACTCATTCAAAAATTCTTGTACTTGGTTACGTACTCAAAGGGTCAAATCATCATATTGAAGGGGGCACGTACTCAATGGGTGACGTACATAATGTGTCAGGTACTCAGGGGGTCACGATTTCAAGGTGTCAAGTTATCGTACTCAAGGAACTTAACTCACCGTTTGTCCTCAAGTTATCACGGACTCGACAGATCCTGTTCTTAAGGATTCACGGACTCAGTGGATCACATACTTAGGGCTTCACGCACTCAATAGATCACGTACTCGGGTTCACGTACTCAAAGGAAAGTGGTGTATTCATGGCATCGACATCATCGTATTTGAGGTATAAGCGACCACAACAGACATCCTTTAGCACCGCCATACTTAGGGACTACTTCTGGGGAACTCTTGGGAACTAATTGGGTACTTTTGGGGACTCTTGGAGACTCTTGGTTACGCCTGGGGACTCTTTGGTACTCCTGAGTACTTCTGGATACTCCTGAGTACTTCTGGTAACTCTTGGGTACTCCTGGGTACTTTTGGCAACTCTTGGGTACTTCTGGGGACTCTTGGGTTTTCCTGAGTACTTCCGGAGACTCTTGAGTACTTATGGGGGCTCTTTGGGTTCCTTGGGAGGAGGGGGTGCTTGTGACTATCTGACTAAAGGAAGTATAGCAAAACAAAGACCTTAACTTCTGAAACGATAATCGTGTCTCCAAAAACAGTGTTTAATTTTTGAAGGCAGTGTTTTGTGTTTGATAGCAGCTATATTGTGTTTGAAGGCAGCTATATTGAGTTTGAAGGCAGTGTTTGGTGTTTGAAAGCAGCTATATTGAGTCTGAAGGCAGTGTTTTTGTGTTTGAAGGCAGAATATTCTGTTTGAAGGCAGTGTTTTGTGTTTGAAAGCAATGTTCTGTGTTTGAAGGCAGTGCTTTGTGTTACAAGGCAGAATATTCTGTTTGAAGGCAGTGTTTTTGTGTTTGAAAGCAATGTTTTGTGTTTGAAGGCAGTGTTTTGTGACTGAAGGCAGTGTTTTGTGTTTGAAGGCTGTGTTTTTGTGTTTGAAGGCAGTGTTTTGTGTTTGAAGGCAGTGTTTTTGTGTTTGAAGGCAGTGTTTTGTGTTTCAAGGCAAGTGTTTTTGTGATTGAAAGCAATATTTTGTGTTTGAAGGCAGTGGGGGAGAAAAAGCAACCGGGCTCCCTATTATGCCTGACTAACACTCGCTCTCACTACGCCAGACGCACTTTCACTACGCCAGACGCACTTTCACTTTCTTGTCTTCCCTCCCTAAAACACGCAAACACACACACACACACATCGCAGAAAGGGCACTACGCCAGGCACACGTTCGCTATCAGAATCACTGCGGGAGGTAGCGGCGGCGGGGGGGAAACAGTAAAGTAGGCAGGGTGTGACTATCAGGCCCGGCTGGTGACACACGACCTTCCGCGCCACTCACCTTCTCAGACACCCGACTTCTGAGATAGAAAATAGCGTGTGTCGGCCACCTGATATAATATCTAATATAACTTTATTTCTATTTACATTATATTTCCACCATCTGATATACTTTTCCATGATATATCACTTTACATATATTTATTATATTATTTTTACTCCTTGGAGAACGTAACAAGTTTATATACAAATATTGAAGAGGTGATTTATTTTGAAGTGATGTGTGGAATACATATATATATATATACACATATATAAATATTATATAAGTAGTGGAGATGTTTGTTACTCTAGTGAAAGAGGCGTTGGCTACTGCAGGAGATGTAAGAGTTGGGAACTTGGGGTACTTCCTGAAAAAAATGTGGCAGCTACAGTCATGTTTTGGCGAAGGAAGATGTAATGTTTCCTTTTTGTAATACAGTACATACATACATACACACATACATACATACATATATACATACATACGTACATATTTGATTGTTTGAATCGTACGTCATGACAGCCAATTACAGAGACAGCTGATTCACCTCACAGCTGGTTCATCCTCACAGCTGGTTTACCCTCACAGCTGGTGCTCGATATTGCTCGCCCTCCCCACCTCTTGTTCCAGCTGCGTGTTACCCCCTCTCTCTCCTTCTCCCTCTCTCTCCTTCCCCCTCTCCTTCCCCCTCTCTCTTCTTCCCCCTCTTTCCTTCCCCCTCTCTCTTCTCCCCCTTCTCTCTCCTTCTCCCTCTCTCTCCTTCCCCGTCTCTTCTTCCCCGTCTCTTCTTCCCCCTCTCTTCTTCCCCCTCTCTCTTCTTCCCCCTCTCTTCCTCCTCTCCCTCCTTCCCCCTCTCTTCTTCCCCGTCTCCCCCCCTCATCTTAGTAACTCACTTCAAGCACAAGTTATTGATATGGAAACTGAATCCAAACATGTTGAAAACACCATGAGGAAATACTCCAAACACGGCTCTCAGACATACAAACACCGCTTTTATGCAATCATACACGGCTGTCAGGTACAGAAACACGGCTTTCAGGTCTACGAACAAGGCTTTCATGCATACCATACACGGCTTTCGGGTATATAAACACATTAGCTACACATCCAAACATGTCAATTGGACATTAAAACCCCATAAATTAAAACATCCAAACATATATAAAACATATACAAACACAATTCAAAAAACATCCACACAATAATAATAAACATTCAGACACCATTTAGATACATCCAAACACACTTATATACTTAAACGCACACACACACACACACCAACGTTACACATCCCAACATATTCCAAACACCATCCTCACACATCCAAACACAGTAGACAAAAAAAAAGCGTACTAACTAAAAACTCAATCACTTATTCGAAACATCTAAACAGAGAGAGAGAGAGAGAGAGAGAGAGAGAGAGAGAGAGATATTATGATCACTCTTACTTTAATTACATTCAGGTAAGAGAAGAGAATGGCGTCTGTCTGTCTGTCTGTCTATTTCTCTTCTTGTTATTATTCCCCTATCTCTCTTCCTCTCTTCTCTTATTCTCTCTCTCTCTCTCTCACTCTCTTTCTCTCTCCATACCTCTCTCTCACAATAACAACAGCATAATTTCAGTTACCTGGATACACCTGTTGGGATCTCATATCTAATTAGTGTTTCACCAGGTGTGTTTATTAATATACACAGGTACACGAGAGAGAGAGAGAGAGAGAGAGAGAGAGAGAGCATTACACAAATAAACACAGATAAAATAAATAAAAAAAACAAAACAAAAGAATAACGAAGACTAAATGGAAGAATTTAACAAGAAAACAAACAAACACAAAAACAAACAGACAAACAGACGATGAACCAAATTGAGGCAGTTGAGTTAAGTGGGGGGGTTAATGAGAGCTGTCAATTGAACGAGTAATTAGACAAATATCCTGACAACAATCATTAGTATTTCTCACACTATATCTCTTTCTCTCTCTCTCTCTCTCTCTCTCTCTCTCTCTCTCTCTCTCTCTCTCTCTCTCTCATTTCCAGCGATATTTCCCAGGTGGTCAGCTGTCAGTGGCAATTTACACTTGACTTTATCGCCTAGAAATTTTAGCCCTATATTTTATTTCCCGAAGCGAATATATATATATATGTTTTTGAGATTTCCTCCCTGTCAACCTCAAATATATAACACCGTGAAATGCCCTAGAGAACAATGTGTGTAGACGAAATATATATATGTATGTTTATATGTATAATTTATAGTTATATGTATTATGTATGTATATTTATAAATTGGGTGTTTTATATCTGCCTGTCTGTCTGTCTCTGTCTGTTAAGTTAGGTTACGTGTGTGGGGAGGTAGTTAGGAGAGTGTTCCCTGCTTAAACCAGTCACCTTTAGGACAATAGGTGAGCGTTATATACCCTCGTCCACCGCCCACCTTTAAGATATTGTACTCAAGGGGTTTTTGTAATCGTACTCAAAGGGTTAACTAATCGTACTAAAGGGGTTAAGTCAGAGTACTCGTGGTTAATTCATCATACTCAAAGGGTTAAAATTATCTTGCTCAAGGGGTTGACTCATCATACTTAGAGGGTTTAAATTCATCATACTTAAAGGAGTGATTCATCATACTCAAGGGGTTAAACTCATGATACACACATGGTCAAAATCATCATACTCAAGGGGTTAAACTCATGATACACACATGGTCAAAATCATCATACTCAAGGGGTTAAACTCATGATACACACATGGTCAAAATCATCATACTCAAGGGGTTAAAAATGTCATACTAAAGGAGTTAAATCATCATACTCAAGGGGTTAAATTATCACTCATCCTAACACTAACAAATCATTCTTCACACTGCACACTCTGTCAGAACCACAAAACTGTAAATAGTTACCTGACTTAATGCCCCTACAAGCCACATCCTTACATGAACAAATTATCATTATTATTTTTTTTCTTACGGTAACTTTCCTCTCCAAACATTTATGTAAAGATCATTAATGTATTCTGTAATTCACTTGTTATTCTATAATCTTTGTCGTGTATAATTTATTCAGTTTTGTTATTCATTTGGTGTTTCTGTTTATATTTTATTAAGGTATGTTTGTGTGGTTTGGTTAGGTTAGGTTAGGTTAGGCGAGTGTTTGTTAAGGTAGGTTTGGATAGGGTAGGTTAGGGTAAGTTAGGTTACAGGTTAGGTTAGGTTAGGTTAGGTTAGGTTTGGTTAGGTTAGGCGAGTGTTTGTTAAGGTAGGTTTGGATAGGGTAGGTTAGAGTAAGTTAGGTTACAGGTTAGGTTAGGTTAGGTTGGGTTGGGTTGGGTTAGGTTAGGAGTTGGTTAGGTTAGGTTAGGTTAGGAGTTGGTTAGGTTTGGTTTGGTTAGGTTAGGCGAGTGTTTGTTAAGGTAGGTTAGGTTATGTTAGGGTAGTAGGGTAAGTTAGGTTAGGTTTGGTTAGGTTAGGTTACATACACCTGTCGCCTCATCTATCCTTAACCTGCTTCCTTCTTCTTCCTCTCCCTCTTCCTCATTTATCACTTATACTCTTTCAACTTCGTATTCTAGGTTCCCTTACATCTCAAACAAGATAATCCCCCTCTCTCTCTTGTCTCTCTCTCTCATTCTTTGTCTCTCTTTCTTTCTCTTAATTTTTCTCTTTCCTTCTTTGTCTCTATCTGTCTTCTTTCTGTCTTTTTCTCCTTCTCCTTCTCCCTTACCTTTTCTTACCTCTGTTATGTATTTCTTCTATCCGCTATTCTCTCTCGTTTCTTTCTATTCTCTCTATTATTACGTGTTAGTCTTTATTTTCTCTTCATCTCCTATTTGTTGATTTCTCTTTTCATTTTGTGGTTGTGAAGGATAGATGTAAGAATAGGAGAGAGAGAGAGAGAGAGAGAGAGAGAGAGAGAGAGAGAGAGAGAGGATATATTCGCCCCTTTTCACACGATTCTCTCTCTCTCTCTATTCATCCATTTCGCCTATCCCTCCTTCCTCCTCTGTTTTGTGGTTTATATCATCACTCATCTTTCCACACCCTAGTTATCAGTAACACTTCACTTCCTCCATTCTATTTCCCTTTCAGTTATCATTCTCTTTTTTCTCTCTATCTCTCTTTCTCTCACTCATTAAGACATATTACCTTACTTCACGCACCTGATCAAACCCACAGTGACGTCATCTCAAAGTACATGATAAAAACATTATTTCTGTATAAGGATTTTGTTTTCATCTTTTGTTTTTTGTATGTCGCAATTTTTATGGTGTTTAAGTTTGCCTTCGTCTTACCTTTACTGTAAGTACTTTAGAGTATAGTATGAAACAACGTGTGTGTGTGTGGTGTGGTGTGGTGTGATGTAGTGTGGTGTGGATGTGTGTGGTGTGGTGTGGTGTGGTGTTTAGGCACGCCGACAAGCTCAGGGGTTCGTGTCAACACCCACTATCCAAACACTGACATCTCATTGACTACATCATTGTCAGAGAAAAAGATCGCCGAGATGTCCTCATAACCCGTGCCATGCGTGGCTCAGACCACTACGACACTGATCATCAGGTCGTCAGAGCCAAGCTCTCACTTCACGTCGCCCCAAAACGGCGAAGACAACAAGCCTCCAGAAGAGGTTTTAACACTAAGCGTCTGGAGGATCCAGTGGTAGCACATGCTTTCAGAGAGCAGCTCGAACATGGGCTGATAAACAACTCGACAACAACCAACTCAAATCCCAGTGCCGAATGGGATATTCTCAACACTGTCATGACAAAAACCTGCAGAGACTCTCGGCCAGATCGAAAGAATACACCAGGACTGGTTTGATGAAAATGACCTGGCAATCAATGTACACGTCGAGGATAAATGTGCTGCTTTAACTGACTGGCAGAACAACCCTCAGTCTCGGTTCAAAGCTGATACCTTCCGCAAGAAGAAAGCGGCGGCCCAGCGGGAACTTCACAATCTAAAGAACGACTGGTTTAAAAATAAAGTATGTGAAACACAAAAATTTGCAGATCAGCACAAGATGAGCAAATTTTTCAATTTCACTAAAACATTTTATGTGCCAATTAGTCGTGGTGCAGGCCCCCTCTGCTCACCCGATGGTAACTCCATAATTAAAGACGAAGAAGGCCTCCTTCAGCACTGGAAAGAGCACTGCCATTCACTGCTCAGCCGAAACACCAATATGGATGTCCTGACTACCCAGCAGGTTCCTGAGCATCCAGAGCTGACCCACTCAGCTATCCTCCATCCCTGGATGAGGTAGCTACTGACATCAAACAGATGAAAAATAACAAAGCCTCAGGGTCTGCGGGAATCCCAGCCGAGGTGTATAAAGCAGGAGGACCTCTGCTTACCAGCCGTCTCCACTCTCTCCTGGAGAATATATGGGAAAAGGAGGAAATCCCCCAAGCTCTTAAAGACGCCTTCATTGTCAATATTTATAGGAACAAGGGAGACCAGTCAGGCTGTGGCAACTACCGTGGGTATTTCGCTGCTGTCCATAGCTGGCAAGATTATCGCCCGAGTCCTCCTAAACAGACTTCTTCCTGAGGCGCAAAACTTCCTCCCAGAATCTCTATGTGGCTTTAGACCATCACGTGGCACCACTGACATGATTTTTAATGCCCGCCAGATACAGGAAAAGTGCAGAGAACAGTGTCGTGACCTGAAGACATCGACCTAACCAAGGTCTTCGACTCGGTCAACAGGGAAGCCCTCTGGTGGACCCTCAGCCGTTTTGACTGCCCACCAAAGTTCATCGCAATTGTGAGGCAAGTTCATGATAGCATGAACGGCGGTGTCCTGCACAATGACACCACGTCTGAGTTCTTTCCCATCCAAACAGGGGTTAAACAAGGGTGTGTACTGGCACCAACTCCTTTCCATTTTCTTACAAATATGCTGGACTGGCCATGTTACCCGCATGGACGACAGTAGACTGTCAAAGCAGCTACTTTACAGTCACCAAACGGATAGTAAACGTAACGCTGGCGCGCAGCTGAAAAGGTATAAGGATTGTCTTAAGACAAACCTGAAAACTTCCAAATCGACCCCCTCACCCGGGAGACGATTACTCCACACCGTAGCGCTTGGAGGAGCACCACACGAGGTGTCAATACCTTCGAATTAGCCCGACTGCATAACGAGGCAGACAAGCGTCAGCGCCGGGAAGAAGCTGCCACCGCCCGTCCCGCACTAGATGTAGCCCTCCACATGTGCAACATTTGTGATCGACCCTGCCGGTCCAATATCGGCCTCTTTAGTCACCCCAGAACTCACCAACCTATGTGACATTCCTAATAACTCATATCATTATATCATAGCTCGATTCCGGGTGACAGCAAAATAGTAGGTGTGGTATCCTAAAACAAATGATATACAGTACATACATGTACGTTTGTCTGTGCGTGCAAGTCTATTTACATATCGTGAAAGTATATCTGTGTGTACCTATACCCCTTGTGTGCCTATCAAACATACACATGATGGTATATGTATACACGTAACCCATAAACGTTCACGGTTGCGTGCTTACCATGAGCTTATACATGTGTGTATTTACTTTGTACACACCAGCAGCTCCTTTATGTACACACACGTTGTGTGTCTTTATTGTTGATTGTGGGGGTGATTGGTGGTGGGGGTGATTGGTGGTGGGGTGATTGGTGCTGGGGGTGATTGGTGGTGGGGTGATTGGTGGTGGGGTGATTGGCGCTGGGGGTGATTGATGGTGGGGTGATTGATGGTGGGGTGATTGGCTCTGGGGGTTATTGATGGTGGGGTGATTGGTGCTGGGGGTGATTGTTGGTGGGTGTAATTGGTGGAGGTAAATGAGGGGGTATTTAGCGAAGATGGGTGTAGAGACGGATGGCGACCTGTGGTGTAGTGGTCAGCATGCTCGCCTAGCAAACGGCGGACCCGAGTTCGATCCCGGGGCAGGGTGAAACTATGGGTAAGTTGCTTTACGCCATTTGCCTCTGTCTACCCAGCAGTAATTGGGAACCTGGATGTTACTCAATTTGTGGATCGTATTCCGGGGTAATGGTTAGCCAGTGCAGTTGGCGAGTTGTCCGGTCTTCTCGGACTATTCCTTGACACTGGGTCATGCAGCTAGTTAACTCAGGGTGTGGTTGTTGTGTTGGCGACAGCTTCTACACCCGAAGCACTGGGTCATGCAGCTCGTTAACTCAGGGTGTGGTTGTTGTGTTGGCGACAGCTTCTACACTTTAAACAAATTCACACCTAGGTGGACTTTGGGCCGGCCATCTTCGTAACACGAGGGGCAACCATTATTATTTATTTTAGAGAGGAGTGACGAAGATGGAGGGTGGAATGGGTGGATGGAAGGGATAAGAGTGAAGAATAAAGGATGGAATAGGTGGAAGAAAGGGATAAAGATGGAGGATAGATGAAAGTGAAGAGTAGAATAGAAGAAGGAGGGGGAAAGTGGAGGTAGTGGTAGTGGAGGAGGAGAAAGTGGAGGTGATGATGGTGGAGGAGGAGAAAGTGGAGGTGATGATGGTGGAGGAGGAGAAAGTGGAGGTGATGATGGTGGAGGAGGAGAAAGTGGAGGTGATGATGGTGGAGGAGGAGAAAGTGGAGGTCGAGCTTCCCTGAGTTACTGTCATTTGCATCTGGTGATTCAATATTTATAAAGGCTCGTCAGTAAGGGACTTGCGGCCGACCTCAAAGGGATATGACCAAAAATCTGTAATCGGGACTGTAAAATCTGGATGTCAAAGAAGGTATGGAATAACTGTAGGGCTTGAGGTATTAAATCTGGACTGTGAAATTTGGAATCTGGACCGCGAAATCTGGAAGCCTGGGCAGGTATGGAATAACTGTAAGGACTAAGGAATTATAAGGGTTGGAAGGACAAAATCTGGAGGAAAGTGAAAATCTGGAACCCGTAATGTGTAACTAGATAGATATAATTAATCATTTAACACAAATAACAAGCTTTCAGGTGAGGTCAGGTGAGGTCAGGTGAGGTCAGCAAAGGAAGGGTAGGGACTGGGAGGAGAAAGAAGGGGGTGGGAGAGGAAGGGGAGGGGGAAGGGAGAGGAAGGGGAGGGGGAAGGGAGAGAATGCAATACCAACATAGGTCAATAGTATCACAGGGAGAGTGGAAAACATGTGGGATTTTATTGCGTTCGGCATGTGAAGTGTATGTGTGCCAGATTGTGCCAGTGTGTGTGTGTGTGTGTGTGTGTGTGTGTTTTTTTTTTTTTTCTTTCCCCAACCATCCATTTATTCATTCATCCCTACCTCCCTCCCTCACTCCCTCCCTCCCTCCCTCCCTCCCTCCCTCCCTCCCTCCCTCCCTCCCTCCCACCCTCACACACACACACACGCACTGCAAAGAAGTCCCACTACCCAACCAAGCTGCAACACCTGAAGTAGACCATCATCGGTCAGTGGTATGGTGAGCTTAAAGAACTCTGTGGACTAAACAATAAGACACACCTCCTCCCCTCTTCCTTAGCCATCTCACGTGACACAACCAGTCTCCCTGCTTACCTACCAGCCCCCCTTCCCACTGACTTAGTAGAAG
Organism: Homarus gammarus; assembly: GCA_958450375.1. Classification (NCBI taxonomy): domain Eukaryota; kingdom Metazoa; phylum Arthropoda; class Malacostraca; order Decapoda; family Nephropidae; genus Homarus; species Homarus gammarus. Next base: position 2,299,709 of record CAUDMG010002011.1, read on the forward strand.
AATTTAAAGTAGTAAAACGTCTGGACAAACTGAAGTTAAAGCGCTCCACCACCCTCATTGACTTACCAATGAAACTCTTCAAGGAGTTCTCCCCGGAGCTTGCTAAACCCCTCTGCTCCGTCATCAATGCTTCCCTAAGCCAAGCAAGATGCCCAGCTGACTGGAAGACCTCATATGTGTCACCAGTGCCCAAGTCAACCAGCCCACAATCCTTAAATGAGCTACGACCCATTGCCATCACCCCAATACCCAGCTTAATCTGTGAAAGTTTCGTGTTTGACTATGATTATGCTGATGTTGCAGGCGCCATAGATCCTCAGCAATTTAGCAATATGAAAACTTCCTCCACCACTCACTATCTTCTCGGCTTTCTCGACTACATATACCGCCATCTGGAGAAACGAAAGATGTCTCTAGCTGTCGCCTTCATTGACTTCAGCAAAGCTTTTGACCTCGTCGACCACAATTGAATCTTCAACAAAGCTATCGACCTCGGGGTTTGAAGAAGTCTTATGCCATGGCTTACAGACTTCCTTAGTGATCGAGGCCAAGCCGTACGCTTCGGAGGGGCTGTCTCCAAGATGGAATCGCTCTGCTTCCTTATGCTTTTCAATGATGCCCTAAAAGAAACCCCTGCTCGCTGGTAATATGTCGACGACTCCACCATTGGGATCAGTGTCAACAACTCGGCTCCTGACTACACCGCCCTCCAGGATTTATTGAACAGTCTCCAAAATTGGGCCACCAACAACCATGTCACCATCAACCATACCAAGACCATGGTTATGCACATCAACCTCTCCTCCGATGTTTTCCCACCCCCTTCCATTACTTTAGGCCCCAACACACTCCAGGTTGTAGACTCCACTAAGCTCCTCGGCGTCACCATAGACAAACTAAATTAGAAAACACACGCCAGTGAAGTTGTTAAATCCTCCAGTTTCCGTCTCCACCTCCTCCGCCGACTCAAGTCCCTCGGAGTTCCTGCGCCAGAGCTCCTCAGTGTTTACTCAACATCCATACTTCCCAAGCTCACCTATGCCTCCCCTACCTGGTCTTCCTCCCTAAATGCCACACAACGTAAACACCTTGAAAAAGTGCAAAAGAGGGCATGCAAGATTATTCTTTCCCCTTCCTGCTCCACATATCAAGAAGCGCTCAACACACTGACCCTCTCGGGTCTCTCTGACCATCACCACGAACTCACCTGCAAATTTGGTGAGAAGCTTCTGCACCATCCTCGACACCGGCTCCTACTACCACCCGAGATCCCTCGTCCGCGAATTTCTGTTCGACACCACAACCGCATCCAGTCCATGCGAGCACGTACCGATCGCTATAAGAACAGCTCATTCCCAGCCATTGTCAAAATTATCAATAACTTGTAATCAACCAGTGTATTCACTCCCAGTCAATCTTACTTTTTGCACTGTCACTATGTTGAAATGCCCTGTAGTATGACCTTCTCCCCACCGAGTTATTATATATCATATTTGTATCACTTATGTCACTTGTATATTAATTGTAAATCAAGAGGCCCATTCCTCAATTATGTAACTGTATATTTTAGCCTTCCGTTGCCATGCTCTTTCAATAAACCGTTAATTATTATTATTATTATTATTATTATTATTATTATTATTATTATTACACACACACACACACACACACACACACTCACACACACACTCACACACACACACACACACACACACACACTCTTACCTTACCGAGTCGAGACGTCAAACTCAGCCAAGTGGGAAGAACTTATACGCCTCCCTCTATCTCTCTCTCTCTTTGCCGGAACAATAACAGTGATTGTTCCGTTTACGGCTGGCTGGTTATTGAGGTGGGGAGAGAGAGAGAGGAGGAGGAGGAGGAGGAATAGGAGGAGGAGGAGGAGGAGAAGGAGGAATAGGAGGAAGAGAAGGGGGAGGAGGAGAAGTGTAGGGGTAGAATTGAAGATAATGAGAGAATGAGTTAGAAGACTATTGAGGATAATGAAGCAAGAAGATGTCCGGGTTGAGGATAGGTGTGTGTGTGTAGTGTGTTTGTCTGTTTGTTTCCTTCCTTCCTTCCTTCCTTCCTTCCTTTCAGCGGGGGTGTGGGGGGGGGGGTTAAGTGGCCATAAGAGGTATTTATGACCAATTCAAAGGTGTGGGTGTGAGGTCGAAGGAAATAGGGGTGATTAAAGGGGCTGATTTAAGGGGTGATTTAGGGGGGGGATAGAGGATTATCTAAGAGCTGATAAAGGGGAAGTGATCAGGAGTTTAACCAACCATATAAACCCATTTCCTAACCTAACCTAACCCCAGACTCCAAACATTATCTCCCACACAAATAACATAAGATAAAAACCACTATCTCTCCTATCTTACCTATCTTAAATAAACCTCTATACTTTTCCACAAATAACACCTGAATTACCAAATATTTAATTACTGTAATTACGTTCATCAGCAATAATGTTTAAAGTGATCAGGGATTTGCAGGTAATTAACATCACTAATGCCTTTTTATTTGACGTCAATGATTCGTACGTAAATTTGAACCAATCAGGTGGAATTATTGTAATGAAGGGCAGTATTATTTTTGTTATGTAGGTAATTATTGGACGTAGTTTTGTATGTTAATGTGTTATTTTAACCTGTGTTTTAATTATGTTTGTTTTTATAGTCCTGTGTGTGTGTGTGTGTGTTGTTTATCTTTTAATGACGGTAATGATGATTTCTTAGGTTAAGTTAGGTTAATTTATTCATCATCATCATCATCATCGTCATCATCATCATCATCGTCATCATTATCATCATATCGAATCCAAACGTCAGAATCACACCGAAATTTAAATCACATCAAAACACACACACACACACACACACACACACACACACACACACACACACACACTTCTCTGTCATCAAATCTGACTACAATTAGTCTAAATATCCCACAGCTCATTTTATTATCACTCCCTTTATTCTCTCTCTCTCTCTCCATTGCTTTCTCTCTCGCTTTCAAACTTTCCTCGTCAAGCTTTCTATACGTCCCTTTCTCCGGTGAAAATTACTCCCGTGAGACAAAGGGCGAGGCTGTGTGTACTGGAGGGTGAGCTTATGAGAGTGTGTGCATGTGGCTGTAATGGTCCCGAGTTTTGTGTGTAGAGAGAGAGAGAGAGAGAGAGAGAGAGAGAGAGAGAGAGAGTCAACACCACCACCACCACCATAGCATCTGTTATACTAGTAACCAGAGGTGTTGCTGCAGATGCAAATTGCAGTAGGAACGGCAGTCGACGTCGTGCTTTGGGTGATACTAACGGCATTATCAGCACTTAACAGCGATATAGGAAGCGTTGGCTGCAGTAGTGGCAGCAGAAGTACCAGCAGAAGGAGTACTATGGGAAGTCATATGTAAAACTTGAATTATTACAGACGCATACATAAAATTTATACACATACATATATAAACACAGTTCACATAATTACATATATACAGTATGAACACACACACACACACACACACACACACACACACACACACACATACACACATCCGCCTTCATTAACTCTAGCCTTCAAAAACTCCACACACTTACCTGACAAGAACGCTCATAACCAGGTATCCGGATTAATTAAGGCTGATATATTAAGCACAGGTGTCGAGCTCTTAACCCTATAAATAACAGGTGGGGTCAATACAGGTGCTTATCACAGGTGTTCTGGCCAATCAGGTAATTAGCTCACAAAACGGTATTACAGATCAAGCTTTTTATTTTATTTTTAACTTTGTAAAAAAACAAGAAAAAAGATAATAGCAATAATTATAATTTTAGTAATAGTGATGAAGAAATTAATTAAACAAATAAATAATAATAATAAATAAAGCTTCCTTCTGACACCCTCACCTCTCCACACCTTCCCTGACCACCCCCCTCACCTCCCACCTCTCCCTCACCCTACTCCCTCAGCGTGTGTACTAAGCCTTCTGGCACAAATTTTTAAGGAAACTCATAGCATAATGTCTTAATTAAACTTGAGGGCATTCTAGAGTTCAGGTGTGTTGGAGATTGCCTCATCTTCCTGGGTAAATACACACATGAATACAAACCTGCCTGTATTATGTGTGCATACTCATACATACATACATACATACAAAGACAACTATCATCAGGGTGTCTAGTGGACTGGAAAACCGGGAAAAAATTGGAGAAATTTTAAAAATAAACCTCTTATTTTGACAGCAATCTTACCATGAATTAATGATGTACAAATTCCAGTAAATAGTCCACTCCAATAACTGAATTATTTGTGTAACTATCATATTTCATGTTAGTTATCAAATGACGAAATATTACAGGTTATACCAACTAACTCTGCCATTAGTATTATCAGAGATGAATTATTCTTATAATTAAGTGACTTTATTTAAGTGGATTATACCATATATTTATCACGAGTCATATAAGTGGATCAGGTGTTTGATACTTTGTTTTTTGCTGGAGTTATGGGTTTTTTGGAGTGTCCAGATTGACCCACGTGAATCATGGGAATCTGAGGAGGAGGAATTTATGTATTAAAGAGAATAATGGGATTCTGACAGCTTTCTGTAACTAGTATCTAGACTAAGATTACATCACAGGTACATACTTTAATACTTTAATTCATAGCTGTATAATATTTTTTTTTTCGGTCAGATTGGCTCGGGGTGGATCCCAAGAGGGTCTTAAATTTCTTGATTAATATCGTATATATATATGTAATTTTTAAATTTCCCAACAGTATATACATATTATTGCAAACCTCAAATTTACACCTGGAAAACCTGGAAAACCTGGAAAAACAAGGGAATTTTGTTTTGTCTGGCCAGTAGACACCCTGATCATGATTTAATACAAGTTTTTAATTTCTTCATAAGTTTTGCGTTAATGAAAAGATTACTAAATAGTTGTACGAAATTTAAAGAAATATATAAATTACTAACCTGGCATATTGCTGTCTGTCTGTCTGTCTGTCTGTCTGTTACTCTGCCTGCCTGTCTGTTACTCTGCCTGCCTGTCTGTCTGTCTTTCTGTCCGTCCTTCACTCATTGTTTATCGACATCTCAATCTATTTGCTTGACCGTCTGTGTTATTTCACCATTTTGCTACCCTATGACTGCACCTTTATAGACACAACAGGTATTCTTCACAGGCACCTGGCACCTTGATAAACACAACAGGTATTCTTCACAGGCACCTGGCACCTTTATAAACACAACAGGTATTCTTCACAGGCATAAGGCATCTTTATAAACACAACAGGTATTCTTCACAGGTATAAGGCACCTTTATAAACACAACAGGTATTCTTCACAGGCACCTGGCACCTTGATAAACACAACAGGTATTCTTCACAGGCACCTGGCACCTTTATAAACACAACAGGTATTCTTCACAGGTATAAGGCATCTTTATAAACACAACAGGTATTCTTCACAGGTATAAGGCACCATTATAAACACAACCTTTCATTATTATCTAACATGGTAAGTCTTTTCTTAACTAATAAAAACATCTTCTCTCACTCAGGTATTTACACATTGATATTATTCATGTTATCAGTGTTTTTAGCGTCTGTTTTTCCAGTCTCATGCTACGTCAACCTCGTGTGGGTTAAGAGAGTTTGTTTTTGTGTATTTTTTTTCCGTATGTTTGTTTTGTATTTTGATGTATGTATTTTGTGGTGATG
>CAUDMG010002011.1:2307931-2405431 GCA_958450375.1 Homarus gammarus
AGAGAGAGAGAGAGAGAGAGAGAGAGAGAGAGAGAACAGAAATATTTAAAAACATTTTCTTTCTCTGTAACTGTATCTCGTAAGGCGATACAGTTTCTTACAGTCACTTTGCCTGAATTTCATGTTTACCTAAACACTCACAGACTGGTGAGAATAAATTCAGGACTGAGAGAAGTAATGTTTGTGAAAAATAAAGGATAATAACCTCCTTACTCCTATAACACCGATGTTTGTAACCTTACCTAATGAAATCTACCATTAATTAATGTTTTATTACAATTGTCAAACTTGAAAAGGCTTGACAATCTGACTTGCGGATTGTCTTTGAGATGATTTTTTCCTTGCCTAACTTGTAACAGAACTTACTCAATTGGAAACGGGGAACAGCCTCGTCTGCTTTACTGAGTCAACAACGTCTACCATCAAATTCTTAGATCCACACAAAAACTGTCAACAACGTCTACCATCAAATTCTCAGATCCACACAAAAACTGTCAACAACGTCTACCATCAAATTCTCAGATCCACACAAAAACTGTCAACAACGTCTACCATAAAATTCTCAGATCCACACAAAAACTGTCAACAACGTCCACCATAAAATTCTCAGATCCACACAAAAACTATCTTAAATGAATGTTAATATGAGTATATATATGTATAATGAATTTTAATACCAGGTAGCAATTACATAGAAAATATACGTATTTACAAGAATGAAACATATAAATTAATATGATCCCTTCACGTTAAGTTGTAATCGTCTCAGATCCTACCTGAGGTTACCTGAGTCTGGAAAATAGGTGAAGTAGTTTTCATACATTCTTTTGGGTGACGGGGTGAGGTGAGGCGAGGTGAGGAAGGGCGAAGCGAGGTGAGGCGAGGAGAGGCAGAGTGAGGCGAGGCAGATATAAGAGTACAGTGTTACAAGTATAAAAAACATTTTGTCTGAAATTCCGTTGAGTTCTGTCATGCATAACACAATAACACAGTCATCCATAACACCAATAACAACACAGATAATCCTACCCACTGTGACACAACACCACACAACACCACACCACAACACACAACACCACGCAACACCACACAACACCACGGAGCGCACAGCACAAATCAGGTCTTCACATAATAACCACAGAATAAGGAAAATAATTTCACTCAATCGCGTCATGCATACTAACTCGTTCTGTTATGTTATGATGTGTGGGGAATATTTGAGAGAGAGAGAGAGAGAGAGAGAGAGAGAGAGAGAGAGAGAGAGAGTCTGTGTACACCCGATAATAAACAGTTCCACTTTCTGTCTCTCTCTCTCTCTCTCTCTCTCTCTCTCTCTCTCTCTCTCTCTCTCTCAAATATTGCACAAGTGGTCAAGGTAAATAACACTATTAATTACCTCAGGTGTTCTGTAATTAATCCACAGGTGTTACCATTAATAACACCGCCATTAAGTTTATTTTCACCAACGAATATTAAGAATCCCAGACACAAATCGGCGATAAGGGAATTCAGTTACCGTGTTGTGTGTGCCATCGATACACATAGATGGGGTTCTTCTGGCACTAGACCAAGCCGAGGTTCAGGGGGTTTCATTCTTTAAATTTTCATAAATCGTTAAGTTTATCTTTATCTCCGGATATTGGTTTATGATGCGTTTAACTGGATCATATAGTGGATTTATAAAGCTTCGTTATGTTAAGAAAAAGGCAGAATAGGTGAGAATCTTCCCTATTGAGAGCGGAGTATTACTGCAGGATGCGCAACTGGCTCACATGAAGATCAGACACCCTAGTTTATTTCGACACACACACACACACGATTTATAACATTAGCTGTTCTAAATATAAGTAATATCAGCTTCTCTAAGAGGATGTGAATGCAGGTGTTCTAATACTCGAAGCTATCCCCCCCATACCTCACCTGAACTGAAAGGTAACATTCCTGAAGATATCATAATCCTAGAGTCGCGTTTCAACAGGATATCTGGATTCAGGTTTAGCTTCAATACTCTGTTCAAGCGAAGGGTTTCAGAGTCTGATTAATGCTGTCAAGGGAGAGAGAGAATTACCACCTCATCTGAAAACCTGACTCAGATGATAGAGGCCAAGATATCTCCCTTTAGATAACGAGAAAATAACACGATGACACTATTTATTTTACGTGGGACGTTAGATTTTAGCTGAGTACGTCGTGGTTGTATTCAGAGGAATAATTTACGATGTTCTGGTAGCGAATTTTAAGGGAGAGTTTCTGAACTAAAACCTGAATACGGATCTGTGGTCGGAACGAGCTCTTTAGCCACGCGCGTAATACGTAACAGATTCCGAGTTGTATATTTTTTTCCACTATTAATCAGGCACTGTCCCCATTGGCCCTTAGTCCTGGTGAGGCTATTTCGTTAACAAAGCACGTCTGCTAGTTCTCAATTCAATTACGGCGTCAAAATGCTAAATATATTCGGGAAATGAATAAAAAAAAAAAAAAGTGGGATATATTTTTCAATTCTGTAAAGTTTGGCAGCATCATGTGGACACGTTTGGATGCGTCTCTGAATAACGCTAATTTCCATATCTCTTATTGAAAACTGAATTGATCTAAAAAGGATGCGATTTTATGCTTCAAGTTTGTGTTTGTTAAATTGTTCAGTAATTATTGATTGTTTTAAGACACTATTCTCTAAAATTGACTCATATTAAGTTTATTTTAGGCGGGATACAGTGCAATATATAATAATCATATAATGTTAGGATTTCCAGACAACGTATAATGAATGGACTTTTTTTCGCAAGCAAATTAGAGTGTATAATACGAGAGAGAGAGAGAGAGAGAGAGAGAGAGAGAGAGAGAGAGAGAGAGAGAATAGCGTTTAAATTGCAATGATTTTTAACTAAATAGATTCAATTTACTCTAGACAAACAAGTAGGGCATAGAATCTTTTTTGAAATAATTACCCATATTAATTTTGTCTCCTAACTGATGCTAAGTGAACGTATCTAATTAAGGTAGAGTCACAGTGTAGTTTTTTCTCCTTACTGGTGTTAAGTGAACGTATCTAATGAAGGTAAATTCTCAGTGTAACTTTGATGACATCTTGAGACAAATTTTTTTTTGTGTTTTATATCAAGTCAACCAGTTAGGTACACGCCCTCATAAAAAAAATGTCTCTACGATTTTGTGTGAAATAATGACACAAAATACGAAAGAATTTGACAACCCTACGGAAACAACAGGAGTCATAGTGTTCATTCTGCATCTATAAATATTAGAAGAAGTCATCGTAGGAATATTTGAAAGTGTGGACTGTAGGATGTTTTAGACGAGGGAGTCCTTCACCTAGCTTATGGTTCTGTGGCAATATTCTCGTAACTTTGCATGTATGAATATTCAGTGACATGACCAGACCAACAAATACACAGAAGGAAACATATATCAACAACTCTCTCTTAACTCTCACTCACTTTCCCTAACTCTCTCTCTCTCTCTCTCTCTCTCTCTCTTTCTCTCTCTCTCTCTCTCTCTCTCTCTCTCTCTCTCTTTCTTCCTCTTTTCTTTCTTCATCTGTTTATCTTTTCACATCATATTCCCTTTCTCTTTCTTTCTCTTTGTACCTTTCTCTTTATTCCTTTCTTTTATGCCTGTTTTTATTATCGCTTTCTCACTAACTCCGTGTCCCGTCATCCAGTGCCTAAAAGCGATCAGCTGTTCCATGACGTCACGCAATGTTTACGAAGGTGCATTATGGGAGATCGGTGACGTCAGGGCAGCCATCCAATACCCCGGATGATGATGGCGGCGAAAGGGAGACAGCGAGGCGCTTCTCTCAACCTCAACCTAACCCTTCCCACCTCTACGGATCCCCCCAACCTCCCTCACCCACGTCGTTTGCATCAACGTATCGTAAAATGAACCTCGGAACGTGGGGAGAATATGCGATATCCACCCGCGTCTTGTGGTCATATCCCGAGGCATCATTGTCGCCGCGTTTGGCCCGGTGGAGAAGAAACTGAAGGGGACCTGGATTTACCATCCTTCCATAACTCGGGTATTAAAATGGCTGCCATGACGTCACAACCTCCCATGATGAACCTTGGGTAAACATAGTGTTACGTCATACTTCCCAGGAGTAGATTTAGAGAGAGGGACGGGGACGGGGGCGGGTGGGTGGGGGCGGGGGCGGGTGGGTAAATTCTGATAACTATAGTTCATATTTGAGATATTTTTTCATCCACGTACGATTGATTTAAACACATATTTATCTGGTTCACTTAAAACACAACTTAAAGATTGATTCTAAATGATTTAAGTTAAAATTACTCCGTTAACTGTGGATATAAGATCGTATCCACCAACTTCAGTTTGACTACGGCACAAATATGGATTCTCTGGGGGATTTATAAGCCATTGGGTGAGCCATGGTTGTCGGGTGAGCCATGGTTGTCGGGTGAGCCATGGTTGTCGGATGAGCCATGGTTGTCGGGTGAGCAATGGTTGATATATAAAGAGAAGTGTGAACCCAATGTTGCAACTCTTACTTTTTAGTTGTCATGTTGAGTTACTTTCACGGTTAGTTAGCTCGACATAGAGAGAGAGAGAGAGAGAGAGAGAGAGAGAGAGAGAGAGAGAGAGAGAGAGAGATTTCTTAAGCTCTTATTCCAGCCTTCTAATTGACCTCATATGACCTCTAACCTCTAATATGACCTTCACTGACTTCAGATAACCAATGTGACCTCATTAACGTGACCTCTCAGAGCATCACCTCACTCATTAATGTCAGCGGTCATTAAATTACATAAACTACTAATTGCTTTTTAATACATCGCATTCATTTACACCTTGAGTGAGTTTTAATTTACGTTTAATGTTTTTCTGATAGACTCGTTCTTGGAGGCTGATATTATTATTATTATTATTTATTATTATTATTATTATTATTATTATTATTTTTATTATTATTATTATTATTATTATTATTATTATTATTATTATTATTATTATTATTTTGGCTTCGTTTTGCAATTCTCTCTCTTAAGTGGATAAGGTTCGTAATTTTTCCCATTAACATACAACCTGAATTAAGGAGTTGTATGACCTATATAATAATAATAATAATAATAATAATAATAATAATAATAATAAATAAATAAAAAAAAATAAATAACGAACAAGAGTGAGAAACAATATATGTATGTTGTGTTGTCAAAGTTAAAGAAACAATTGAGACCCTACAGATCCTCCCTCCTTCCCCCTTCCTCCTTCTCTCCCTTCTTCTTGCCCATCTCCCCCCTCCTCTTTTTCTCTCTTCCTCTTGCCCATCCCTCTCCTCCTGCTCTTCCTCTGTCTTTCCCTTGCCTATCCCGCCTCCTCCTCCTCCTCTCCTTTCCTCTCCCATTTTCCTCTCTCTACTCCCTGCCTATCCCCCCCCCTTCTCTCCTCTCCTTTTGCCCATTCCCTTGCTCCTCCTCCTCCTCCTCTCCATTTTCCCTTTCCCATTATCCACTCATTTTCTCTTTCCCTCACTCATTATCTCTCTCATAAACTACTCATTATAACTCATTGTCTCACTGGGGGGCAAGGAGGGAGGGAGAGAGAGAGAGAGAGAGAGAGAGAGAGAGAGAGAGGTCACTTAATGGTTATCTCACACCATTAGATAATAGTGTTAATGGGTGACAATGGTCCTTCACTGTATTCCCCAAAGACATACACACTCGGGGCCTGTGTGTGTGTGTGTGTGTGCGTGCGTGCGTGCGTGCGTGCGTGCTTTCAGAGAGCAGCTCGAACATGGGCTGATAAACAAGTCGACAACAAACAACTCAAATCTCAGTGCCGAATGGAATATTCTCGATACTGCCATGAGAAAAACCTGCAGAGACCCTCGGCCAGATCCAAAGAATACGCCAGGACTGGTTTGATGACCCGGCAATCAATGTACTCTTCGATGATAAGGTGCTACTTTAACTGACTGGCAGAACAACCCTCAGTCTCGTACCAAAGCTGAAACCTTCCACAAGAAAATAGCGGTGGCCCAGGGGGAACTTCACAATCTAAAGAACGACTGGCTTAAAAATAAAGCAATTTAGCCGGCGGGGTGGACATCGAGTACCGGATGTACGGTCTTTTTAACATAAGATGACTCCAGGCAAAAACAAAGGTGTCAGCAGCTTCCATTACTGAACTTCAGTATGCAGACGACCTCACCCTTGTCGTTCACACTGAACGGGACCTACAGGAGATCCTGAACAACTCCGCAGATGCATATGCACACTTTAGCCTTGAGGTGAATGTATGTAAGATTCAGATTTTCTTTCAACCTGCCCCTGGTTCAACCACACCTCCACCATCCATCCAGCTTAACGGTACTACCTTCTCTAATGTTACCCACTTTCAGTATCTCGGCTCCCACCTGGTTACCACCGCGTACATCGATGAAGAGATTTAACATCGGATCAGATGTGCATCTCAAGCCTTGGGCAGACTCCATACCCGTGTCTTCAGCTGTAGGGAGCTGAAATTGTCCACAAAGTTACACGTATATCGAGCAGTGGTCCTCCCCACCCTGCTATATGGCAGCGAGACATGGGTCACATACAGGAAGCACCTCAAGGCATTTGAAAACTTTCACCAACATGTCTACATTCCATCCTCCGAGTTCGCTGGGCTTACAAGAGAACAAATTGCCAGAATTCTTGCTGACACCAACTGTAGGAGCATCGAGGCTACAATTATCAATGAACAACTACAGTACGTTGGACTGGTCATGTTACCCGCATGGACGACAGTAGACTGCCAAAGCAGCTACTTTACAGTCACCTAACGAATTGTAAACATAAAGCTGGCGGGCAACTGAAAAATTATAAGGGTAGTCTTAAGACAAATTGGGAGACGATTACTCCACACCGTAACGCTTGGAGGATCACCACACAAGAAGGTGTCAATATTTTCGAGTTACCCCTACTGCATAACGAGGCAGACAAGCGTCTACGCCGGAAAGATGCTGCCGCCGCCCTTCCCGCACTAGATGTAGCCCTCCACACGTGCAACATCTGTGGACGACCCTGCTGGTCCCGTATCGGCCTCTTTAGTCACCTCAGAACTCACCAACGAAGGTGACATCCTTAATAACTCATATCATTGTGTCATAGCTGGATGATCTTCATACGCGATTCCGAGTGACAGCAAAGAAGTAGTAAGTTGTAGTAGTAGTAGTATGTGTGTCAGAAAAAAAATTCACCCAAATCTAAAAAAAAAAAGAAAATATATTTACTTCCTAACCTAAAAACTTTCTGAAAATTTATCCCGAAATCTAATACCTTGCCCCAAAAATATATAAAGTTGCGAATATAATTATCACCTCAAACTACAGTAGATTAAAAAAACAACAACTTTAACCTGAAATATAAAAGTTTGCAATAATTTCCCCAGCACCAAAATATATATTAGTACTTAAGAGGTAAACTGCCCCATTAGCTTGTACTATCAATGTCAACCTTTGAGAATTCGCAGATTATTACGTCTCCATCTTAGGTCACCCTGATTACACCCCCACGTCAGGTCAAGGGTAATTTAGAGTGATTACCTGGGTTAATTATGAAGGTATATTAGCCTAGATGCTACCGTGGGAGGATGGGGGTGGAGGAGAGGGGGGGGGGTGAGGGGTAAGGAGGTAAGACGGAGTGGGAGGTTAGTGGAAGAGGGGATGAGAGTGAGAGGGGGAGAGAGGAAGGAAATGAGGGGAGAGGGAAGGAAAGAGTGTGGTGGAAGGGGGCAGAATCGAGGGGGGGGAGGAGGTGATGGGGGGAGGGACATGTTTGTAAGGAGAGAGAGAGAGAGAGAGATTAGTAAACAAAGAATTTACAAACATCTAGACATATATATTAATACAGACAGTCAGACAGACAGACAGACAGACAGACAGACAGACCAGGAGAGTTATGATATACAGCAGAGTTAATTAGAGGGACTAACTTGAGTTAACTTAGATTACGTAAAGTTAAATGTGATTAATATTCTGTTGTGCTCTCTCTCTCTCTCTCTCTCTCTCTCTCTCTCTCTCTCTCTCTCTCTCTCTCTCTCTCTCTCTCTCTCTCTCTCTCTCTCATCCACGCCATCATCAATCCCTACCCTAAGTCCAGACATCATCAATCTGGTTGAAGTTGTCCTGTGGTTTGAGTTACTTAGAGTCATCAATCATAAGAGGAGGCGGAAGAAGAAAAGGAGGAGGAGGACCTTGGTATAATACTCTTCATCCCCTCGTGTCCTAACTCAGTGTGTATGAAGAGGTGGAGGGGGGACGTTGTGTGTGTGTGAGGAGAGGAGTGAATAGATAAATAGATAGATAGACAGATACACAAACGCACGTAGACACACACACACACACCCTATTACTACTACTACTTTGCTCTCACTCGGAATCGCGTATGACGATCATCCACCTCTGATACAGTGATAAGAGTTAAGGATGTCACCGTCGTTGGTGAGTTCTGAGGTAACTAAAGAGGCCGTTGCGGGACCGGCAGGGTCGTTCACAGAAGTTGCACGTGTGGAGGGCTACATCTAGTGCGGGAGGGGCGGTGGTAGCGTCTTTCCGGCGTTGGTGCTTTTCTGCCTCGGTATGTAGTCGGGCTAACTCGAAAGTATTGACACCGTCTCCTGTGGTGCTCCTCCAAGCGTTACGGTGTGGAGTAATTGTCTCCCAGGTGAGGGGGTCGATTTGGCAACTTTTCAGGTTTGTCTTAAGACTGTCCTTATACCTTTTCAGTTGACCACCGGCATTACGTTTACTATTCGTTAGGCGACTATAAAGTAGCTGCTTTGGTAGTCTACTGTCGTCCATGCGGGTAACATGGCCTGTCCAGCGTAGTTGTTCATGGATAATGGTAGCCTCGATGCTCTTACAGTTGGTGTCAGCAAGAATACTGGCATATGTTCTCTTGTCTTCCCAGCGAACTCTGAGGATGGAACGTAGACTACGTTGGTGAAAGTTTTCAAGTGCGTTGAAGTGCCTCCTGTATGTGACCCATGTCTCGCTGCCATATAGCAGGGTGGGGAGGACCACTGCTCGATATACGTGTAACTTTGTAGATAATTTCAGCTCCCTACAGCTGGAGACACGGGTACGGAGTCTGCCAAAGGCTTGAGATGCACATCTGATCCGACGTTCAATCTCTTCATCGATGTCCGCGGTGGTGGACAGGTGGGAGCCGAGATACTGAAAGTGGGTAACATTAGAGAGGGTAGTACCGTTAAGCTGGATGGCTGGTGGAGGTGTGGCTGAACCAGGGGCAGGTTGAAAAGAATTTGAGTCTTACGTACAATCACCTCAAAGCTGAAGTGTGCATACGCATCTACGTAGGTGTTCAGGATCTCCTGTAGGTCGCATTCAGTGTGAGTGACAAGGGTAAGGTCGTTTGCATACTGAAGTTCATTAATAGAAGCTGCCGACACTTTTGTTCTTGCCTGGAGTCGTCTTATGTTGAAAAGACCCTTCATCCGGTTTTCGATGTCCACCCCGCCGGCTAAATTGGCGCTGACACGGGTTGAGGAAGGCAGCCAAGAAAATGGAAAAGAGAGTTGGTGCCAGTACACACCCTTGTTTAACCCCCGTTTGGATTGGGAAGAACTCAGACTGGTTGCCATTGTGCAGGACACTGCCGTTCACGCCATCGTCGAGTTGCCTCACAATGGCGATGAATTTTGGTGGGCAGCCGAAGCGGCTGAGGGTCCGCCAGAGGGCTTCCCTGTTGACCGAGTCGAAAGCCTTGGTTAGGTCGATGAAAACCATGTACAGGTCATGACGCTGTTCTCTGCACCTTTCCTGTATCTGGCGGGCAGCAAAGATCATGTCAGTGGTACCACGTGATGGTCTAAAGCCACATTGAGATTCTGGGAGGTAGTTTTCTGCTTCAGGAAGAAGTCTGTTTAGGAGGACTCGCGCGTTAATCTTGTACAGCAGCGAGATTCCGCAGTAGTTGCCACATTCTGACCAGTCTCCCTTAAGACCTTGGGGGATTTCCTCCTTTTCCTATATATTCTCCAGGAGAGAGTGGAGACATCTGGTATGCAGAGGTCCTCCTGCTTTATACACCTCGGCTGGTAATCCATCAGGCCCTGAGGCTTTGCTATTCTTCATCTGTTTGATAGCAGTAGCTACCTCATCCAGGGATGGAGGATAGCTGAGGTGGGTCAGCTCTGGATGCTGAGGGACCTGCTGGGTATTCAAGACATTCACATCGGTGTTTCAGTTGCGTAGTGAATGGTAGTGCTCTTTCCTGCGCTGAAAGAGGCCTTCATCGTCTTTAATTATCGAATTACCATCGGATGAACGGAGGGGCGTTCGCTATGAGTGAGTGGCCCATAAAATGTTGTAACACACACACACACACACGCACACACACACGCACACACACACACACACACACACACACACACACACAAACACAATACACTCTGACGAGGTTCTCTCTCAGTGTGTTGTACAATTCTTTTACCACTCCCCTTCCCAGGCTGTGATTTTATTTCTATTTCTCTCTGACTCTTTCTGTTTGTCTGTGTTTGTCTGTGTTTGTCTGTGTTTGTCTGGCTGTTTGTATGTATGTATGTCTCTCTTTCTTTTTGTTTCTTAAAATAATTCTTTCTGTCCTCCCTCCCCCCCCCTCTCTCTCTCTCTCTCTCTCTCTCTCTCTCTCTCTCTCTCTCTCTCTCTCTCTCTCTCTCTCTCTCTTTAATTATCTCTCTGCCTTGTGCTCATTTAAGTATCACTCACAAGGGAATGGACGCTTACGGGTTTTAGAGTTTAAATAGATTCTCTCTCTGCCTCTCTCTCTTTCTCTAGTTATCTTGTTCCCTATCTATCTATCTATCTCTCTATTTGTCTGTCTGTCACACACACACACACACACACACACACACACACACACACACTCACACACACTTCACCCTCTAAATGACATGTCTATTGGTCTGACTACCCAACTCTATTACCAATTTACCCAGATAGAATTTCGTGGGTGGCCGTGGGAGAACTGTGTGATAGGCGACGTCGATGTGAGACCAGATGCTTACGGGGATTGCTTGTGAGAGGCCTGGGAGTGTGGGGAGAGCGTGGGAGAAAGTGTTTTTGTGATTGCTTGTTCGTGGGGAGAATGTGGGAGGGTTTGAGAGAGTGTGGGAGGGCGTGGGAGAGTGTGGGAGGGTGTGGGAGGGCGTGGGAGAGTGTGGGAGGGCGTGGGAGAATGTGGGAGGGCGTGGGAGAATGTGGGAGGGTGTGAGAGAGTGTGGGAGGGCGTGGGAGAGTGTGGGAGGGTGTGAGAGAGTGTGGGAGGGCGTGAGAGAGTGTGGGAGGGTGTGGGAGAGTGTGGGAACGTGTGGGAAGGTGTGGTAGGGGTGAGAGGGGCTGTTTGTGGGTTAGCGTGAAAGTGGGATAGACGCTTGGAGGATTATTTTAGAGTGGGAAAGGATGTGAGAGGATTATCTTGAAGATTGGATAAATATTGATCAAGGATTAGAAATTCGTTTAGATATCACTAACATTATCATTGGATATATGTGGTCTTGTGATTCCTAGGATTGGTGGCTGTGGGGAGTGTTCTCACATGATTGGAAACAGTCATTGGAGGATTAGACGACAGTGTGGTATGCAGGGTATTAGAAGAATTTAGAAGTATCAATTAAAGGTGATTTGGTACCCAGGTGATTGGTAAGTGTGAAGGAAAGTCTCTCATGGTGATTGGATCAATGTGTAGGCACCCAGAAGATTGGGAAAGTTTAAGAGAATCTTTTAAAGAGATTGAAAGAATGTGGAGTTGCCGGGGGGGGGGGGGCGTTGGGGGAATTGGAGAATGTAATTACTTCCTTAAGTGGCGCCATTCTCAACGGTCCTCTCCACCTGGGTGCCAAGGACGGCTTTTGGCATCAAGTTCCACCTTCCTGAGTGCCAATAATGCCTCCTTAATCTGCATCCTTCCTTTCTTTCCTGGGTGTCAAGGATGCCTCCAAGCTACCAAAGACATTCAGGGTACCAAAAACGCTTACTAATTCCAAGATTTTCATTCCTAGAGAGCAATATTCACTTCCTAGCCATGAGTCCTTCCTTCCTAGGTGCCAATAACACTTCCTAGCCATGAATCCTTCTATCCTACCTGGGTGACAGTGACTCCTCCTTGACCCTGGGTGCCTCCTTGACCTAAATCCTTCCTTCCTGGGTACTGAGGACGCCTCTTGTCTCCTGGGAAAGAGATCCTCCGTCCTCAGCTGGTTTCTCTCCTCCCCCACACGGGATTTACATCGATATTGTGTCCATCAGATTCTCCTGCTGCGACCTGCTTGTGGTTCTCTCTCTTTATCTCTCTCTCTCTCTCTCTCTCTCTCTTTTCTCTCATTTTCTCTCCCCTCTCACGCCCTTTTATTCTATTTTCTCGGCCTCGTTTTATTTTTGTCACTTTCCTATTTCTTTCTGTTTGTTTACATACCCCTCCCCCCTACTCTCTCTCTCTCTCTCTCTCTCTCTCTCTCTCTCTCTCTCTCTCTCTCTCTCTCTCTCTCTCTCTCTCTCTCTCAGTCACTTTCCCATCCTCTCTCTTCTACACCCTTCCACATCCACCCATAATCTCCCACACAGCCACCCTCCCACAAACTCGCTCACATCTTTCCCACACACTCAAACAACCACCCACTCACCCACTCACCTACCCACACATACACACACTCTTACACCACCCCTCACACATCCACACACACCCACTCCACTCCACACCCACATTCCCACACCCCCCACCCAGTCATCCACCCACCCTCAACCAAAACCCATTCCTTTCCCTCAGTTAAAGAGCATCGCCAATACTACATCACCAAAGACTATATGAAGTAATTATAATCAAGAGTTCTCAGGTAAGGGACTTAATTGCCTCTGTCGTCTTGCTATTGGTTGGAAAGTCAATAATAACTTCACTTGTGGTTTGTTTGTTGATTTTTGCGTTTGTTGTTGTTGTTATTCGTGTTTGTTTAGTTATTATTATTATTATTATTATTATTATTATTAAATCACAATTTACGTATTTTCGAAGCGATTGCAAACAGCATTGGAAATTCTCACACACATTGTATATTTCAGAGAGGAATATACAAATGACTCGTTCTAGGAAATGTATTTGTGGTGTATGTTTCAGAGGTGATTATATTATTTAACTTATATCTTGAGAGGAATTAAAACTCTTGAAGTATATTACATATGTTTTAAGGCTATGATAATTCTGTCATTGAATACGATGAGTCTGTTGATTTGTGTACAGGTGTTGTAGTTTATTTATACATCTGAATATATAGTGATTTACCTGTGTGTGGGTGTGTGTATGTGTGTGTGGGTGGGTGTGTTTATTTAAGCTATTATACAAAACGAAAATGATCCCAAATTACCATAATCATAAAAAACGGGAAATAGCACAAAATTTCAACACAATCTCAAGAAATTCGAACACAAATTCCCGACAACCATCACATACCGCCTGACTCACTCACTCCCGTCACTGATTCTATTGAGGAAATTCTTTTTGAATGTCTCTTAGAGTGTTGGTGCTCGGAAGGTTTCGAATCAGTCAGATCTTTATTGAGTCGTGTTGGACAGTGAGTCATTTCAGGCGGCTGGGTCGACTTGAGTCAGGAAACGAATCAGTTTCGAATTGTTGTTCGGGTTGATGGGTTAGTTCAAACACCGAGTTGAATCATTTAGGATATTGATTCAGTTTGGGGTATTGGATTAACTTGTACACTGATTCAAAACATTTAAGAGAAGTGAATCAATTCGGATTTCGTGTCAGTTGAATCAGTTCATTTGGGTGGATAGCTTAAGCTCTGAATCGATTCTTTTAGGGAATTGAGTCATTGATCCATTTCGGTTTGTTCTGTTAATGAAGTTCTGATTCGAATCATTTAGAATAGTGAATCAATTCGAAATTAAACGAATCATAACCACCAAAGAAATAGATTCGATTTTCTCCAGCTAAGTTGACCAACACGTGAGAGGTCAACGCTTGACCTGTTGACCTTTGTGTAATTCTTGACCTAGGCAACTTATCACGAGAGAGAGAGAGAGAGAGAGAGAGAGAGAGAGAGAGAGAGAGAGTAGGAAAGATTTGTGTCAAGGAGGCATAGACACGTGTGTGTGTGTGTGTGTGTGTGTGTGTGTGTGTGTGTGTGTGAGTGAGTTATCGTAGAGAAAAAATCACAAACTAATTAAAACATTTCCTTATTTAATTAGAAAAGAATTTTATAATTCACTCTCGCTGACGAGGCACGTCACCAGCACTATCTATCTATCTATGTATCTATCTATCTCCATATCTCTCTCTCTCTCTCTCTCTCTCTCTCTCTCTCTCTCTCTCTGTCGGTCCTAACCTAACCTATCCTACCCTACACATTACATTCACCATGACCACACCTTGACCTACAGTGCCTCCAGGGGTCAAGAGGTCAGAGATATAACACTAATTGGTCACAGTTTTAAAGTAACAAACCCCAACAAGCACACTCGGAGTTGGTGGCTTCCTCGAGTGCAGTTGACTTACATCTGTAGTGTAAAAAAAAAAAAAAAAAAATAATCAATTGTTTTTTTATTATTATTTTTTTAGGTGGGTGGTGGTGGAGGGGTGTGGGTGGTGGGGGGGTGGGGGTGTGGGTGGGGGTGTGGTGGGGGTGTGGGTGTGTGGGGGGGTGTGGGTGGGGTGTTGGTAATGAGAAAACGTTGTGTGTCTTTTTTTTCCTGTTATTTTTTTTTCTCTCCAAGTTTACTATCAGTACACGTATAGGAAAGTAAATTAATTAAGAACTGATTTTATATATATTTTTTTCTTTCATTCATTAAGATAATTATAGAAAATGAAGGAAGATTATAATCACTTCCTTTAGATAAGAGATATGTAAATATTCTCAGGTTGTTATATCTTTATTAATTACACCACGTTAAGGAATGAACACACCGTCAAAATATATCTTCGCTAACTTGAAATGTTTTCTGGAGTGAATAAATTGGCAATTTCTTCTCTCGACTTGTTCACTTGACGGTGCGAAAATTTATAAATGTAAATGATTTTTGGCTCTGGATAATTTACTGGCAGAGGTGTGTGTGTGTGTGTGTGTGTGTGTGTGTGGAAGTTGAGTTTGTGGGGCTTGATGTGTGTGTGGGAGACGTGTCTGGGTGAGGTTTTGAGTGTGTGTGTGTGTGTGTGTGGGGAGGTGTATGAGAGAGAGAGAGAGAGAGAGAGAGAGATTAAACCTTTCTCTCCATCTCATCCACACAAGTTGAGATACACAAACACACACTTTTTCTAACTTTCGTTTTCCAGTCTCTCATTTTCTATCTTTCATCCAGTTCCTTCTATCTCTCTCTTTCGTTATCAGGTGTTGCCTCTCTACCCCTTGTTTTGGTCTTGGTCTTTCTCAGATTGTCAGCGTTGGGAGGTGAGGTGATTTTTCTCCCTCTCTCCCCCTCTCACCCCTCTCAATCCCCCTCCCATCCCTCTCGCCCCCACCCCCTTCTCAATTCCTCCTCCCCCTCCCATTCACCTTTCGTTGAAGATAGTAATTCAGTCATTTGGCTCCTCCCCCCCCCCTCTCTCTCTCTCTCTCTCTCTCTCTCTCTCTCTCTCTCTCTCTCTCTCTCTCTTTAAGATGACCACAGAAACTTGATATTGCATTTTTGGTTATTGTAAAAGTTTCAAAGAAGAAAATTGTCGTGTGTGTGTGTGTGGGTGTGTGTGTGTGTGTGTGTGTGTGTGTATGTGTGGGTGTGTGTGGGTGTGGGTGTGGGTGTGTGGGTGTGTGTGTGTGTGGGTGGGTGGGTGGGTGTGTGTGTACATTTTTCGCTGGTAAGAAGAGGTTAGGTTATGTTAGGTTCGGTTCGGTTAGGTTAGGTTAGGTTAGGTTAGGTTAGGTTAGGTTAACTGGTTTCCTCCACTGAGTTAACACATTCACCACACACTGATAGTCTTACTGGCGTTGACGAGTTAATGTTGGCAAACCTCATTCTGCATGTTGTATGTTGCATTCGGAGTATTTATTGTGTGGTAATATGAAGTTACTCCTTTTTGAAACAACGATAACAACGGTGATGGTTTTATAAGTTGCAAGTTGCATAGAGAAGTAATTTGTCTCTGACCTGGAGCAGTTTGTTTCTCTATCTATTAGTTGATTTTTGTATAATGCTCATAAAATTTATTCATCTCGTGTTAGACCATAAAAATAATACTGACACACCAGCCTCATTATGTTGCACAAGATTACCTTCCATTGACCAACAGTATAATAATGCTGATATATCACATGTTGCATGATAAACTGGTCCCTCCCAAGTAGTCCACATAAAAAATAATGTTGAAACCCCCACGTTCTGCATGTTGTATAATACTCCTACCTCCAGAACTACACGAAAAAAATAATGTTGATACGCCTCGTTTTGCATGTTGCATGTGCAGGATGAAGACACCGGGAATCCACATCTTGCATCGTTGGAGATAACATGATTTTTCCCCCACGTTTGTGTTATTGCAGAGTTTGTTGCAAGACTTTTGTATGGTGCTGCAGATAATGTTGAAGAGGAAGGAAAATAAAGTGTAAAAGAGAGAGAGAGAGAGAGAGAGAGAGAGAGAGAGAGAGAGAGAGAGAGAAATTCTTTATTTGTTTACATTGCTAAATTTTTGAGGTTCTTCCCCTCCCTCCCTCCTCAAGCTTTCTTCCTCTTCCCTCCCCTTCCCTCCCCCTCCCTCCCTCAAGCTTTCTTCCTCTTCCCTCCTCTTCCCTCCCCCTCCCTCCCTTCTCAAGCTTTCTTCCTCTTCCCTCCCCTTCCCTTCCCCTCCCTCCCTCAAGCTTTCTTCCTCTTCCCTCCCCTTCCCTCCCCCTCCCTCCCTCAAGCTTTCTTCCCCTTCCCTCCCCTTCCCTCCCCCTCCCTCCCTTCTCAAGCTTTCTTCCTCTTCCCTCCCCTTCCCTCCCCCTCCCTCCCTCAAGCTTTCTTCCTCTTCCCTCCTCTTCCCTCCCCCTCCCTCCCTTCTCAAGCTTTCTTCCTCTTCCCTCCTCTTCCCTCCCCCTCCCTCCCTCAAGCTTTCTTCCTCTTCCCTCCTCTTCCCTCCCCCTCCCTCCCTCAAGCTTTCTTCCTCTTCCCTCCCCTTCCCTCCCCCTCCCTCCCTTCTCAAGCTTTCTTCCTCTTCCCTCCCTCCCCCCCCTTCTCCCCGCTCTCCCAAGCCTCTTCATCCGTAATTAAATGGTATCTGTACAGGCGAGGTCAACGAATATCCCACCAAGATTTAACGAGGTCAAGGGGGTCGTTAAGCCTATCGTTAATCTCTCTTCACTGAGGAATAACGAGATCAAGGGTTCGTTATGGTAATTTTTCTCGATTATTTAAAGTTCAACGAGACCATTCGTTATTTTAGTCTCACTGCTCATTGAAGGTTAACGAAATCAAGGGTTCGTTATGGTCATGGTATCATTTCTCTTAAGAGGTTTTAATGACGTCTCTTAGCCGTTATATTCTTTAAGCGAAAACGTGAACAGAAGAAAAAGATGAAGAAGGAGAAGGGAAGGAAGAGAACTGTAAGAAGAAACGAGGAGGAGGATGAGGAAGAGAAGATGTGGAGGAAGAAGAGGAAGGAGGAGAAGAAGAAGAGGAAGAAGAAGAGGAAGAGGAAGAGGTAGAGGGGAGGAAGAAGAGGCAGAAGAAGAAGAAGAAGAAGAAGAAGAAAGAGGAGGAGGTCTTCATTTTCACCATCACCACATCTTATCTCGTGACCAGCTGCCTCTTGATCCTGCTGGTCGATGATGGTGTGCCTGATGCTGCCTTACACACACACACACACACACACACACACACACACACACAAGCCTAAGTGCATCTTCACATTTCTACTACACGGGTCATTTCTAGCCACGCCAAGACCTGACGCTTAAGTTGAGAGAGAGAGAGAGAGAGAGAGAGAGAGAGAGAGAGAGAGAGAGAGCACACAAGACATCCCAAGACACCACATACACACACACACACACACACACACATACACACACACACACACACCTCACCAGAAATAACTCATCTAGTATAATATATTCCTGTAAACGATTCATACACACGAAGGTATATTTTCTTGTGACAATACTCATAGATATACAAAATAAACAGGGATATATATATGTACAGTTACTGAATATACTATAAGGTGTAT
This sequence comes from Homarus gammarus, assembly GCA_958450375.1. NCBI lineage: Eukaryota > Metazoa > Arthropoda > Malacostraca > Decapoda > Nephropidae > Homarus > Homarus gammarus. The sequence continues at coordinate 2,326,129 of CAUDMG010002011.1, forward strand.
GTTATATAATGCAATATGTTATAACAACGCATTACAGAATATGTTTTGGGTATATTCATATTATGCCTTATCATAGTCCAATATGGTAAAAGGTATTATAAATGGTACAGTATATTACAACAGAAATGTATACAGACTATGTTTATAAGTAGTACAGAATGGTACAAATTGGTTTAAAGTGTTACAGAATCATATATAAAGTAATAAATAGTACAAAATTATACAAATATATTATGAAATATACAAATACAAAATACTACAAAAATACAAAACTGAAAAAACACAAAGTTTATAAAACTACAAAATTCTACAAAATATGAAGTTGTATTCTGTAATATAAAATGTCAAACGTGAATCTTTTTCCCGTCAGTTTGAGTGTACAGGTGTGTGTATGTATGTATGTGTGTGTGTGTGTGTGTTGTGTGCGTGTGTGTGCGTGCGTGTGTGCGTGTGTGCGTGCGTGCGTGTGCGTGTGTGTATGTGTATGTGTGTGTGTGTGTGGTGTGTGGTGTGCGTGCGTGCGTGCGTGCGTGCGTGCGTGCGTGCGTGCGTGTGTGTGTGTGTGTGTGTGTGTGGGTGTGGTGTGTGTGTGTGTGTGTATGTATGTGTGTGTGGTGTGGTGTGGTGTGTGTGTGTGTATGTGACCTCACCTGTAGACGACGGTTACAGCTGTTCCTTACACACCTATTAACACCTGAAGCAGTTGAAGTTCAGTATAAAGTGATATAGCTAAACCAGGTTGGTGGGTCATCGACCCACAACGGGGCCTAGGGGGCGAAAAAATAAGAGTAAAAAGAAATTAAAAACAGAAAAGGAAAAGATTTTATTAATCTACACCACGAAGATGCCGGAAAACCACCTTTTTGAAGTGAGACAGATTGTATGACAAGGGAAACATAGAAGAAGGCAGAGCATTCCACAGTTTGGCTGTGTGAGGAAAGAAGGAGGTACTATAACGGGTTATTATAGTGTGACCGACATCCACAGAGAAACGGTGGGCACCGCGGGCAAGACGTGTGTTACGAGCCCACGGCCTTGCCGGCGGTACACAGGATGCCAAATCCCCTGAACATTGCCCGTTAAAGTACCTGTAAAAGAGAGAGAGTGAAGCAACATTGCGGCGAAGAGAAAGGGAAGAAAGATTATCAACTAAAGGAGGAGAGTTAATAAGCCTTTGATTCCACCCTATCTAACAGTTGGACAGAAGAAGAGTCACCCCAGATATGAGAGCAGTACTCCAAGTTAGGACGAATGAATCCCTCATAAACTTGAAGTAACTGCTCAGGAGTGAAGTAGCTACGGCATCTGTACAGCATTCCCAGCTCTCGGGAGGCAGCTTTAGCAATGTTGAGGATGTGTGGCTTCCATGACATGTGAGAGGAAACGGTGAGGCCTAGAATATCTATTTCAGAATTTGGCAGAATAATTGCGTCCTGAAATGTGATTGGTGGTAGATCATCTAATTTGGAAAGTGTAACTGTCAAATACTGTGTTTTATTACTATTGAATTTCACCAAGTTTCTACCTTCCCATTCGGAGATGCTCACAGATCCGCATTGATGGATTAAATGATATCAGCTCTAGAAACAGATCTAGTTTGAGAAATAGGGGAGAGGGAAAACATCAGCGTTAGAATGGATAGAATTAGTCGTAGTGTGAAGTAAATCACTGATAAAAAGAAGGAAGAGAGTAGGTGAAAGAACAGAACCCTGTGGGACACCACTATTGGTAGAGAAAGAGCGAGAGATCGATCCCTCGACAACAACTGCCATGGATCTGTTCTCAAGGAAGCAAGAAATTAGAGAACAAAGTGGAGGAGAGAAACCATAAGAGGGAAGTCTCGAAAGCAAAGACTTGTGCCATACCCTGTCAAATGCTTTGGAGATGTCGAGGGCCATGACGAAATTTTCCCCATAATCCCTAAGAGAGGATGACCAAAGATGGGTGCAGTAGGAGAGCAGATCACCAGTAGATCTCGCCAGGCGAACGCCATACTGGTGATCCGACAAAAGAGAAAGGCGTTCAAGGTGACGGAGAAAATGAAAGTTTAATATAATTTCGAAAGTTTTAGAGAAGGATGAAGTTAGGGCACACTCCCTCAGAACGCGAGGGGGTATTCCGTCCGGTCCATGCGCCTTATTCACATCCAACCTGGATAACACACCGGCAACCCTGCGAGTGGAGATTATAGGAAAGTGCATAGGTTCAGTAGGAGGAGCAGGGGTAGGAGGGATAGAGTGGGAATCGTCTAAGGTGGAATTAGAGGAGAATAAGGTGCCAAAGAGATTGGCTTTGTCAGAGGGAGAGTTGGCTATAGAGTTATTAGGTCGGAAGAGAGGAGGAAAAGAAGGAGTGCAGTAGTTATTACAGATGTTTTTGGTTAAGGACCAGAAGGATTTACTAGAGGAACAGTTTGTCAGGTCAGCGGCCTTTTTTTTATAAAGTTCCGTTTGGTCCTACGAAGAATAGCCTTACAACGATTCCTAGAAGTAGTGAAAGAGGAGTGGGTAATAGGAGGAGATAGTTTCACAACTTAATACGCCCTATCTCTCTCCCTACACTCAAGAGAACAGGAGCGACCAAACCATGATTGTTAAGTGAAAGTGTTGGTAGAAAATGGGATAAATGCACTCATACCACCCTGTATAACCCCAGCAATGCTGTCAGCACATACCGAGGCGTCCCGAGTGGAAAAGCAACATTCATCCAAAGGAAAGTCGGAGAAGAATTCTCGCAATGATTGCCAGGTTGTCCTCCGATAGTGCCCTAGTTGGAGTTTAGAGGGGGGTGGGGGAGGTGGCTGCTAAGCTTGTTCCACTCGTCTCCCACCCTATTTGTGAGCCAGTTCCTTCCTATCTCCCTCCTAAACCTAAACTTATCCAGCTTAAATCCGCTGCTAGGAGTCCTATCCTGCTCACATATTATAAGAACTTTGTCTATATCTCCTTTATTGATTCCTTTCACCCACTTAAATACTTCTATCTTATCTCCCCGCACTCTTCGTCTTTCTAGGGAATACAAGTTTAGTTTCTTTAACCTATCTTGATATGGAAGGTTTCTAAGTCCTGGAATCATTTTCGTCATTCTTCGCTGCATCGACTCCAGTGAATTGATATCCCTTCTATAATAAGGGCACCAGAACTGAACCGCATAATCGAGGTGCGGCCTGACTAGCGCAAGATATAGTTGCAATATGACCTCCGCACTCTTATTACTTACACTTCTATATATAAAACCTTTTATTCTGTTTGCCTTATTTCGAACATTAACGCACTGTTTTCTAGGCTGTAGGCCCGGGCTTACAAGTACCCCTAAGTCTCTTTCACAAGTCGACTTCTCTAGGTTGATGTTGTTAAGGCTGTATACATTAACAGTGCACTGCTTTCAGATGCTGTTCTAATATTGTACTTGTGCTGTTTAATTCTGAGTTGCAATGCTTTCCCAGTCTGTCCTACATAATTTCCATTTACATTCAATGTTGGGCTATGCTTGAATAATACATTACTAATAGTTGAGTCATACTTAAAAACAACGAAAGCTAAGGTGCTCAATTGTTTCCCTTTTTCTTGTGTGATTTTAATCAAGATTTATCTTATCCACGTTTTAATTGTTTATCTACATGAAATGTGTGTGTGTGTGTGTGTGTGTGTGTGTGTGTGTGTGTGTGTGTGTGCAACTGTGTGTATATGCGTATGTGTAACTCGTTAACTTAGGGTATTGTTGTTGCGTCAGAGAGAGTTTCTACACCTTAAACAAATTCACGCCTAGATGGCCCTACGGCCGGCCATCCTCGTTACACCAGGGCCAACCATTATACCATTATAACTGTGTGTATACACGTATGTGAGACACGTGAGACTGTATATGTCATTGTGTGTATATATGTATGTGTGACTGCGTGTATTTGGGGTTAGAGAATGGACAGGTGAGGATGGAGGAATACAGGTGAGATGATTAGTGTGAGTACAGGCACACGTACAGGTACAATTACAGGTACAGGTACAAGTACAGGGCAGGTACAGGTACAAGTACAAAACAGGTACAGGTACAAGTACAAAACAGGTACAGAGACACGTACAGAACAAGTACATAATATACCAATCCGTACATATACACATTCAACATAATAACAACAAAACACTTACATACCCCTAAAGTAATACACTCAATAACGTCAAATACAAACTAGAAATTTATACACACACATTTAATATACCTAAACTATATAAATCTCAAGTTTAACGTTGGATATATTAGACACGCTATGACAGATTCAACATATAGGTATAAAAAAAATCTATATGACTCGTGTACAGTACAGGTGAGTATGCATAACAGTACAGGTGAGTTTATGGGTTGAAAACATCACAATATATGAACGTAAATTGAAGTTGTTTCATATTTATTACTTAATGAAACAATATGGTGATGTAGTTGGTGTGCTTTTTGTATTTTGTAGTGTGTTGTATTGTTATTGTATGTAAATTAGTGTGTGTGTGTGTGTGTGTGTGTGTGTGTGTGTGTGTGTGTGTGTGTTGTTTAATTTTTTATTTGTATTGCATTAGTGATTGTATTTTTAATGGTTATTGTATTATGTAGTAGCTATTGTATTTATTGTTGTATTATGTAGTGGCTATTGTATTATTAATTGTATTTTGTAATTCGTACTGTACTAATGACTAAATTTTTTACCATCTTGCATTAATGACTGAATTTTACGCTAGGTATTGTATTAATGTTGTTTGACCTATTGTATAATTGTATGTACTTTACGCTTGCAAGGTTTTGTTCACGTGTAATTGTATTTTTAAGTTTATATAAATATAAATCATTTGGTGCGTAAATAAAACGATATAGGAATAAATTAATATTAATTCATAATAAAATAATAACCCAGTAATTGTGATAATCAAAATAATATAAATAATATAAATTGATAAAATATAAAAAATTAATGGTTGGTGAAAATACGATTTGTTCATCTATAAATATTTTCTGATTTGAAACATGGATGTAAAAGTTACTTCACACCCCCAAAACAAATATTTCACCTAATCAACACATTTATTTACCGTAAATACTTCCATATGTGTCTCATAAACTCTGTCATTTGCAGCACTATTTGCAACATTATGTCATTTTGCATCATTGTTTTTTAATTGTAAATATAATTTTAGTTTTTGCGACAACATTTTTATCAGCGCCAAAAAATCATATTTATTTTTTACATCATCCCATTTTTCAATAATATAGTTGATAATTGTATCATTATTTAATATTGCAACATTATTTAATTCTACATGACGTTATTATTCATTGTTATTGTAATATAAAACAGTATAATTTTACATAATTTTCATATCACTCGACAATATTGTTTTATGAGGTCTTCTGCCTTACGATAATAAATGAAAAAACACCGTACGACAACGTGCACTTTGGCCCTAGTATAAACATAATGGACCTCTCTTCAACATGGCCCTCATATTCTTCCTCCATGAATCATTTCCCTGATAATGAGCTGCCAGGGCTAAACTTTCTCCTGTTGGTCGTAGGAGAAATTTTCCTCACAGCTTTTCCCCATAAGACGAGGGAAATATATTAGGGGTATATTTCAAGGGAGTTAGTAACATCGGCTGCCAGTAAGGCCTCCCGGGGGCAGTATTTTTTGTTTACATCGGGCCAGCTGATGGGCGAGCGGCGGAGGCGACCAATCACCACACGGGAAAGTTATGACATCATAGGAAGCGGATTATGACGTCATATCACCCAGCTGGTAGATATTGTTTTAGGAATTTTCGTGTTTATTTTTTAGGTAAAGTTCCGAGAGATGATTTGCATTTAATACGGAAATATTATCATTTTCACATGCATATATCACCAAGGGGGGAAAATATTAATATTATGTAACTCAATATAACACGTATTGTAGGAACCTTTCTCACTGTAATAATAATAATAATAATAATAACAATAATAACAATAATAACAATAATAATAACAACAATACCCCACCAAGAAAATAATCCCGTCTCTAAAACACAAAACAAAACACCAGCCACAAAAAAAGATAAATTCTCTCCAAACTTTTACCTTTAAGAGTTTTAAATCTATTGGAAACCTTGTAAAAATATATTGGCTATAATAACCAACTTATACTAAAATTAAATGTATAGCCAAATATAACATTGGATATAATAGTAATTTTGTTTAATCGTCTCCGGATGGTGATAGAATTGTTATATAATTGATGATTTTGTTTTATTGCGGTATATGGAATTTTAAAGGCTAAATTATTATATTACAATTATATGAACATTAACTCTCCCCTATTTTTTTAATTTTACGATTACCCATCTTAACCTAATCGAGGACCAGTTAAGTTAGGTTTAGTTTAGGTTAAGTTAGGTTAGGTTAAGTTAGCTTAGGTTAGGTTGGGCTAGGTTAGGTTAGGTCATTATGCATGTACGGGTACAGTAAGTAAGTTTTCAAACAGTTAGTAGACATGAATATTTTCCTGATAATTTAGGTCTACTGTATTTTGTCCAGGAAGTGTTTAGTCCAGAGGGAATTTAGTCCCGTGTACCCTGGCGTGATAAGTGTGCCAAGGAGTGCCACCACACTGGCACTGGGCCACCGCCTGACAACTATGACCTGTCCACACACACTGAGCTTTGTGTCGCATGTAAATTAGGTGGAGGTTGGACAAGTTATGTATGTGTGTGTGTGTGTGTGTGTGTGTGTATATGTGTGTGTGTGTGTGTGTGTGTGTTGGTTCAGTGTGTTTCTGGTAATAGTTGATGATAATGATATAGTACCAATAATAATAATAATAATAATAATAATAATAATAATAGTAATAATAATAATAGACACAAACATAGAAAGATATGGATAATTAGATAAATAAATAAATAATAAATTTTTTTCCCTCCTACAATAATAAAGAAACAATCAATTAACAAGGTAATGACACACTTAACGAGGCACAACCATTAAGGGTCACTACTTAAAAACCAAGGTTAGTCTGGTGAGGTATTTAATTAGTAGTTACTTAATGCGAGTAAGACGGTCAGTTCTCGGTTGGGTCAAGGAGAGGTGATGAGAAGTGGTGGAGAGTGAAAGTGAGGGAGGGGGTGAGAGGGGAGGGGGTGAGAGGGGAGGGGGTGAGAGGGGAGGGGGAGGAAAGAAAGGGAATGACGTTGAGGGGTGATGATGAGGAGTGGGTGGGGAGGAGGAGGGTGAGGTGTGAGGTCAATAGTCACTGAACTCTCTTAGGTGGTACATGAGGGAATGGGAGGGTGAGGGTGAGGGGTGAGAAGGGGAAAGGAAGGGGGGGGGTGAGAAGGGGAAAGGAGGGGGGGGGGTGATAGATGAGATACACTACTACTTTGCTGTCACTCGGAATCTAGTATGACGATCATCCAGCTGTGATAAAATGATATGAGTTATTAAGGATGTCACCGTGGTTGGTGGGTTTTGAGGTGACTAAAGAGGCCGATACGGGACCGGCAGGGTCGATCACAGATATTGCACGTGTGGTGGGCTACATCTAGTGCAGGAAGGGCGGCGGCAGTGTCTTTCCGGCGTTGGCGCTTGTCTGCCTCGTTTCTGCAGTCGGGCTAACTCGAAAGTATTGACACCGTCTCGTGTGGTGCTCCTCCAAGCGTTACGGTGTGGAGTAATCGTCTCCCAGGTGAGGGGGTCGATGTGGCACTTTTTCAGGTTTGTCTTAAGACTATCCTTATACCTTTTCAGTTGCCCGCCAGCGTTACGTTTACTATTCATTACGTGACTGTAAAGTAGCTGCTTTGGCAGTCTACTGTCGTCCATGCGGGTAACATGGCCAGTCCAGCGTGGTTTTTCGTGGATAATGGTAGCCTCGATGCTCCTACAGTTGTTGTCAGCAAGAATACTGGCATTTGTTCTCTTGTCTTCCCATCGAACTCGGAGGCTGGAAGGTAGATTACGTTGGTGAAAGATTTCAAGTGCCTTGATGTGCCTCCTGTATGTGACCCATGTCTCGCTGCCATACAGCAGGGTGGGGAGGACCACTGCTCGATATACGTGTATCTTAGAAGATAATTTCAGCTCCCTACAGCTGAAGACACGGTTTCGGAGTTTGCCAAAGGCTTGAGATGCACATCTGATCCGATGCTGAATCTCTTCATCGTTGTTCGCGGTGGGAGCTGAGATACCGAAAGTGTGTAACATTAGAGAGGGTAGTACCGTTAAGCTGGATGGTTGGTGGAGGTGTGTTTGAACCAGGGGCAGGCTGAAGTAGAATATGAGTCTTACATACATTCACCTCAAGGCTGAAGTGTGCATACGCATCTGCCTAAGTGTTCAGGATATCCTGTAGGTCGCGTTCAGTGTGAGTGACAAGGGTGAGGTCGTCTGCACACTGAAGCTCAGTAATGGAAGCTGTCGATACCTTTGTTCCTGCCTGGTCGTCTTATGTTGAAAAGATCCCCCTTCACCCGGTACTCGATGTCCACCAAACTGGTTAAATTTGCACTGGCACGAATAAGGAAGGCAGCCAAGAAAATGGAAAAGAGAGTTGGTGCCAGTACGTTCCCTTGTTTACCCCCGTTTGGATGGGGAAAAACTCAGACTGGATGTCATTTTGCAGGTCATTGCCGTGCATGCTATCGCTGAGTTGCCTCACAATGGCGATGTATTTTGGTGGGCAGCCATAACGCGTAAAGGTCCTCGAGATGACTAAGTCGAAGGCCTTGGTTAGGTCGAAGAAAACCATATACAGGTCACGACGTTGTTCTCTGTATCTTGCGGGCACCAAAGATCATGTCAGTGGTCTCACATGATGGTCTAAGGCCACATTGAGATTGTGGGAGGAAATTTTCCGCCTCAGGAAGACATCTGTTTAGGAGGAGTCGGGCGATAATCTTGCCAGCTACGGACAGCAGCGAGATCCCGCGGTAGTTGCCTTAGTATGAGACGGCTGGTAAGCAGAGGTCCTCCTGCTTTATACACCTCGGCATGGATTCCATCAGGCCCTGAGGCTCTGTTATTTTTCATCTGTTTGATGGCGGTAGCTACCTCATCCAGGGATGGAGGATAGTGGAGGTGGGTCAGCTCTGGATGCTGAGGGACCTGCTGGGTAGTTAGACATCCACATCAGAGTTTCAGTTGAGCGGTGAATGGTAGTGCTCTTTACAGCGGTTAATGAATCCTTCATCGTCTTTAAATATGGACTTACCTTCTGATGAGCGGAAGGGGGCTGCACCGCGAGTGATTGGCCCATAAAATGTTTTCGTGGAATTGAAAAATTCGCCCGACTTGTGTTGATCTGCAAATGTGTGTTTCTTACATGCTTTATTTTTAAACCAGTCGTTCTTTAGATTGTGAAGTTCCCGCTGGGCCGCCGCTTTCTTCTTGCGGAAGGTATCAGCTTTGAACCGAGACTGAGGGTTGTTCGACCAGTCAGTTAAAGCAGCACGTTTATCCTCGACGAGTACATTGATTGCCAGGTCATTTTCATCAAACCAGTCCTGGTGTATTCTTTTGATCTGGCCGAGGGTCTCTGCAGGTTTTTGTCATGACAGTGTCGAGAATATCCCATTCGGCACTGGGATTTGAGTTGTTTGTTGTCGGGTTGTTTATCAGCCCATGTTCGAGCTGCTCTGTAAAAGCATGTGCTACCGCTGGATCCTCCAGAAGCTTGGTGTTAAAACCTTTTCTGGAGGCTTGTTGTCTTCGCCGTTTTGGGGCGACGTGAAGTGAGAGCTTGGCTCTGACGACCTGATGATCAGTGTCACAGTGGTCTGAGCCACGCATGGTACGGGTGGTGAGGACATCTCGGCGATCTCTTTCTCTGACAATGATGTAGTCAATGAGATGCCAGTGTTTGGATCGTGGGTGTTGCCACGAACCCTTGAACTTGTCGGCCTGCCTAAACAAGGTATTGGTGATAGTGAGGTTGTGTGCAGCACCACGCTGAGGAGGAGTAGGCCGTTGGGATTACACTTGCCTAGTTCATTTCTCCCTATGGTTCCCTGCCAAATGTTAGCATCTCTGCCAACTCTGGCACTGAAATCACCTAGGAGCACATCCCTATCTTCTCTAGGGATACAGGTTAGCACTCTGTCGAGGTCGGCATAAAAGGCCTCCTTAATGTCATTATCTGCACACACACACACACACACACACACACACACAGACAAGCTGAGAGACAGAGAGATAAAGCATCTCATCCATCTCTTGGCCCCACCTAGAGAATGGTCTCCAATCTCAGCCAATCACCACTTAAGGAAGACGAGTTGGGAGACATCATCACTTGTCTACTGTGGGCAGCTCTGATATGGCCTCTCTGTGTACCTGCTGAGAGAGAGAGAGAGAGAGAGAGAGAGAGAGAGAGAGAGAGAGAGAGAGTTCATCCATGAATTGCATTATCTCTGTCAAAGTCTGACCCGATACATATAACATACTGTATAAGGGTGGTGGCCAAGTGGTTATTGTACACGACCTGACAATTTAGTGGCCAAGGGTTCGATCCTCCACTGAAGTTGTGGTGTGATATTGATACCCGTTAACTGAGGTGACATAATCTGAATAATAATGTAATACTGTAATAGGAATAATACTAAAATTTTATAAGAATATCAATAGTAGTGATAATGATAATACGAAATATATTAATTGGTAATGATAATAATAATAATAATACTGTGGAGAAGACTAATAATTTTAATGATAATAATATTTCACACGATACACATCCAATTTATACACTTTCATATATTACGTAAACATACCACATTAACACAACTACCACTAAACTTACCTGGAGTGCACAAACAAGAATCATTTCATAAAGTATCGTTTAAATTTCGTACTATATGTTACATCAGCCCAGCCCACTGTCCCCTGAGTAAGCGACACCACCACCACCACCACCACACATCCACTCCGTTTACTCTCCAAACAACGGCAGAGTGTGTGTCGAGTTGAAACAGTGCATATATAAACAGAGCTTCACAACGGAGTCTCCACAAACCCACCCCGACATTCTCCAAAGTTCGTTTCATGGTGTACAGTGCATGATGCTGCCGTCTGGGTTTGTGTTGCATGATTTTAATTTTGCATGAACTGGCTGCAGTAGAAGAGAGAGAGAGAGAGAGAGAGAGAGAGAGAGAGAGAGAGAGAGAGAATACACTCAAAGCTTCGAATCTGGAGCATTTATGAGTTTATCTCGAGGTGTATGTCATGCGGTTTGACGTCATATACAGGTAGATAATATATACCTGTGTGTGATGAACTGTTGAGTATCTCACCAATTCCACATGAGGGTGTTTATTAACTAGTAAGATTTCGTGCGACAAGGCAATGAAGAGACACCGAGACAGGTCACAAATGTGTCTCTGACCTGGACGGTGGAGACCTGAGAGACTTAATATACTGGAGAGATGCATAAACAGAACTATTTATCTCTCAAATGTCGAGGCAGAGATTTTGTCGCCGACCGAGAGAATTTATAACCGCTGGTCTGAATACCTAACTTCCAGTCTGGAGTCTGGAATATTAGTTTCAATCAGGAATGTTGGAGGTAATATCTGGAACTCTAAACTCTGGAATAATGTAGTTCCAGTCTGGAATATTGAAGTTATAGTCGCGAAAATCCCCTTTCTGGATAATTTGAACTCCGGTCTGGAAAACAGGAATCCTGGAGTAACAGTCAAAGTAGCGTTCCAGACTTCACAGCACACACAGGTCTTACTATACATTAACTAGAGCTCAGAGAGACGCAGAAGAAGGTCGATGCCCAATTACGAAGAAGAGATGGAGGGTAATACTCTAACCCGGTAAAGGGAAGAGAGAGAAGAAGAAGAAGATGGAATGAAGAAATGGGATAAGGAAAGAAGATGGGAAGTAAGAAAATGGTGAAGAAAAGGAAGAGTGGAAGGGGAGGAGAGATACAAGAGCAAAATTAAATAAGGAATGAACTTTGGAGAAAGAAAGATATGAGAATATACAGAAGACGAAAGAAAGAAAGAATATATATAAAACAGGAAGAAGAACAGACTACAGGAAGAAAGGAAACAAAAAACAGAAAAAAACAAAGGAATAGGAAAAACAAGACAAAGAAAGTGAGAAAGAAAGAAAAAAACAAATAAAAATGAAAATAAATAATACAAAATGATTTTTCTAGCGGAGGCAGAAAAAAAGAAAACGAAGAGCAAGGAAATAAAAGAAAAAAAAATGGGGAGACTAAAGAAAATCTATTTAAGTTGTTACGTTTATCCTTAAAGGCATCTAAACCAGGCAAGATCTGTAAAGCTTTCAGACGGCTCGCTGTTGCAAACCCCGGGGAGAAACAGTCCTAAATCCTTGTTATAAGTCTTTTTTAGTCTTTCTTAGGATATAAAAATCGATGAAAGACTGAAGACTGTAAAGTTAACATTTCTCTTTTAGTCTTTGGGTCTTTTTTATGATGTATAGGGCGGGAAAAGACTAAAGACGCGACGATAAGGTTAATATATCTGACCCACCATCCGAGCTCAACAACTCCAGTTGGTTGAAGGCGGTGAGTCAAGATAAAATTTCGTAGTCCATTTTTGCAACATGACCCTGCAAGCTGTGCAACACCAGCAGGCTGCAACCGCTATACAAGAAGCAATTTACACTTGAAGGAGGGAGAGAGAGAGAGAGAGAGAGATGCTGTCCTGCCCCATCAACCATAGTGGACATTGGTAGTATTGGTGCCAAAGTTGAATTAGACCAGAGACAATAGGGAATGGTACACTGGAGGCTTTATCTGCCAAGTGGATCAGAGTTACTGTCTGTGAGTGTCTGTGAGTGTCTGTGCGCTGTGTGTGTGAGTGTTATAATGAATGGAATTGATGACAGGCAAACAGGAAATTGGAATTTGCTGTACCAGGAATATTAAGAATTCAGAATTTTTCTTTAAGCAATTTATTATTATTATTATTATTATTATTATTATTATTATTATTATTATTGTTATTATTATTAACAATATTCATTATATCAGTACCTGCGTTTGACCATCCGAATGATGTGTTAATCTTATCATTTTAAACTTTTGGTATTATAACTTAAAATACATGTGATGTCCGCTTATTTAATTGTTGGTAATTATACAACAATTACCACTGAGGTTAAGTTTGTTCTCCACTAATCATTAAATAATTTTATGTGATTGACAATAACAAGAAATATCTGACAGTTTAGTAAATTCTTCTAAATTGATACAATATCTGACGAAATACAGAACCACATCTAGAACCACTCTCTCGACTCCTTGGAACCACTCTTTGAAACTCCCCTGGAACCACTATCTGGACACCCCTCTGGAACCACCTTCTGGACACCCCTCTGGAACCACTATCTGAACCCCTCTGGAACTACTATCTGGACGCTCTCTGGAACCACTATCTGAACCCCTCTGGAACTACTATCTGGACGCTCTCTGGAACCACTATCTGAACCCCTCTGGAACCACTATTTGGACACCCCTCTGGAACCATTATCTGAACCCCTCTGGATTCACTACCTGGACACTCCTCTGGAACCACTATCTGGACACCCCTCTGGAACCAGTATCTGGACAACCCTCTTGGAACCAGTATCTGGACACCCCTCTGGAACCAGTATCTGGACACCCCTCTGGAACCAGTATCTGGACACCCTGGAACCACTCGTTAATATCAAGAACATGTAAATCAACACTACCTCACTTTTACAGTAATATAAATTTGTAAAAAGTCATATATACTAAAATCTTGACCCCGAGAATAATAACACAATTAGAATATACATGAACACTCTCTGCCTGCTGGAGAATTATACACAAAATATCCACCAACATACAGCATATATATGTATTCTGAGTGAGGTACTCGAGGAAGGAATTACAACAAGCTCTCCAAAGAACTTCTGATTTAGATTCATATTAGCATGCAGTAGAGGTCGTGGGGACGATAGCGGGAGGATGGTCGTGCCCTTAACCTCGTCTGGGGCTAAGGGAAGAGAAGACCTCAAGGATAACATAACTACTGGATCGTAGGACCTCTTAACATGTTCTGGAAGTAAACAAGGAGGGGAACCTTCCATATAAGAATCCAACTGGAACGTGGGTCTCATAGCATCGCCTAGGGTTTAGTAAAGCTATAGAAAGCCTCGGAAAAAGATACTGTCAGAATGGTGGCCCTCTTAGCATTCTGATATAACCTTACTTGGTACACAGCCCTCTTAACCTAGTCTTATTGTTAGCAAAGACCGACACCATTAGGAATACGGCCCTCTTAACCTCGTCTTGTTGAAAGCAAAGAATGACATCATCTGGAACACGGCCCTCTTAATCTGGTCTTGTTGTAAGCAAAGATTGACTGACTGACGACTGACACATCTGGAACATGGCCCTCTTAATCTCATCTTGCGGGGAAGAGGGAGGGATAAAGCAGAGAGGGTTAACCGGTTTCTGAAGACTTCTCGGTGCACCTAAGGAAGGAATTTCTAGTCATCAAAGGACCAGTTCATCACTCTGAAGAAGATCTCGGTGGAAGATTGAGTCTTGGATGGAAGGATGAGATGGATGTAACAGTATTCAGTGATCTCTCTCTCTCTCTCTCTCTCTCTCTCTCTCTCTCTCTCTCTCTCTCTCTCTCTCTCTATTCAGTAATCTAAAGTTCAACCACCCTAAAAATATCTTTCCCTTTTATCACGTCTACACCAAACACCCACAAACCATCAGTTCATGGAAATTCTGAGTAGAAGTGAGAAGTTTAAAAGAAGCCGATTGCAGGAACTGAGCGCCTACATATTTACCACAAATCTCTGGTGATTCTACGAACTTAAAAAGAAATATGATAACACGTAATTTTTTTTTTTTAGTAAATAAGTTATTTTATGTTTATCAAGGCTTCATCCCATTGAGTATTATTAAAGTAGGAATATCTGTATTGGTGAAGGTTTATAATTGGAAAAAAAAATATAATCTGGTAATCTGGTAATATAGATATCGTGTAGGATTGGGATATTGACAGGAAGTTCTTAGGTTCTCGATGCTATCTTCACAGCCTCGCAGGTCAATAGAGAGAGAGAGAGAGAGAGAGAGAGAGAGAGAGAGAGAGAGAGAGAGAGAGAGAGAGTTAGTTGTAGCATTACCAACAGTAATTCTGTATGAGAAACATCAATATTATAGACCTATAATTCTGTAAACTTAAGTATTTAAACCCAATAATTTGTATAGGATATTATACTATAAACTACGATAATTCTAAAGACTTTAAAGGCTCGTAAGGGTATTCAATTCTTCGTTGAATACCTTAGCAGTTCCAAGCAGTGTAAGAACATCATTGTGCACCATATTGAATTTTCAACTAGTAATTACCACTTTCTATACAATACTGAGTAATGATTGGTCCAGATGTGATTTTATCCACACACACCTCACATGTATAAAGGATTTCCATGTATCAAAAGGGATTCTGATATGTTAGGGATTCTCATATTATGTAAGGGTTTCTGATATTATTTTAGGGATTCTGACGTCAAAACAGAGGTGTTGAGCCTTCATAAGGTAGTCGGATGAATTAATAGAGGTTGTATATTACATAATAGCAGATGAAAGGGTGTGTATGTGTGTGTGTGTGTGTGTGTGTGTGTGTGTGTGTGTGTGTGTAATAAATATAATAATAATAATAATTAACGGTTTATTGAAAAATTCGGCAGCCCGAAAGCTGAAAATATACATAAGACGAAAATGACTTATTACACACTAAGACATGTGGTGGGTGGGTCGCTTAACAAAAACTTTCATTACTGAAATAAGAGGGAACAATGATTGAACATATAAATTATTATAGTTTACAGTTGATGACCCGGGCCTGGGCTGGTCATGGAGACACCAGGGTGTGTGGTGTTCACGTGGTGTAGTAACTCGTCCTCGGATGTTGATATGAATGACCTCACGTGGTCATAGAGACACCGTGTGGTGTGGGGTGGTGTCACAGTACCTCACTGCGCGGTGATGTTGCGTTATCCTGTAGTCAGGCGCACAGTCGGCCGGCCCTCTGTTGTTCCCAGGGTGGGCGGATTAACACCTCCTTGTCAGAAGATGGTGGTCATTTCCCAGGGGTGCTTATCTCACTGGTGGGTCATGGCTTTCACTGGTTTTATATGTCTATCAGGCTATCTGTCTGTCTGTCTGTCTGCTTGTCTGTCTCTGTCTGTCTGTCTGTCTGTCTGTCTGTCTGTCTGTCTATCAACCCGCCAGACACACTCATAGTTAAGTAGTAAATATCAGGGACGGACTACACCTTCCATCTCTCACCTGATGTATCCCAAGTTTGGACGCTACTTAGCAACTCCTGATCCCAACTTGTGATTAATTAGTGTTGAGGAAGACTCAGTAATGTCGTTCATACATACATAGAGAAACGTACATATTACAGTTATACACACAGGAACGTTCGTACTCACACACGCACACATATATAAAATGTTCATACACCCATTCACAAGTATATGGTTATGGTTAGGTTAGGGTTAGGTTAGGTTAGGGTTAGGTTAGGTTAGGTGAGGTTAGGTTAGGGTTAGGGTTAGGTTAGGTTAGGTGAGGTTAGGTTCGGGTTAGGTTAGGGTTAGGTTAGGTTAGGTTAGGTTAGGGTTAAGGTTAGGTTAGGTTAGGGTTTGGTTAGGGTTAGGTTAGGTTAGGGTTAGGTTAGGTTAGGTTAAATCAGATTAGGTTTAAAGTTAGGGTCAGGTTAGGTTAGGTTAGGTTAGACACAGAGGCGACACTGACAGCACGCAAGACACACCTACATTATCCAAATATCAAATTTACTTCCCCTTTGGCATATAATTAACATATAAATCAGAATTTCTCCTCGACTACCACTGATCCCTCAACGTGAAATGGAAATACCCGTAATATCAATATATATATACCTTCATGTCCTTTATATTTTATTGATTTATTTTTGTCTCATAAAATGTGCGATTATATTGTCTTTGTCTGGGAGGTGATTAGTTAGATTCTCAAAAGGGATTAATAAGTTATGTTGATTTAGGTGTTTTTTTTTTTTGGTGATAGGTTTTGCTTATTGATTTTAGTGAATTTGTATGATGGTTTTAAGTTGTTTTGTGTCTGTCTCTCTGTCTGTCTGTCTGTCTTGTTTGTCTGTCTGTCTGTCTGTTTAGGAGGATTAGTATATGTATCTGACAGCAATTCCACTATAAATTCTCTCTCTCTCTCTCTCTCTCTCTCTCTCTCTCTCTCTCTCTCTCTCTCTCTTATCCCCAGAGCCACACTAATCACTGACGGGGAAACTAACTTACTAAACACGGTGAAATTACCCTCTTGAGTTTTCGTTCCCCCTGCACACAGTTGTTCAATCTGTTTACATACGCACCGTTCTTACACATGGGATGGCGGCCGCTTGTTGTTTTGAGTCAACATCCTAGTGCCCGAGTCACCATCAGTCCCCCAGGGTAAAGATGACCTGACCTGACCTAACCTAAGATGACCTGACCTAACCTAACATAACATGACCTAACCTGACCTAACCTAACGTGACCTGACCTAACCTAACATGACCTGACCTGACCTGACCAAACCAAACCTAAGCTAACTTAACCTGACCAAAGTGAGGGGGGGGGGGGAGACAGAAAATATGAATGAGAGAGAGAAAATGAGATAGAGGGAAAGAAGAGACGATACAAAACTAGAGAGAGAGAGAGAGAGAGAGAGAGAGAGAGAGAGAGAGAGAGAGAGAGAGGTCACGAACCCAAGCTACCACAAGGAAGGATTAGATCGTACGGGGTGTTTCAGAATCTTACCAGAAGAGGATGTCAGTTGGGAGATTTGGTGTCGAAAGCTGAGGCGGGCCCTAGCTCAGTGAGGAGGGTGGCTGGGTCTCTCTTTCCTTTGCTGGCAGATACAGAATAGTTATAGATATTTGTTCTGAAGGATATATAGAAGATTGAAATATTCGCCGGGTAATAGTAGTAATAATAATAATAATGATGATAAAATAATAATAATAATAATAATAATAATAATAATCCAGTCTTTCTCTTCCTCTTTTTGAAGACTTCAATCAAAACAGAACTTATCACTACACAATTTCCTTTCATCTCTCAGCACCACTTTCTTTTCTTTATTTTCTCTCGCTGCAACACATCTGAGTTTTACTTTCTAAAACTTTCTATTTTTCCTTTATCGAGACTGACAGCTTTATTTGATACGAATTTATTGGTTGTTTCGGAAGAGTTAAAGAAAATTGGATATAGTCCGAAATTTAATCTTTCTTTTGGGTATTCAGTGTGTGTGTGTGTGTGTAATAATAAATAATAATAATAATTAACGGTTTATTGAAAGAGCTTGGCAGCCAGAAGGCTGAAAATATACAGTTACATATTTGGGGAATGGGTTTCGAATTACAAATAATATACAAGTAACATAAGTGATACAAATGAGATATATAATAACTAGATGGGGAAAAGCTCAAATTACAGTTCATTTCAACATAGTGACAGTGCAAGGAGTAGTGTTTACTGGGAGTGAATACACTGGTTTATTACAAGTTATTTATAATTTTTACAATGGTTGGGACTGTGTGTGTGTGTGTGTGTGTGTGTGTGTAGTCACACACAGGGTGGTGAAATGCGTCTAGAGTGGCAGCATTATGTTAGTATTAAGGTGCAAGCACTGCTTGTTCCCTCACGCTTTTAGCTGCCGCCTCTGGTTAGGTCTCGTGGAGAAAAAGTGGTTCTCCCCACCCTGCTATATGGCAGCGAGACATGGGTCACACATAGGAGGCACCTCAAGGCACTTGAAAACTTTCACCAACGTAGTCTACGTTCCATCCTCCAAGGTCGCTGGAAAGACAAGAGAACAAATGCCAGTATTCTTGCTGACACCAACTGTAGGAGCATCGAGGCTACCATTATCCATGAACAACTACGTTGGACTGGCCATGTTACCCGCATGGACGACAGTAGACTGTCAAAGACATTACACCTAACGAATAGTAAACATAACGCCGACGGGCAATTGAAAAGGTATAAGGATAGTCTTAAGACAAACCTGTAAAGGTGCCAATCGACCCCCTCACCTGGGAGACGATCACTCCACACCGTAACGCTTGGAGGAGCACCACACGAGGTGTCAATTATTTCGAGTTCGCCCGACTGCAAACCGAGGCAGACAAGCGCCAACGCCGGAAAGACGCCGCCACCGCCCCTCCCGCAGTAGATGTAGCCCTCCTCATGTGGAACGAACGTGAACGAAGCTGAGTGTCTCGTATCGGCCTCTTTAGTCACCTCAAATCTCACCAACCTAGGTGACATCCCTAATAACTCATATCATTGTATCATAGCTGGATGATCGTCATACTCGTTTCCGAGTGACAGCAAAATAGTAGTAATAGTAGTTTGTGTGTGTGTGTGTATTAATCGATTTGCGGATCGTGTTCCGGGGTAATTGTTAGCCAGTGCAATTGGCGAGTTGTCCGGTCTTCTCGGACTATTCCTTGACACTGGGTCATGCAGCTCGTTAACTCAGGGAATGGTTGTTGTGTTGGCGACAGCTTCTACACCTGAAACAAATTCACGCCTAGGTGGCCCTTGGTCCAGCCTTCCTTGTTACACGAGGGGCAACCATTATGCGTGTGTTAATTTTCATTTGTGTGTGTGTGTGACCATGTATGAACGCTCTTTTGTGTGTGTGTATATGTGCATGTACGGCCGCATGTTTTTGTATGTACGTTTATGTGCGTATGGACGTCAACACTGTGACTTCCTCCAAACACTGATTAATCTCAAGTTCGGCTCAAAAGTTAGCAAACAGTGTCCTAACTTAGAATATCACCAGCTGAGAGTTGGTGGATGTTAAAGGTGATATTTGCTATATAATCAACAACATTAAAATAAGTAGTGCTCCCTATAAAATAAATAGTGTTCCTCGTAAAATAAATTGTATTAAAAATGGTAACAACAACAACAACAACAACAACAACAACTATAACAACAACAACAACAACAACTATAACAACAACAACTATAACAACAACAACTATAACATAACAACAACAACAACTACGACTACAACTAAAACAACATTGAGGAAAATATTAACACCTACAATATTATTTGAATTATCTCTCTCTTTCTTTCTCTTTCTGCCTGTCTGTCTGTCTGTCTGTGTGCCTGTCTGTCTGTCTGTCTGTCTGTCTGTCTGTCTGCCTGCTTGTGTGCCTGTCTGTCTGTGTCTTTCTTACTCATTTTTAACCGTTATGATATTAATGCGTAAACATGCCTGGGAATCATAAAACACGGATGGAGTCTGAAAAATAATGTCCCAGCACCAATCATTATTTAGATTTGCTCAAAGACTAATAACTATTGGCTGAAAATAACTGATGGTTGGTAAATATTAATGTTATAGGGGATGAGATACGCTGGTAATATCTCGTTATTTTCAATGCTGAATTTAATGCCTAGATGCTTATAAAATTCCCTAAAATTCGTAAAATTATCAACTAACCTAACCTAACCTAACCTAACCTAACTTAAGATATACTTTGACAATCTCTCTCTCTCTCTCTCTCTCTCTCTCTCTCTCTCTCTCTCTCTCTCTCTCTCTCTCTCTCTCTCTCTCTCATCTCATCCCAGTCGTTTACTAGATGTGGACGACTCCTTTTCCAGCCATCCCATCCCTCCAGCAAGACAGCCCCATCCAACGTCAAGGTCCTCCTGCCGGTGATATACTGCACGACTGCTGACTACAAATTCTTTCCTTCAGTATACCAAAAGAAGTATTTGCCAGGTCGTCTTCTTTCTCTCCTCTGGTCTACCGATGAATCAGGATAAGAGCCCACCCCCCCCCCCTTTTCCAGAGCCCACCCCCCCCACCCCCTTTTCCAGAGCCCACCCCCCCCCACCCCCTTTTCCAGTTGTTTTCCTGGAAGTCTTTTGTTTACTTTCAAGTGAGGTTAAGAGGTTCATGTTCCAGCTGGGGTCTTATTATGGAGGGTCTTTTATTTGTCATACCCTCAGGGGATGTTAAAATGTTGTTCCAGTTGGTTGGTCATCTTCGAGGTCTTTGCTTATATCCAGAATGTAATGAGAGGTCAAGGTTCCAGTTGGGGTCTTTTTTTATTTACGGGATTAGCCTACCATGGCACAGGTCAATGACCCACATCAGGGCCTTGGGGCAGAAAATATAATAATAATAATAATAATAATGATAATGATAATAATAATAATAATAATAATAATAATAATAATAATAATAATTGAGACCCTACAACTGTGTGTAAATGAGGCAGAAAGTCAGATCATCAACCTGGGACTTGGTTACATATGGTAGCAGGGTCTACCATTAGACAACACATTATGCTTCCAATATCTTCCCAGGCGGTAGTACCTCCCTGTTTGGTAACTGTCTACTGCCTACTACATATATGGAAGGTTCCCCTCCTTGTTTACTTCCAGAACATGTTAAGAGGTCCCACGATCCAGTAGTTATGTTATCCTTGAGGTCTTCTCTTCCCTTAGTCCCAGACGAGGTTAAGGGCACCACCATCCTCCCGCTATCGTCCCCACGACCTCTACTGCATGCTAATATGAATCTAAATCAGAAGTTCTTTGGAGAGCTTGTTGTAATTCCTTCCTCGAGTACCTCACTCAGAATACATATATATGTTGTATGTTGGTGGATATTTTGTGTATAATTCTCCAGCTGGCAGAGAGTGTTCATGTATATTCTAAATGTGTTATTATTCTCTGGGTCAGTATAGTAGTATGTTCTGAATGTATTTAAACTTATTTATTAGTTGGGTTAGTGTCGACTTGCTTGCCATTAATTACAGTACTATCTGAGTGAGAAACAATTATTTCCATAACACTTGAAAAAGGAAACTAAACTTGAATAATTTTAAGTTTCTGTTCCTATAATAAACAAGAATTCAAGTGGTACTTCCCTGATGGTTAATATTGTCTTAGACTCCTACAAGAACAAATAATAAACTTCACCTTGTAGGTTTTGAGCATCCAGACGCAGGTATAATCCAGGTGAGTCCGATTGATTCATATTCAAGTAGGTGTTGAGAGTCATTTCAGTATTATTTGTCAATCAGATATATATTTTTTCACCTCTAAGTGTCGGGATTGTTGACATTAATTTACCTGTGTACATTACAGATAATTTAATATAAGAACGCCTGGAAAACGTAATCAGGTATACAGGGTGAGTCAAAAGTCACCATACATAGGCAAAATGATCACTTTCTTATAAAATCACTTGTAAGCCACAAAATATGCTCTATATGGGCACCATTACATTTCAGCAAGATGGGGCGTCACCCCATTACGGTATCCGCGTGTGCCAGTGGCTGGATCAGCAGTTTCCGGCTCACTGGACTGGGCGCCGTGGTCCCTTGGCGTGGCCTCCGAGGTCCCCAGACCTATGTATGGTGACTTAACTCACCCTGTAGATTGGCCACCTTTCACAAATGTAATTGATAAAAGAAACACGTGGGAATTATTGTACATAGGAGTAGAGGATCGTCCCATCCAGCATCTTACCTTAATCACACGCCATTAAAAGTCATTAGGGTGCACCAATTGTTACCGATACTCATTCCGTGAAGCTATTCCATACGTGTGATGACCCTCAACATGGTGTACCCTAAGTGAGAGTCACAGAGGGGTCTGATGAGTGGTTCCAGGGGTCTGAAGAATAGATCCATGGGTCTGAAGAATAATTCCAGGGGTCTAAAGAATAGTTCCAGGGGTCTGAAGAATAGTTCCAGAGGTCTGAAGAATATTTCCAGGGGTCTGAAGAATAGTTCCAGGATTCTAAAGAGTGGTTCCAAGGGCCTCAGACAGTGGTTCTAGGCGTGGTTCGTATCTCCATCAGTCACCAGTATCCTCCAGTCAGACACCATCTTGGCCAGTCAAGTCTTAATAGCTTCTTCACCAGCATTAGTTAACCTCTTGAGGAATAATCTTGCTTAAGGTGATCCAAACCCCATCACCTTCTTCTTGTTAGTGATCAGGTAATATACATTGACAGGTATTGTGTCCGACAGGTGATTTTGTCTCTTGTCAGGTATAATATCTCATAAGGTACTGACGGATCATCAATGACTTACTTTGAGACTGTCCTTCTTCCTCTCAAGTGCAAATTACTTCTTGTATAGCGGTTGCAACCTGCTGATGTTGCACAACTTGTAGAACCATGTTGCAAGATTGGACTACGAAATTTTATCTTGTTTTACCGCCTTCAACCAACTTGCTGTCGGGAAGATGTTGCAAAGATGGACGAGAATATTTCTATCTTGATGAACCACCTGTAGCTTCCTGGTGTGGCAATGGTTGCAAAGTGAACGAGATAACTGCAAGAATTGGGAAGGGGGATTCAATTGTATGTATTACTTGCAATTTAATGGTGTTGCATATAATAGAAGTAGATATTGCAAAAAACTGATGATGTATTGATGGGGTTCTCGTTAACATCTGGTGCTGCAAATTTTACAAGGTGTGGTATATACAGTATCTTCAATGGTTGAAAATAAAAATTAATATTGAAAAGTTTCTTACAATATTCTTTTGTGGCAAATATCGCAAGATTTTTAAGAATAACGAGGAAACATTATCCCGTAATCGTCTTGTGTTGCAAAAACTGAAAGAAATTGAGAAGCCTCTATGATAGACAGCGATTTTTGTGTGTGGAAAAACAACAGTTCATTTTGCTGCCAGATGTTGCATGATAGAGGATGATGAGGCAATCTGCAATCCTCTGCTGTTGCATCTCCTACACGAGACACGAGAAAACATCTTCTTGCAATAGTATCTGCAACTTCTTCGTAGTGCAGAGGTTACAAGGTGCGGATATCATTATTGCCAATATGAATGACGAATCTGGAGGAGGGGGTGAAGGAGGCAGTGAAGGAGGGGGGAGGTAGGCAGTGAGGGAGGGGGTGAAAGAGGCAGTGAAGGAGGGGGGAGGGAGGCAAAGAAGGTAAGGAGTAGAGGTATAAAGGTGGAGAGATTTGGTAAGAAAGGAGAAGAGAGAGGAGAAGAAGGAGGAGAGGGAGGAAGGGATGAGAGAAGATGGAAGGAGAAGGGAAGGCTTGATTAGGGAGGAGGAGTGAAGAAATTAGGAGGAGGGAGAAAGAGATAGAAGGGAGGGAGGGAGGGGGAGAGGGAAGGGGGGAGGGAGGGGGAGAGGGAAGGGGGGGGAGGCGTGGGAAAGTAGATAGAAGGGAGGGAGGGAGGGGGAGAGGGAAGGGGGGGGGAGGCGTGGGAAAGAGGGAGGTAGCCTGTCTCGTATCTTGTTCGAAGCATCTCCAGTGGACCATTGACGGAGCAAACCCTTGACGTGAGACTGAATGAAGCAATGTCTCTCTTTTTCTGTCTGTCTGTCTGTATCTCTGTCTCTCTCTCTCCTTCTGTCACTCTTTCATTGTCTGTCTGTCTCTTCTTTGTCTGTCTGTCTCTTTATCAATTAAATACCTCTTTTTTCTCTTCTTTTCCCTCCTACGTTTTCTACAGGTCATTTCCTGCCAAGGTATTGAACTTGTGAACCTTTCAGGTGAGATTGAAATGCGATCTTTTTTTTTCGGTTTTCTTCTTTTCTCTCTCTCTCTCTCTCATACTTCAACCTCCCTCTTTTTCCCCTTCCATTTCTGTCTGTCTGTCTGTCTGTCTCACCTACCTCATCCAAATTTTTCTTCTACAATCTCTCTCTCTCTCTCTCTCTCTCTCTCTCTCTCTCTCTCTCTCTCTCTCTCTCTCTCTCTCTCTCCGCCCTGACTATAAACACGCCCATGAATACCACTTCCTCGTCTACTATCCCTCCCTGTCTTCTATGATCATTAAATCAGAGGTCAAAGGTCACGAGGTCATTATAGGGAGGGGGGGGGGTCATTCAAGTCACCTCAGAAGTATAGTATGAAGGAGAATGAAGCGAAATATTGAGCCAGTAAAAAATCAGGATCTCTTAAGGAGTCGTTTGTGATTGGTCGTTGCCCGGGTTTGTTTTTAAGGGGTAACACATAGCCTGTGTCTGTAACTACACTACACTACACTACACTACACCTTAGAGGGGGGCGGGGGCATTATGGTTAACCACCCCCAAAATTCCACCTTCAGGATTCTTCTGGGTTACAAACATAACTCTCTGCTTAATTTCATCTTTCTATCTTCAAAATATTCATTCCAAGAAACAAACAAACAAACAGACGTACAGACGGACAGGCGAACAAGTAAACAAGCAAACAAACCAACATATAAAAAAACAATTAACAATCATCCAAAAAATAAACACACAAAGACAAACAGCACAAGAGTAAACAAACAAAACTTAAAACAAACACAAAGCAAACAATGGAACTTCTAGACATCTTGAGAGAGAGAGAGAGAGAGAGAGAGAGAGAGATGATCACTTTATACTTAACGTTTACTTGGTACACATTTATGCCTCATAGTTGTAACGAGTTCGGCACAAATCTCAAGTTTGGAACACAACATTGTCTGTCTTCTGCTGAGGATAAACAATCTGGAGTGTGTGTGTGTGTGTGTGTGTGTGTGTGTGTGTGTGTGACTCAGACAACTGCGACACCGATCATCAGCTCGTCAGAGCCAAGCTCTCAATTCACGTCGCCCAAAAACGGCCAAGACAACAAGCCTCCAGAAGAGGTTTTAACACTAAGCGTCTGGAGGATCCAGCGGTAGCACATGCTTTCAGAGAGCAGCTCGAACATGGGCTGATAAACAACCCGACAAAATAACCCAAATCCCAGTGCTGAATGGAGTACTGTCATGACAAAATTCTACAGAGAATACACCAGGACTGGTTTGATGAAAATGACCCGGATATTAATGTACTCGTTGATGATAACGTGCTGCTTTAACTGACTGGCAGAACAACCCTCAGTCTCTGACCAAAGCTGATACTTTCCACAAGAAGAAAGCGACGGCCCAGCGGGAACTTTGCAAACTAAAGACCGACTGGTTTAAAAATATAACATGTAAAATGCAAAAACTTGCAGATCAGCACAAGATGCGCGAATTTTTCAATTCCACTAAAACATTTTATGGGCCAATCACTCATGACGAAGCTCCCCACCACTCATCCAACAGTAACTCCATAATTATAGACGATGAAGGCCTCCTTCAACGCTGGAAAGAGCACTACTATTCACTGCTCAACCGAAACACCAATGTGGATATCCTGACTACCCAGCAGATCCCTCAACATCCAGAGCTGAACCACCTCAGCTATCATCCCTCCCTGGATGAGATAGCTACTGCCATCAAACAGGTGAAAAATAACAAAGCCTCAGGGCCTGATGGCACCCCAGCCGAGGTGTATAAAGCAGGAGGAAATCCCCCAAGCTCTTTTAGACGCATTCATCGTCAATATTTCTAAGAACAAGGGAGACCGGTCAGACTGTGGCAACTACCGTGGGATCTCGCTCCTTTCCGTAGCTGGCAAGATTATCGCCGGTGTCCTCCTAAACAGACTTCTTTCTGACGCGGAAAACTTCCTCCCAGAATCTCAATGTGATTTTAAACCACCACATGGCACCACTGACAAGATACAGGAAGAGTGCAGAGAATAGCATCGTGACCTGTACATGGCTTTCATCGAGCTAACCAAAGCCTTCGACTGGATCAACAGGGAAACCTTCTGGTGGAACCTCAGCCGCTTTGGCTGCGCACCAAAATTTATCGCCATTGTGAGGCAACTCTACGGTGGTATGAACGGCAGTGTCTTGCATAATGGCACACAGTCTGAGTTCTTCCCCATCCAAACGGGGGTTAAACAAGGGTGTGTACTGGCACCAACTCTCTTTTTGATCTTCTTGACTGCCTCACTCGTGCCAGTGCCAATTTAGCTGGCGGGGTGGACATCCAGTACTTGATGAAGGGTCTTTTTAACTTGAGACGACTCGAAGCAGGAACAAAGGTGTCGGCCTCTTCCATTACTGAACTAAAGAATGCACACGACCTCACTCTTGTTGCTCACACTGAACGCGACTTACAGGAGATCCTGAACACCTACGCAGATGCGTATGCACACTTCGGCCTTGAGGTGAATGTACGTCAGACTCAGATTCTTTTTCATCTTAACGGTACTGCCCTCTCTAATGCTACCCATTTTCGGTATCTCGTCTCCCACCTGTCCACCACCGCAGACATCGATGAAGAGATTTAATAACCGATCAGATGTGCATCTCAACCCTTTGGCAGAATCCGTACCCGTGTGTTAAGCTGTAGGGAGCTGAAATTAGCTACAAATTGCACTTATATCGAGCAGTGGTTCTCCCCACCCTCCTATATGGCAGCGAGACATGGGTCACATACAGGAGGCACCTCAAGGCACTTGAAAACTTTCACCAACGTGGTCTACGTTCCATCCTCCGAGTTCGCTGAAAGACAAGAGAACAAATTCTAGTATTCTCGCTTACACCAACTGTAGGAGCATCGAGGCTACCATTATCCATGAACAGCTACGTTGGACTGGCCATGTTACCCGCATGGACGATAGTAGACTGCCAAAGCAGCTACTTTACAGCCACCTAACGATTAGTAAACATAATGCCGGCGGGCAACTGAAAAGGTATAAGGATAGTCTTAAAGAGAAACGTGAAAAAGTACCAAATGGACCCCCTCACCTGGGAGACGATTACTCCACACCGTAACGCTTGGAAGGGCATCACACAAATTGGTATCAATACTTTCGAGTTTGCCTGACTGGAAACCGAGGCAGGCAAGCGTCAACGCCGGAAAGACGCTGCCGCCGCCCCTCCCGCACTAGATGTAGCCCTCCACACGTGCAACATCTGTAAACAACTCTTCCGGTCCCGTATGGTCCTCTCTAGTCACCTCAGAGCTCAACAACGAAGGTGACATCCTTAATAACTCATATCATTGTCTCATAGCTGGATGATCGTCATCATCGATTCCGAGTGACAGGAAAGTTGTAGTAGTAGTAGTAGTTGTAGTAGTAGTGGTAGTAGTTGTAGTAGTGTGTGTGTGAGTGCACTATACCAACTCTACATCACACCTACACCTGTACACCACACCTGCACCTGTACACCACACTTACAACTGTGTACCACACCTAAACCTTCACATCACATCTACATCTGCACACCACACCTACACCTGCAGAGTCCACTTTTACCTGCACACCATACCTACACCTACATCTGTATACCACACCTAAACTGTACATTACACCTACACATCACACATACACCTGCACACCACACCTACATCTGTCCATGTACTGAAGGGCCACTATTGCCAGGGAGCGAGGCCAGACAACTGCTGCCACATCCGGGAAATCTTTCACAGATCTTACAAAGACTGATTAGTGAAGGTGTTTTTGTGTTGGCGAGACCACACACACACACACACACACACACACACACACACACACACACACCTCCATTTTTGAATAATTTCTACAACATAATCCTCACTAATCAGAAGCTGTTGGCTGAATGGGTATGAAACTATATTTAATGAAACTCCAGATCACCTGTTCGATTTCTAGCACCTGAAACCACACATAATATAACCTCTGACATTACCATTATATATTCTAATATTTCCATGGATTTAATCATAATTACATAGTCAATTTATGGTATATATCAGGTGTTTACTTTGTCTTGAGTTATGTGGAGTAATTAACGAGGTTTGACAGATGTGTTGTAGTTTGAGTTTCTTTTCTTGTGAGGGATTTTGTCATTGTTCATGGGAAGACGATGGTGTTTTTATACTAAGGATTACGAGTTAGGTTTGAAGAATGTTTCTAGTTTTTAAACATAGGGAATATTTGATAGTTATGTTGTCACTTATTGGGTCACTGTAATACTGTATACCACAAAGACACTTACTAGGAATATTCTACATAGGGGAATGGAATTGAGAACTAGTCTTAACGGTTCTTGATTTATTAACGACGTGATTTAGAATGGACAATTACACCTTCAAAACAATAGCCTACACTCCTAATTAAACGGGATCACACGAATTACAATACATTTCGTGAAGCAGATAAAACCTTAAGTGTTCTTACTAATTATTGTTACTCAACTCGCTACCAGCCTAGACTGTTTTAAAAGAAAGATGGCCTATGGGACGCCACATGCTTATGACATCACGTCTCACAGGCTCTCCTTATTGGTTCAGGCCTAAGGCACTTACACTGTCATTGGTCAGTTTGAGCGGGAATATATTTTCTCTAAAACAAGATAAAATTTACTTTAAAATCATGACACTGTTATAATAGTTTTCGTCTTTAAAGGGCTACATCATCGTCCCTGTTAACTCATCCCCCTCAAAGGGTTAAATTATTGTCCTCAAATGGTAATGTTTTCATCATCATGGGTTAAATCATCATCATCAAAGGGTTAAATCTTCCTCCTCAAAGGGTTAAATCTTTCTCATCAAAGGGTTAAATCTTCCTCATCAAAGGGTTAAATCTTCCTCATCAAAGGGTTAAATCTTCCTCATCAAAGGGTTAAATCTTCCTCATCAAAGGGTTAAATCTTCCTCATCAAAGGGTTAAAGCCTAGTTCTCATTAAGTCATCGTCCACAAAGACCTAATCCCTTGTCCACGAATAAAACATTTAATAAATATCATCATTATTTTTTGCCCCAGGACATAAAAAAAAAAAAAACTGTAGAGTATTAAAAGCTAATGAACTAATACTTCAAAACAGTACTTATTTTTTATAAAAGTTTTCAATATCTCTCTAAATTTATCTTATATCCCTGATTATTATATAATTATTGGATTATATGATAATTAAATTTGTTATATGAAATTATGTTTTTGAGGGTAATGAAGAATAAGGGAGGGTAAGGGAGGGTAGTGGAAGGTAAGAAAGAGTAAGGGATGGTAAAAGAGGGAGGGTACAGGGAGAAGTAATGCACCCTTAAATAACTCTGGCGTTATTCCCACATTCAACAACAATTTATTGGCGAAAAGTCGAGACGTCTGGTGAATGATGGAGGGAAGTAAGGAAGGGGAGAGTAAAGACAGTGAGAGATAAAAAGGAAATCATTGAGAGGGAGAGAGAGATTGTTTTGCCAGAGTAAGTGAAATCTGGCAAGCTCTTACCGTAGAGTTTATCGCCTTGTCAACAAACCCGTCGCTGAAAAATATACACACACTGTCGTATTTATTTCTCGTCAAGGTCGCGTTAATTCTTCTGTTATAACGTCAATAATGTCATCACTTGTTGGAGACTTGCCACCTCAACACGTGAAGCTGATTTTGATATTTTTATACAAACATTAACGAGATCTATATGGAAATATGTAAGGCGGTGTGTAGACATTTTTCTGAGACAAAATGTAACGACAACGACAATAATAACAATACTACTACTACTACTACTACTACTACTACTACTACTACCAGTACCTCAACAACAATAAGACAACAACAACAACAATCATTAGTTCCCTCAGGGGCGCCACAACACACTGCGCCTCTACCGTCCAAAAGAAACTTCACCGCCAGCACGAACATTCATCATTGCCTGGCGTTGACTCCTTGTCCTCTGTACGTAATGGATTAATTTTTATCATTATAATTAAATATGATTTTAATTAATATATGGCGGTGATGTATCTTACTGATTAAATGAGATTAGCTTTGTTTACATACATACATACATACATACATAAAAACATACATACATACATACACACATACATACATACATACATACATACATCACTTCGTCTCTTACTGTTTTTCTCGTCTCTATTGTTTCTCTCTTTCGTTTCTCTTTTATCTCCCTCTTATTTCCCTCCTATCTCCCTTTTATCTCTCACCTGTGTCTCTCACCAATCTCTCTCTCCTGCAACAATCTCAAGGTCAACAAACAGACAGACATAAAAATCTACATCAACTCGCTGCGGGGTGTAATAATTTTTCGCTCCGCTTTAGCCGTCTTTCAGCTTCGCCCACGCTGACGATGGTGCTCTTGTTTACACTTTGCAGCCAATCCCGTCAGTAAATGCGGAGAGATGTCGGGAAGGGGGGGTAAGGGTGTTCTCTCAAGGGGGGGTGTTGTGTTAGGGTGTGTCTCAGGGGGAGGGTGTTGTGTAAGGGTGTGTCTCAGGGGGAGGGTGTTGCGTAAGGGTGTGTCTCAGGGGGAGGGTGTTGTGTTAGGGTGTGTCTCAGGGGGAGGGTGTTGTGTAAGGGTGTGTCTCAGGGGGAGGGTGTTGTGTAAGGGTGTGTCTCAGGGGGAGGGTGTTGTGTAAGGGTGTGTCTCAGGGGGAGGGTGTTGTTAGGGTGTGTCTCAGGGGGAGGGTGTTGTGTAAGGGTGTGTCTCAGGGGGAGGGTGTTGTGTAAGGGTGTGTCTCAGGGGGAGGGTGTTGTTTAAGGGTGTGTCTCAGGGGGTGGGTGTTGTGCAAGGGTCAGGTTAGGTTAAGTGTGTGTGTGTGTGTGTGTGTGTGTGTGTGTCAGGTCTCGCCAACACAATCTCAGCAAAAACTGACGACAACAAAAACACCTTCACTAATCAGTCTTTGTAAGATCTGTGAAAGATTTCCAGGACGTGGCAGCAGTTGTCTGGCCTCGCTACCTGGCAATAGTGGCCCTTCAGTACAAGGACAGGTGTAGGTGTGATTTGCAGGTGTAGGTGTGGTGTGCAGGTGTAGGTGTGATGTACAGGTGTAGGTGTGAGGTGCAGTGTCTGGGTGTGATGTGTAGGTGAGAAATTTAACAGGTGTAGTAAACATACCTGTCCACGATATTAATTAGATCCATATATGACATGAAGCCTTATACAGGGAGTTCCGTAAATACATTTCATAAATCAGGGGTTATATTCCTAAGACATAAAGATAAATGACTAATTGACCAAATTGTCAATACTCATTAGTTTCAGAGTTAGGGCACAGGACAGGTTTGGTAGGAATGTGATGAAACCTACTGTTACCTGAAATAAATCCTCTTGATTTCTACCTGTGGGGTCATATAAAAGCAAGGTGAATGTTCCAGAGGTTCCAGACCGCAAGGAATTGTGCCGCCGTGTACAGGACAGTGTGACAAACATTCGTAACACCCCTGGGGTCTTTGAACATGTACGACACTCACTAGTGTGACGGGCTGAAGTGACCAAGAGAGGCGGAAGTTTGAACATTTGCACTCATGTTAATCCCAGAACAAATCATATGGCATTATTATTGTTAATAAGCGACACTAACAGTAGTGGAGGTTTCTTTTCCACCCCAGGTACCGTAGGTTTCATCACATTCCTACCAAACCTGTCCTGTGCCATAACTCTGAAACTATTGAGTATTGACAATTTGGTCAATTAGTCATTTATCTTTATTTATGTCTTAGGAATATAACCCCTGATTTATGAAAGGTATTTACGGAACACCCTGTATAACGCTTACGAAAATACATGAGAGAGAGAGAGAGAGACTTCATCAGGGAAAAACGTGTAAGCTAGGCACAAGCATTTAGGGAAGGTCTCACGGGTTCAGAAAAGATAAAATATATTTTACACTAGCTTGGTCAACACTCTGGGGAAATTGTGGTGTGTGTCGACAGACCCTTACATGCTGACACACACACACACACACACACACACACACACACACACACATATATATATATATATACAGGTATATATATATATATATATATATATATATATATATATATATACATATATAAAATCAACACCTCAACCCGCTAGGATTCTAACCCACGGCGGGTTGAGGTGTTGATTGTATATAGAAGTCCGCGTGCATTATTGGGCTAATGAATTATATATATATATATATATATATGTATATATATATATATATATATATATATATATATATATATATATATATATATATATATATATATATATATATATTGTGATGTCCCTCCTTGCTGCCCACAACGTTGAGGAAAGCCAAAGTTGACAAGTAAAAATAAGGAGTGAATAATCTAGGGATTGAAATACGTGGATGCAACAAGTAATGTGAACACACACACGAATCACTGATCGTGAACGAAAAAATTATGTTATGAAAGGGAGAAGAAGATTATTATGTAAACTGGGTAATTTAATATCATTTATATTAAGCTTTGATTAAGATAGTAAATTAGTTACATTACATAACACAAGTAAAACAAAATATGCAATTATCGAAACAAAAGTAACAACATTACATCTACCAAAACACACCAGAATATTACCCAATTATTCTTACTTTATACATTAAATACACCAACTATGTACAACAACACAAAAAACCTGATAGAAATGGCAGCTCAGGTAGCGAGTCTAAGTTATGGCCAACCACAAGGAACCAGGGATTAACGCAGTAGTCCACTACCATCACAACACCACCAGCAGTCGTCTTTAATACTCCGGGAGAAGAGGAACACCGTAGGCCACAGAGAAGAGACTGAGCTTACCAGACAGATACACTTGCCTCGATACCTTCAGCCTTATAGTCGGATAGGAAACTGGTTCTGATCGGTGCTCACTGGGGTCAAGTAGCTTCGTGTAACAGTTTCTTCTCCTGGTGTCACGTTATAGCAAGTGATGGTTATTGTGGTAGAGTGAGGAGGGGACAGAGTCATCACAACACACACACACACACACACAACACACACACACACGCGCACACACACACACACGCACACACAGCTATGATACAATGATATGAGTTATTAAGGATGTCACCTTCAGTTGGTGAGCTCTGAGGTGACTAGAGAGGACCATACGGGACCGGCAGATATTACACGTGTGGAGGGCTGCATCTAGTGCGGGAGGGGAGGTACTGAGGTATTGAGACAGGTGAGGTACTGAGACAGGTGTTCAGCAAACTTAATCAATACTAAATTAACCTGTAAAGCTTAGTGAGAATAGTTAAGTACAGCTGGCGGCCATAAGTAAAGCTAGAAACACAAAAAGTAAGGATAATTATTTAAGTATACCTGAATATTATAAAATAAGTATTATTTAAGTAACCCTGGAACATGGAATGACTATAATACTTTTACAATTGGATATCGTAAAGTAGGAAGGGATTATTTTAAGTGATTTTTGAGCCTTTAATAGTAGAGTACGGATATTTAAGTAAAGGTTTAAGTATAGTATGTAGGATTATTGAAGTGATTATTAAGCTTGTAAAGTAGAGAGGGTTATTTAAGTATATTTTGTTAAGTCAGTGAGTGATTGTAAGTAGCGTCTTGTGAGGAGGAGGAGTGGGAAGAGAGGGAAGGAGGAGAAGGAAGGAAGAGAAAAAAGTGGTGGAAGAGGAGGAAAGTAAAAAAGGAAGTAGGAGGAAGAGGAGGGAGGAAAGAGGAAGAGGAGGAAGGAAAGAGGAAGAGTAGGAAGTTGTAAAGGTTGTCGAGATCGCCACTTAACCTGAAATTAATTAATGTCTCCAGAACTTATTGTAAGACGTTGAGCCATTCTTCTTCTCTCTCTCTCTCTCTCTCTCTCTCTCTCTCTCTCTCTCTCTCTCTCTCTCTCTCTCTCTCATCGCCAATACATTAAATGGGTCTCGTTGATAATCTTCTTAAGCGATTAAATGTAATTAAATAGAAGTTTAAGCATTTTGTGACATTGATTGTAATTGAGGGATAAGTAGCTATATTAGAGAGAGAGAGAGAGAGAGAGAGAGAGAGAGAGAGACCCTTCATCATAATAAGTAAGCAAGACTTCCACCCCCCCCCCCCCTCCCCCTGTACTCGGCGTCACACAGGTGAGAAGTTCACTTAATTAAGTCCCCAGGGGGTCACCTTACACAGGTAATGCTCTCATGTAAGTCGTTTAAAGGAGAGAGAAAAACATGAGATATACTCCTTAGCCCTTTGTCTGTTTGTGTGAGATGTCTCTTGGTCTCTCTTTATCTCTCTCTGTCTCTATTATCTCTTATCTCTAGCTATCCCTTGAGAATACCGTAATAATCTCCACCCCTCCAAAAAAAAATATACGAGATATCTCTTAGTTAACACATAATTATCTCAAACAGGTAAGTCCTTGAGATACCACACACCTGTTAAAGGAATAAATGTCTCATAATTTTGACTTAATGTATTTTATCTCAAAGACGAGTTAAGCCACAATAATTTAAATAAGAATTCTCTCATATTCTCTCCCTACACGAGTTCTCTCAAGGTGAAGTCTTTGAAGGTGAGAGATAAAAGGGACTATCTCTCTTTGTTGTGTTATTATAACTACTGAGAGATAATTATACTACCTGAGTTTAAAGTAGATAGATCTCTCTCTCTCTCTCTCTCTCTCTCTCTCTCTCTCTTTCACAACAATCTAGTTTACATATTCATTTTCTATTGTATCTTGTTTATTATCATTCTCTTGTTCCCCCATTCTTGTTTTGCTATGATGGTGATGATGATGATGATTACACTTATTTATCAAGTTTACTTTCCTTGTCTTCTCTTCGCCATGTGTCTTTATCCACCTCCTTTATCTACCTCCTTTATCCACATCCTTTATTCCTGTGTTTATTATTTATTCTTCACTTACGTTGTTTACTGTTCACTTTGTTTACATTGTGTTTTTTACCTGTTTTAGTTAGTCTTTTGTTTATTTGTTTGTTTGTCTCCTCGTATATAGTGACCCTTATTTCTTCCCTCCCTCACTCCATGTTTGTATACTTCTCTCGCTTTCCTTCCTTCCTTCCTTCCTTCCTTCCTTCCTTCCTTCCAAAGCGTAATCATCCCTGTCTGAATCAATCTTCCCCTCCTCTTCCTCCTCTTCGCTTAAAAGCCTCCCTCTGTGATATTTTCCCTTCCCTTATTCATCTTTATTTAATATTCTACTTGTCTTCCTCTTCCTCCTCCTCTTCTTTCTCTTTATCTTCCTTACTTCCTATTCTTCCTTCCATTTTGCTCTTCTTTTTATGTAGTAGTTCTCTTTCTCCTCTCTTTTCTCTCTCTTCCCTATCTCTTTCCCTCTTCCCCCTTTCTCTCCCCTTCCTCTTCCACTACTCTTCCCCCTCCCCTTCTCACCCTCCTTCTCTCTCTCTCCCTCTCCCCTCCTCCCTCCCCCTGTGTGGTGGGCGCATGGCCGTGGTGTGGCAGGGAGGTGAGGCGGATTGGTTGAGCCGCCAGTTGGTGTGTGGCGGTCGTAGTGTCAGTACCGCCTGTCTGTCTTTCTGTCTGTCTGTCTTTCCAACCTCGGCCAGTTCTTTCCCGTCGCTCGCGCTCGTGCATGCGTCGGCCAGTGCGTCGCGGGTAACTCGGGGTGGTGGTGGTGCTTGTACAGTGCGTCGTTTGGAAACTTTTTTTTTTTGCATATGATAATAATTTATGCGTGCATGGATCTCAATGCGTCTGTTTTAAATTATTTTTTATTTATGCGTCGAGGTGTCCTTTGGTGTTGTTATTTTTAGTGCGTCGTTTAGTGCGTTTGGAGATTATAATGCGTTTTTATTTATTTTTTTAGGTTTTTCTACCGTTCGTGCGTCGATGAGTGCGTTGATGGACTTATCTATAGTGCGTCGTTGAGTGCGTTGAGCCATCAGGTGATATTATTTAGAAAACTTCCCATTCATGCGTTGAGTATTATATTGCTGGACTAGTCATTGTGCTTTCATGCGTCACTCGGTGCGTTTGAGAGTGCATTATGTTCTTTATGACATATTTCATTCATGCGTCGAAGTGTATTAGCAGCGACCACATGAATTCATTTAAAAAGCCTCCATTTCTTATGCGTTAATTAGTGCGGTTGGTTGACATGTCAGTGTGTTACTCAGCGCATTTTAGATATCTCAGAATGACGTTTAATGCGTTATTTTAGTGCGTCATTTAGATTATTAAAATCTGAAGTGTTATTCTACCCGTCAGTGCTTCGATTAAAGTGTTAAATTAAGGTCAGTGCGTCGTTTAGTGCGTCATTCAGTGCGCTTATTCTATCATTGACTTCACTTAGACGTCATTCAGTGCGTCAGAACTTGATACATGTCCTCATTTCACTCTTTCATTAGTGCGTCGTTATATGCGTCAGTTTGTGTGTTAATAATAGTGCGTCGTTCAGAACATAGTTTCATTCGCCGTTAAGCACGTTGCTCAATGCGTCACTGTTCAGTATGTCCCTGTGGGGTAATTTTCGATGCGACGTTTAATGCGTTGCTCAGTGCGTCTTTCAGCGCAATTATCAACGCATTATTGTTCAGTGCGTTACATCGTGCGTTACTCAGTGCATTTCTGTTACTTTACTTTCTGCGGTCACTTTACTGCATGTGCTCTATGTAACGCACAGGTACACCCTATGTGGTCTCTCTAACGCACAAGTACACCCCATGTGCTCTCTCTAACGCACAAGTATACCCTATGTGCTCTGTGTAACGCACAATTGCACTCTGTACTGCACAGTTACACCTGATGTGCTCTATGTAACGCACAAGTACACCCTGTGTGCACTCTGTAATACACAGTTATACCTTATGTGCTCTATGTAACGCACAAGTACACCCAACGGGCTGACCGTAATGCACAAGTACACCCAACGGGCTGACCGTAATGCACAAGTACACCTTATTTGCTTTATGTAACGCATAACTACACCCTATGTGCACTTTGTAACGCACAAGTACACCATATGTGCTCCCTGTAGCGGAAAAGTACACCATATGTTCTCCCTGTAACGCACAAGTACACCCTATGTGTACTCTGTAACACACAAGTACACCCTATGTGCACTCTGTAACACATTACACCCTATGTGCACTCTGTAACTCACAAGTACACCCTATGTGCACTCTGTAACACAATACACCCTATGTGTACTCTGTAATGCACAGGTACACCCTATGTGCACTCTGCAACGCACAAGTACACCCTATGTGCACTCTGTAACGCACAAGTACACCCTATGTGCACTTTGTAACGCACAAGTACACCCTATGTGCACTCTGTAACACAAAAAACACACGCCCACAAAAAGTTCGACTTGTGATCTTGGCTATTGAAGGAAAATTAAAACAATTAGGGAAGACGCTTTTGTGAATATTGAATACCAGAAGAAAATGAAATGTTTTAAAACTTCATGAAATTCAAAACGAACTTCTCTAAACCTGGAAAATTGCGCTGGTAAAAATTTGCATATGAAGAAATTAAAATATACAGAAGATACAGTAGACATTAGCCTTCTTTTTCGTTGATATATATTCATGATAATTTAAA
The DNA here is from genome assembly GCA_958450375.1 of Homarus gammarus. Classification (NCBI taxonomy): domain Eukaryota; kingdom Metazoa; phylum Arthropoda; class Malacostraca; order Decapoda; family Nephropidae; genus Homarus; species Homarus gammarus. The sequence goes on from CAUDMG010002011.1 coordinate 2,364,324, forward strand.
TTCGACCAATAATATCTATTAGATATTATCATAGTTTTTTTTGAGAATTAATTAAGTGAAATATATAAAGAGTTGATATTCTTATGTCGGAAACATTTTAAAATTAATCATGAACTGAATTTTTTTATTTTTTTATCAGGAGTTAAATTGTAGTTCTGAAATTTATATATTTATCTTTTTTTATTAACAGAGAAATTTAAGTGTAATTGTAACTTTGTATAATACCTAGAGTTTGATTATATACCCAGGAGCGAACAAACCCGTGTTAACCACGTTCAATTACTTAGTGGAATATAATCTGATAAATTAATCATTTCGACATACAATAATTTATTTCAGAATTATTAAAAAATTATTGAATAGTGTTGAAAAAAAGACTCATAACAACAACAGCAACAAAGAATAAATCAAGTGTCTCATAAAATATTCTTCGTTGATAGAAATAAAATCTCTGGACTTTATTTGACTGACAGACATACATACAAAAATAGTAATAATAAAAATACAAAATAATTGGCAGAAAAAAAAATCGTAATCGTTAATGCAAAGAAGATCATCTGAAGAATTAATTGTCTAAGGCGGTAAGTAGAAATAACTTTATAGTTTGTTGTAAGAGATTTTAACTCTCTCTCTCTCTCTCTCTCTCTCTCTCTCTCTCTTTCTCTCTCTCTCTCTCTCTCTACGAGTACAAATAGTTTTTTACCTGTAACCCAAATGATGACAGATAATTAAGATGTTTTGAGACAGACAGGTGTGGTGATGTTACGAGAGAGTGGACTGAGGTGGTTTTGGTGTGGGGGGTGTAAAGGGGGTGGGGGAAAGGGAGGAGGGGGGGATAGGGGAAAGGAGGGATAGGGGAAGGGGGGATAGGGGAAGGGGGAATAGGGGAAGGAAGGTTTTTCTTATAGTCTAGGTGAAGAAGAAGAAGAAGAAGAAGAAGAAGAAGAAGAAGAATCCTTTCCAAAAAAAAAATAAAATAATAATTACGAGTCACAGAAAACCAAAACAAACCAGGAAAACGTTGAAGAATAAACCAGGGAAAGAAAAATAGGAGAAGACGCAAAACCAATAATAAACAGGGAGGTGGAAAAATATAAGTCCAGAAGGTAATTAAAGGTTAAAAAAAATACCTGGGATAATGGAGGAGGAGGAGGAGGAGGGGCAAGAGAAAGAAGAGGAGGAACAGGAGGAGAGGAGAGGAGAGGATGAAAAAGAAGAAGGGGAGGAGAAGATGGATGGAGAGGAAACAGTAACAATGAAGATGAGAGAGAGAGAGAGAGAGAGAGAGAGAGTAAAAAGTATGATAAACAAAAAGTGTGAAAGTGAGTTAGTTGACAGAGAGAAAGTGTAGTAGAAAGTATTTGTTGGTTAGTTGGTAATGAAAGCAAGGGAAAGGGAGAGGGAAATGTAAAAAAAAAAAACGAAAGCGAGGAGAGAACACAAAGAAAGTGGCAGTAAATTAAATGTCAGAGTAATTTTAAACAAAGGAGGAAAAAGTAGATTAGAAAGTTTTTAAAAAGTGAAAACGTGAAAGGAAAAGAAAGTTAATAAAACAGAAAGACATGAATGACAAGGAAAAGTAATTAGAAAGTTTAGGAAGAGGATGTAACGAGGAGAAACTGTGAATAGAATAGAAAGTAAAATTATAGAAAAGCTAGAAAGGAAAAAGTATAGACAGAATAAAAAAGAAAGAGGAGGGAAAGTTTAGAGAAAGTGAAAAAAAATAAAAATAAAGTGTAAATTGAAAAAAAAGAAAGTTGGAAGTTTATAAAAAGTGAAAGGGTACATATGAAAGAATACAATGATTGAATATGTAAATAGAAAGCAATTGAAAGTTATCGGGATAGATGTAAAAGTGTGAATAGGAGAAAGAAAGTAGAAAACATAAAGAGAAAGCGAGAGAATGTGACTTAATTCTCGAGTTAGCTGAAAGAAAGTATTTGCAGAACGTTTCAGAAAGAAGATGAGATATAATGAAAATAAATATAAATTAGAAAGTTTAAAAGAAAGAAAAATGAAAAGCGGGAGAAAGCGACTAACCATCCGTTTTAGTTTTATAGAGAAAGTAGATTGAAGAAAATGGAGAAAATTAGAAAGTACTTAGAAGAGGAATTAACTGAAGCTAAAAAATATTAGAAAGTTTAGAAATAGGAGAAAGTAGTATTAATTTCAGAGAGAGAAAGAGAGAGAGAGAGAGAGAGATAAGCAGCGATAGATAGATAGATAGATCACCTGGTACTCTCAGCGCTGGAGGACGAGGCACACCTGGGGGAGGGCTGGAGGTCTGAGGTGAGGGCTGGAGGTCTGAGGTGAGGGCTGGAGGTCTGAGGAGGGCTGGAGGTCGGGCTGGAGGTGTGAGGAGGGTTGGAGGTGTGAGGTGAGGGCTGGAGGTCTGAGGTGAGGGCTGGAGGTCTGAGGTGAGGGCTGGAGGTGTGAGGTGAGGGCTGGAGGTGTGAGGTGAGGGCTGGAGGTCTGAGGTGAGGGCTGGAGGTCTGAGGTGAGGGCTGGAGGTCTGAGGTGAAGGCTGGAGGTCTATGGTGAGGGCTGGAGGTCTGAGGTGAGGGCTGGAGGTCTGAGGTGAGGGCTGGAGTTCTGAGGTGAGGGCTGTTGTTCTTAATACAGTCATGAACATAAGGTTAGTGTTCAGGTGTGTTCTTTAAACTGTTCTTCAATGATTACTTATATGTTATGTGTTATGTGTTATGTGTTAGCTGTTATGAGTTATGTGTTGGTATGAAGTTGGGCAAGATAGTATGATTATCTGAAGAATGGGGTTAGGTTAGGTTAGTTTAAGTTAGTTTAGCTTGGGTGCCTAATCTTCAGGTGGTTCAATTATCCAGCAGGGAGATTATACACGCGTTTCATTATCACATCACATAAGGAGGGTCTTCGTGTTGTGATTTAATTAAGACAACATCACTCCCACTAATTACAGGTAAGACAACCAGCGTGTACCTGTGCTGAGATTTGTAAGTAATTGTTGTAGTTATTATTATTATCAACATCATCAACATCATCAACATCACTGTCCTAATCATTATAATAAATTAACAATAAACACCTGAATCTACCCTTCACCAAAAAAACAAAATCCCATCACCAATAACAATAAATTCACTTCAATCCAAAATGGCGTCCATCAAGGGAAAACAAAAGACAGTCTATAGAGTATCGGATCCCTTGTGTGTTTCTCTTGAGTGATTCTCTTTTCCACTACAACTAACAGTTGGGAGGGGAATCGAATATTAATGCACATAAATATACCCTACTTTATAATAGGCGATTGTTCCCTCCGCTCCCGTGAAGAATATTAACAATTTCGGCAAAGTTTATCGGTATTAATTGTGTTTTGATATTATTAATGAAGGGGAATTATGAGGAATATTTTTTTAGTTATTATTATTGTTGATATTATTGTTGTTGTGGTGACTATTATAATTCTTACGGTTATTATTATTATTATTATTATTATTATTATTATTATTATTAGTAGTAGTAGTAGTAGTAGTAGTAGTAGTAGTAGTAGTATTGTTATTATTATTATATATTGGTGTATATTTTAGCTAACAGTTTATTGAATAACCAACTTGAAAATTATACAATATATTGGTAACAAATTTCAATATTTTGGTGTCTGGTTGAGAGGCAGTAGAGCTGTGTGCTGTACTCTAGCAGCTGTGAGGTGTAATGGTAGGGATTGCGTTTGTTCTCTCTCTCTCTCTATCTTTCTGTTTCTCTCACTCTTTCTTTCTCTCTTTCTCTCTGTGTCTCTCACGTTCTTCATATTTTTCTCCCTTTCCTTTTTTTTTTTTCATCTTCTCTCTTTTTCTCTCTGGTTCTGTTTTCTTCTCAGCATCTCTCTCTATCCCTTTTCCCTTCGTTTGTCTCCCCTTCTCATCTCTTCTCTCTCACTCTCTTCATTTTTCCATCCCTATGTCTCCCTCTAACTTAACCTAACCAAACCTAACTTGACCTTTTTGTGCAAGCGTTATTTAATTAATTTTTTTGAGGGAGAAATGTAAATAGAGAGAGAGAGAGAGAGAGAGAGAGAGAGAGAGAGGATATGATAACACACACACACACACACACACACAACAAGCAGATAAAGACAAAACAAACAGACAGACAGACAGACAGACAGACAGACAGACAGCTAGCTAGCTTATGCAGTACAGTGATCACCTCAGGTAAGCATACATTAGTCTTCGTCAGGTAAGTCATCACATTTAATTAACTCTGCCACACCTAATGAACCTACCTGTGTGTGTTTGTCATCCGATTGTCGTGAGATTAGTGAACGCCAGACGAACGTTAGACCACTAAGCTTATAGTGAACGCCAGACAACGCTAGAACACTGCGCTTATAGTGAACGCCAGAACGCCAGAACACCACGCTTATAGTGCGCGCTTAATGAACGCACTAAAAGGGTGTACAGGTGATCCTCTATAAGACTCGTTCCCAGGTATTCTTCTATAAGCCTTTATCCTTTGCTTCCCAGGTAATTTATTCTGGAGGACACCTGAGCACACCTGACCACCAACACGTCGTCATCACCTTCAACAAACACAAAAGCAAATTCCAGGTTCTTTTGTTGGAAGTTTTGCCAAGACGAGCAGCGGATATAGTGTAAACTACCTGACCCTTGTGTGTGTGTTTTGGGAATGGTTTACATTTATGTGTGTGTGTATTTTTGTTTGTGTGTGTGTGTGTGTGTGTGTGTGTGTGTGTGTGTGTGTGTGTGTATGTGTGTGCACAGATAAACTCGAGTTGTCAAATTATTGGTGAAAAATATTATTGAACTTTTAACTCTCAGGAGATTTCTAAGATAATATTTTTAACACACACACACACACACACACACACACACACAGAAACAACCTCATAAGACTACCTCCAAAGCACCGCGAAACAATATCAATTTTTTCCACCTCTTCTCATCCGTCTCTTTCGTGTTATTGTTATTGTCTGTCAGCTGCTGCCATCTGCTGAACGCTGCCTCAACTACCTTACTCTCTCTCCTGGGTACAAACGCATAATCATTCCTGTGGTCTTGTGAACTTTCAACGAATCTCTATATATATTTAAAATCCTGAGATTAAGTTTACATTTTATTTAGTAACTTCAAATTAGAATTCTTAGTATTTAATTAACTTTCGTCATTCAGACTATTTTCCCATTTAGACCTGTTACATATGATGAAATACACATTAGATTTTGTTGTAAATGTCATTGTTGTTTCCATTTATATAGAGAAATGTTGATAAGGTTAAGGGTCATAAAGTAACTCAGAACTCCAGTAGTGTCAGATCCCCAGTAGTGTCAGGCCCCAGTAGTGTCAGATCCCCAGTAGTGTCAGATATCCAGTAGTGTCAGATCCCCAGTAGTGTCAGTCCCCAGTAGTATCAGATCCCCAGTAGTTTCAGATTCCCAGTAGTGTCAGATCCCCAGTAGTGTCAGATCCTCAGTAGCGTCAGTTCCCAGTAGTGTCAGATCCTCAGTAGCGTCAGTTCCCAGTAGTGTCAGATCCCCAGTAGTGTCAGATCCTCAGTAGCGTCAGATCCTCAACAACGTCAGATCCCCAACAATGTCAGATCCCCAGCAGCAGACCTCAGCCACCACTGTTACAAAGACCTTCAATCTCCTCTTGACGTGCTGGTATTTGTAAACATGACGGTGACTCTAATGAACCAGCCCTGACAGCCTCCAGTTATGACTTACAATAATCTAACCCAAACAAGTAATGGTTAACCCAAAATTGAGCTATTACTTGTACGAGCTAATCTGTTTTAACTTAACCTAACCTAACTTAACCTAACCTAACCTAACCTAACCTAATGTAAGTGAATCTAACCTAAACGTATCTAACATAACCTGGCCTAACTTAACCCAATATTTCTCATCTAAACTGAAAAAAACTTTACTTATTTATTTATTGTAGGCGTACAATATGATATTTTCTATTATTCTAATTAACAGACCTTGAGAAAACCAAGAACAAACATATCGACAAGTCAGCAAATAGGGACGATTATGTAAACAAACAAAAAACAAATAATAAGAAAAACACTAATCTAAAAAAAAATATTCATTGGGCAGTACGATATCTTCTCCCTTGAATCATCATGCACCATACTTTACATCAGTCAACAATGTTCCTGGCAACAGAGGGAGAGATATTATTCGCCCAAGTCACCAACCACTCGCTTGTACAGCCAATGGCTAATGGATGGGGTCCGTTGCCCCGCCCACTCCAACATCACCTCTTCCATGTAAACAACAACAACGAAACCTTTTGGGGAATTCCTTCAACATCTTAAAGCAACCATTTCAACAGCAGAGGACTTATGACCCTTACGAATGGTTATCACATTAAAATAATAAACCGCTTCCTACAAATAATCCCAAATCATGGATATTTGAATCATAAGTTTATCGCAGCCAAGCTAAAGCTGAAAAGCAAGAGGAAGGTGGAGACGTGTCGTACTCGAGCTTTGTAATTGGCTGATCACTCAGTGGGGGTGGGGCTTGGGTCGGTGTTGCTCTCTTGTGGGGTTGTATAAATATCTCAAAATGACTTTGAACTCTGGGTCTGACTCAAGATATTGTAAATGGACTTTAATAGGGATGTCTTCGTTTTGAGAGAGAGAGAGAGAGAGAGAGAGAGAGAGAGAGAGAGAGAGAGAGAGAGATACAAACCATCAGAACATAAAACCTGCTGTTGTCTTAAGGGGGGCAGTTCACGACCAGACAAACAGGCAGGCAGGCACTTCACTACCAGGGAGGCAGGCACAGATCCCCAAAGAGGAAAGGAGCTTTAGGTTCTTAGTGAGTCTGTAATGGAAAGGAGAGATGATCGCCTTGTGGTAACAATCCCAGAGGTGTATTGTGAGCCTGAAGCTTCCTGTAGTCTGGTACCTGAAGGAAGCTTTTGATCCACCTGTGCTTAGTGGAAGAGGAATGACGTTTGGGTATAAAGTTCCAAAAGCTCTTTATGCTTGAAGTTTGAAGCCAAGAGAATGAAATTTGAAATCTGAATTTAAAGATTAAAGCCTCATGACTGAACCCTGACGTTTGATGCTTCAGGTCCAAAGTTTAAAGACTGAAGCCTGAAGTTTGCAATTTAAAACCTGAAGTCTGAAGGTTGAAGCAAAAAGTCTGAATCCAGAACACTGAGGTCAAAAGTTTGAAGTATTGATCTTGAAGCTTTATATCTGAAACTACAAGCCCTAAATCTGATGAACCTTGAAGCCCAGAGATTGAAACCTGAATTATAAAATCTGATGTGTAAAACCTTACATTCGAACCTCGTCATCTATAGTCTGAATCCTGAAACTTGAAGTAAAAAGTAAAGACGCCAAAGAGAATAAGCGAGAATAGCCAGAAAGTTTGGACAGTTTGAGCAAAAGGAATGTAAAAGTCATTTTATCGGAGGCTCCGGCTGACCCGAATATCCGAATCCTGGAGATAAAAGTTTGAAGCCTGAAACCTGGAGATAACAAAAAAATGAAGCCTGAAGTATGGAGATAATTTTGAAGTCTGAAATCTGGAGAAAGAAAATTGAAGTCTGAAACCTGGAAATAAAAGATTGAAGACTGAAACCTGGAGATTCAAATTTGAAGCCTGAAATATGGAGATATTTGTTTGAAGCCTGAATGCAATAAAATGAAATCTGAGACCTTTAAAGAAGAGTATGAAGGCTGAAGTCTGAAATTAAAGTCTGGAATCTAGAGACTAAGCCCTGGATATGGGAATCTGAAACATGAAGTTCAGTGTTTAAAGCTTGAAATCTGAAGTCTGCAGCTTAATATCTGAAACTAATAGCCTAAAATCTGAAACGTGAAGGCTGACATCTGAAACGTGAAGCCTGACTTCTGAAACTAGTTGCCTGAAATCTGAAACGCAAAACATGTCATTTATAACCTGAAAGTTTAATCTGAAGCCTGAAGCTTGCATAAAAAGGGGTTAGTTAATTAGTGTGTTTTACCTGACCTAAGTTTAGTGTGTCTTAAAAGGGTGTTCAAGAAGGTGCTGGGCTTGATGTGATGAGGAATTAAAGTTAATGTTACTACTTTCTCTTTTTATCTCTCACTCTTTCGCTCTCTTTTCTGTCTTTCTCTCTCTCTCTCTCTCTCTCTCTCTCTCTCTCTCTCTCTCTCTCTCTCTCTCTCTCTCTCTCTCTTGATGAGGAATTAAAACCAACGGTTATCTTTTTCTCTCTCTCTCTCTCTCTCTCTCTCTCTCTCTCTCTCTCTCTCTCTCTCTCTCTCTCTCAGCTACGGAACACTAACCTAACCTAACCTAACCTAACCTAACCTAAAATATTAATGGATTTAATTAGTTGCTTGTTTAATGTAATGTTGTGAAAATGTTATGTCCTCGCCTTAAAAATATCACGAATTAAAAACTGACAGCAGATTTTTTTGGGGTCATTTCGAGTCAGCGACGCTTTTGAAAAAAAAAATATAGAAATGGCCGTCATGAATTCGCCTTTATTTTTATATGTATATTTTTTAAATACTGTTACGACCAACTGTCTGCCCCTCTCTCTCTCTCTCTCTCTCTCTCTCTCTCTCTCTCTCTCTCTCTCTCTCTCTCTCTCTCTCTCTCTCACTCTTCTTAGCTTATTCTTCTCTCATAGCTTCTTCCTCTTCCTGTCTCCCACTCTCTTTTTCCCTCTTTCTTTATTTTTAATTTTCTCTCTCTCTCTCTCTCTCTCTCTCTCTCTCTCTCTCTCTCTCTCTCTCTCTCTCTCTCTCTCTTTCCTCTTCCTGCCTGTCTCTCTTTTATCTCTTTTAACTTCTTCTCTTTCTCTTTCTTTCAATTTATTTCTCTTTTCTTCTTTTATATGCGCTCTCTCTCTCTCTCTGTCAATATTTATAAGAACAAGGGAGATCGGTCAGACTGTGGCAACTACTGCGGGATCTCGCTGCTGTCCGCAGCTGGCAAGATTATCGCCCGAGTCCTCCTAAACAGACTTCTTCTTGAGGAGGAAAACTTCCTCCCACAATCTCAGTGTGGCTTTAGACCATCATGTGACACCACTGGCATGATCTTTGCTGCCCGTCAGATACAGGAAAAGTGCAGAGACATGTACATGGCTTTCATCGACCTAACCAAGGCCTTCGTCTCGATCAACAGGGAAGCCCTCTGTTTAACCCTCAGCCCATTGTTAGGCAACTCTACGATGGCATGAACGGCAGTGTCCTGTACAACGGCACCCAGTCTGAGTTCTTCCCCATCCAAACAGGGGTTAAACAAGGGTGTGTAGTGGCACCAACTCTTTTTTCCATTTTCTTGGCTGCCTTCTTTATTCGTGCCAGCGCCAATTTTGCCGGCGAGGTAAAATCTAGTACCGGATGCAGACTTTCTCACCCTTGTCGTCACACTGAACGTCGCTACAGGAGATTCTGAACACCTATGCAGATGCGTATGCACACTTCGGCCTTAAGGTGAAAGTACTTAAGACTCAGATTCTCCTTCAGCCTGCCCCTGGTTCAGCCACACCGACGTAGTGTACGTTCCACTTTCGGAGTTCGTTGGACTGGCCATGTTATCCGCTTGGACGACAATAGACTGCCAAAGCAGCTACTTTACAGTCACCTAACGAATAGTAAATGTATCACTGGCGGGCAACTGAAAAGGTATAAGCATAGTCTTAAGACAAATCTGAAAAGGTGCCAAATCGACCCCTCACCTGGGAGACGATTACTCCACACCGTAACGCTTGGAGGAGCACCACACGAGAAAGTTTCAATACTTTCGAATTAGCCCGACAGCTTAATGAGGCAGACAAGCTCCAACGCCGGAAAGACACTGCCGCCGCCCTTCCCGCACTAGATGTAGTCCCCCACACGTGCAACATCGATGATCGACCATACCTGTCTCGTATCGGCCTTTATAGTCACCTCAAAACTCACCAACCTAGGTGACATCCAATGTAACTCATATCATTATATCATATCTGGATGATCGTCATACTCGTTTCCGAATGACTGCAAAATAGTAGAAGTGCGTGCGTGCGTGCGTGCGTGCGTGTTTTCGTTTGTTTGTCTGTCTTTTTGTCTTTCTCTTCCTTTCTTCTGTTTCACCTTTATCTCTCTCTCTTTAATTTTCTATCTCCCTCTACCTTCATTTCTTTCTTGCATTTTTTCTCTTTTTAATCCTTATCTCTGTCTTTATTTATTCGTATATCCTCTCTTTCATTCTTTCATTCTCCTTACCATCCACTCATCCATCCCTCCATCCATCCATCCATCTATCCGTCCGTCTCTCTCTCTATCATGAATTACCAGTTCTTCCCCGTTAGGACAGAAAAAATAAACTAATATTTTCCCTCTTCAAACACACACGGAGAGAGAGAGAGAGAGAGAGAGAGAGAGAGAGAGAGAGAGAGGCATCAATAAACACATTAACTATCCTTAAAAATGGACCTTTTTTTTAATGACCCCCCGTCCAAAAAAAAAGTCAATACCACTGGCCCTTTTTTTTTTCACTTCGTCTCTCGGATATTAAATTACCCTATTACCTTTTGTCTCGACTTTCCTGGAGATATTTAATTCTTGTTTAATTTGGGGGGGGGGGGGGGCATTTAAATAGGTAGTATTATTAACCCTCATTACACCTTTGACTCGACCTGTGTTTTAACGTCGTGTTATGGGTGGTGATGTGGGTGGAGTTTTATTTTATTCTGTTGTTGTGTGATTTTAAGGTTTGTTAAATGGGTGTTTTTGTTTGTTTGTGTTTTAGTTGTTTGTTTGTTTGTTTCTGTCTGTGTTTTGTTTTTATTGTATCTTTATTTATATTTTTTCTTTATTTATCTTTAGTTTTTTTCTTTCTTTCTTTCTTTCTTTCTCTTTATGCCTTTGTTCTTTTATTTTTATTTCTTTTTCATATTCTCTTTTTTTTTGTCTCTCCCTCCCTCCCTCTTTCTCCCTCCCTCTTTCTCTCTTTCTCTCATTCTCCTCCCCTCTCTCTCTCTCTCTCTTCTCCCCTTCACCGTCAAAACATTTTATTTTCTCTTGCACTTTTCACGAATGGAAATGACAAAAACAAACATGAATAAACACAAATGGAGAAATACACACACACACACACACACACACACAGAGACACACACACACACACACACATATATGACCTAACCCATAACTACTTCACCGTTTGTTTACCCCCCAATGCATTCTGGGTATCACTAGATTGTTCGATTCAATAGAGGTGAAAAGTTTTATCTAACGGGAAATTTGAACCTAAAAGTGATTTGTTGAGGAAATTAGTCACCACAATGTAGACCTTCACTCTCCCATCAAAAGTGTCAACACACAGATGATATTTATGACAGCTAGCACTAAACTGTTGGCTAAAACCTTCACACTTACAATATAGTATAGTTTTATTTACTTAATTTGTGAGTCCATTTTGTCATTTACTTATACTTGACAAAGTTTTAATTTAAAGCTTTCAGAGAGGTCCCCTTAGAGGTACTGTTGTTAGGGGACCGGGTAGCTGAAGGGGGCCCCAAGAGACATTCCCTGTTACTTCAATGGTCTTATTGCTTGTGGAGTTTGGTGAAGAGTGAAGGAGTTGTTTGATGACTAGCCGGTCTGTGTTGGGTATACTGAAGCTCCCCCCTGCAGATTGATGTCATGGTGGTGTACTGGGTGATGTCATGGTGGTGTACTGGGTGATGTCATGGTGGTGTACTGGGTGATGTCATGGTGGTGTACTGGGTGATGTCATGGTGGTGTACCGGGTGATGTCATGATGGTGTACTGGGTGATGTCATGGTGGTGTACTGGGTTATGCCATATCATTTAAAACTGGATTATAATTAAGAAATATAACATGACACAAATTTTAAATGACTTTGGTTTATTATGCAAGCACTTGGTATACATTCTGCTGGTGAATGTTTGAGAATGTTGAGAGGGAATGGCTCTAGGATTCCAGCTCTCCCGCCCCCCACCTTCATCCCCTTGATGCCTTTGAGGTCTGTGGTTCAGAAGCTTCATGTCTGTTTTGTTGTTATATTCACTGATTACTGAATACTAGGCACCTAACCTTGGAAATACTCCTGGGTCAAGATTTAATTAAAAAGAACCTCTTCCTCCCACCTGAAAAATGCAACTTGCAAACCTTGGTCTACTGAAGCGCGTCTCCTGATCATATCTTACAGTTTTATTGTCCCTTCATCGACTGGTAGCTGATAAAAAGTTGATACAGAGTTAGTTTGTCTAATTGTTGAAGGCACAATTCTTTACACAGCATTTTATCTTTAGCATTTTAGAACAAATTACTGTATCTTTGTTACACAGTTTGCAGGATTTAAGTGGGATGAAAGCAAAGATGTTACCTAGAATGCATTGCGGTAAACAAGTAGTTATTCTTAAGCCTTTTTGGCGACTCAGAGTGTACGTTATTGAATTGATATAGAAACAGTTTATTTAGCCAGAAAAAATACAGATACAGATTGGACAATAATAACAATATTGACATGGCTGAGTCAATTGAGAACCTGAGCTCTCTTGAAGGCACCTGATATATACTGTACATTTATCTCAAGGAAGTATTATGTAACATTTAGTATCATCTGGAATAGTACACGTAACATAGTGTTATATTCTACGAGACACTATATGATATAATGGTTTTAATACTACAGTAAAGGCAAGATGATACGATAAGTGCTACAAAAATATTAATACGAGTTTGATCTTGTAGGAGTTGGCGAATTACAGATTCTCTCTCTAAAAAAAAAAAAAAAATACAAGAATTGCCGGATATCAGGTTATCTAAAATCAATTGGTGAGGGAGAATATTGCCAAAAAAAATATTAAAATTATTATGTTGAAAACTTTGCAATACTTGGCAAGGAACATCATAGTCTATGTAACACAAACACACTTGGTGACTGAGATCTTTATAATAATTGGTAAATATCAGACTATTGGTATTGGAAATTTATCGCCTCATTTAAGTGCATATGAATAAAGAATTACCTTCAGAGACTCAAGGAAAGCAATCTTATCTCACTATCTCTCTTATTTCTCACTTTCTCTCTCTCTTTATCTCTCACTTTCTCTCTCTCTTATCTCCCACTTTCTCTTTTTTTCTCTCACTTTCATCTCTCACTCTCTCTTTCTCTTAACCATCACTACCACTCTCTTATCTTTAATTTCCTTTCTCTCATCTCTACATTTACCTCTTACTTTCAATTTCCCCGCCCCCCCTTTCTCTCTCTCTCTCTCACACACTTCTCTCTCTAATCTCTCATAAGCAGTTTGGGAGACAGAGACCAGCTGACACGACACGCAGGAGAGAGATAGTCCAGTATATTATCTTTTGGCCTTTACGAGAGACTTCGCCTTCAAGATGGTTATATTAATCGCTCTTATTCTATTGAGTGTTTGACGTAATGGCTGGCTTGGGTTGGCATTTGATTGGCTTAGGTTAGTTCAAGATGGATTAGTAACCTGACCTAACCTAACTTAACCTAACCTAACTTAACCTAACCTAACTTAACCTCACCTAACTTAACCTAACCTAACTTAACTTAACCTAACCTAACCTAACTTAACTTAACCTAACCTAAATTACCCTAACCTAACTTAACTTAACCTAACTTAACCAAACCTAACTTAACCTAACCTAACCTGACCTAACCTAACCTAACCTAACTTAACCTAACCTAACCAAACCTAACCTGATGCCTTCATTATAATACGACCTCGATCCTGTAAAAAAAAATACGATGATGTGAAAAAAAATGTGAAAATATAAAACACAAATTTGATAACAGGGGGGAATAGAGGACTCGAAGAGGAGGTGAGAAACTGTGATAACTTAGTAGGACATAAACTTGATGATGGGGGGAAGAGGAAGAATGTATGAAGAAAAGTAAGATAGATAAATATAGAGAATTTATATGATGTTAATAAAGATATAATTTTTGTATAACAGGAATATGTAGGAAAATTATGAGAGGCAAGACGGCGATAATGAAGAAGAATCCGAAGGGTATGTTAAGAGAAATAGGAAAATGAGAAATAAAAACAATATTAATATGGAATAAGATGTAGGAATGATAATGAAGAGAAATAAAAGTGAAACCAAGACAAGACACTAAGGACAATAAAAGAAAATGATGTTAAAGATAAGGTTAATAATTAGAAACAAAATAATCAGGAAAACTTAACAAAAACATGAAATTAAAAAAAAAAATGGAAAATGGAAAAATAAAAAAAAAAGTGATAAGACAAAATACTATGAAAAAAATAATGAAGCTAATAACAAGGAAAAAAAATATAGAAAAACCATGAAAAAAAAAGTTGACGAAGCTAAATATTCCATAAATAAATGAAACGTGGTGTTGATAATGAAGGAAAAACATGAAGGAAAACTAAGGAAAAATGGGAAAAATCTGAGAGAGGGAGAAGGGGGAAAAATATGGGATTCCTCTAGTCGTAAATGCTCCTTCCACGATTTTTTTTATACCCCTCTCTAGCAACTCACGACCGCGATTTGTCTTGCGCTCAAGAATAAAGATTTTGCTTAAGATGACAGGGGTTGTGAAGAGGAGGAAGAGGGAGAGAGGTTAGTTGGGGTCAAGTGAGGAAGAGGAGAGGAGGTTTTGGGAGGCGTGTACCAGCATTAAGGTTAAAGCTATAAGGTCAATTGTCCATGAAAGGTCACATATATACGAGAGTTGAACTAAGTATAATGATATTCCCCCCCTCCCTCCCTTCCCCCCTCTCCCCCCCCCCCAAAAAAAAAACTTGGACGAAGATGATTGGTTGGGAGGGAAGGAGGTTGGGATGTTGGGGTCAGAGGTCATGGGTGGTCAGGGGTCATAGGGGGTCATTTAGGAGGTATTTACGAGATGTGGCACGTATGGAAAAGGTGAAATAATGTCAAAATATTCTGTACTTCCTTGGGTCACTGACTTGAAACCAAATACGCAATATTGTTGTAATAGAAAACATTAAAATATAAGTTTGTTGCCACGGTTTCTAAATTATTAAATGGAGTCGTTCTTGAGACATCAACATAGCCCCTTATGTACAAAACAGATTTACCTGTATGTGAGTTTTCGATACCGATAAATGTCACAGGTGATTTTGAAACCATTAAGAAACCTGAGACACATACAGAGAACACCAAGATAGAGTTGTTTTAGGTTTTCTGAAAGACGTCAATATTCACCAGAGAACACAATGGAAAGACGCATTGTTAAATACCACTAACACCAAAGGAATAGAAAACTAAACAAGATCTATTTTATAAACCGTGAAAAGAGTCACAAACACATGTAGAAAATCAAGTAAAAGGAAACCGTTCTCGAAACCTTTTGATAATGTTGAGGCTGTCCCAGTAGGTGTTAAGTTAGTGAGAGACACCTTATTACTGTACAGGTAGACATAGGTTATTAGTGAGGGACTCTGAATGAACTGACATTATGAGAGTACCTATTGTACCTTAGAGCTGTTCACAGAGTGGTTTGAGATAATATTTCTCTCTCTATGTCTCTCTCTCTAACTTGTTGTCTGTAATAGTAGGTCTCTCTCTCTCTCTCTCTCTCTCTCTCTCTCTCTCTCTCTCTCTCTCTCTCTCTCTCTCTCTCGTGACGTCATACATCAGAAACAAACTCGCATCACTACCCGCGATCGAAATTGAAATCTGACTCATCCCCAAAGAGAAAAAACTTTGGGACAGGAAGAATTTCAATTATGGAATCGCCGTCGGTGTTGCCAGCTCTCTATAGTCGATGGCGCCAGTATCAGATGCGCAACTGTGATTGATATTGCCGTATGTACAGTCCCCTTCACTAGTGCGTTTACAGGGGCTCGTCATGTAAAAAATCCACAAATCATTGCATTAATATTACTATTGCGAGTTTCCTTTTGTTGAATGTAAACAAATACAGCGCTGCCACACTGCACAAAACCTGATGAGTCCCTGTAAACGCACTAGTGAAGGCGACTGTCCATATAACGTGACGAGCCCCTGTAAACGCACTAGTGAAGGGGACTGTACATATAACCAGACGAGCTCCTGTAAACGCACTAGTGAAGGGGACTGTACATAGAACCTGACGAGCCCCTGTAAACGCACTAGTGAAGGGGACTGTACATATAACCTGACGAGCCCATGTAAACGCACTAGTGAAGGGGACTGTACATATAACCTGACGAGCCCATGTAAACGCACTAGTGAAGGGGACTGTACATATAACCAGACGAGCCGCTGTAAACGCAGTAGTGAAGGGGACTGTACATATAACCTGACGAGCCCCTGTAAACGCACTAGTGAAGGGGACTGTACTGTATGTATATCGGTCTGTGGTTGATATACCGTATGTACGTATGTCCGCCTGTCATCCAGATATCTAAAAAATTAAAAAGTCGAATTCAGTTAAATTTTATCCATTTGTATGATATTAAATAGAGTTAATGTGATTCAATTTTGGTTTACACAGAGAGTAAACTTAAGAGATTTACAAGGGGGAACTTTCTGAGTGTAGACGGGAGAGGTAAACTTAGATTGGTTTACTTTGTGTGGTATGAAGAGAGGAGGGGAAGGAAAAGGAGTTGACTAGTATAATGCTTATCATATCCATCAAATTGTATATTAGATCATAAATTAATAACCTAACCTAACCCCACATAACCTAACCTAACCCCACATAACCTAACCTAACCCCACATAACCTAACCTAACCCCACATAACCTAACCTAACCCCACATAACCTAACCTAACCCCACATAACCTAAGCTAACCTAAACAAAAGGATTCTATTGGACATCTACGTCTGGTAGTTTTATTGATTCTCCTTAGTTAAAATGTCTAATTGTGTACTATTATTTGTAAACTCTCACTGAGGAACAGATGAATATGGTGAAAGTTTAATTCAGAAGCTGAGTTTTGGGCTGAAGAAGAAGAAGAGGGAGAAGAGGAAGAAGAAGAAGAAGAAGAAGAAGAAGTTCATCATTTTAAGAGTGTGTGTATAGGTAAGCATATATATGTGTGTGTATGTATGTGTGTGTATGTATGTATGTGTGTGTATGTATGTATGTGTGTGTGAGTGTTCAGTTCACCGCCTCTCCCTTCGTCACTTCTAAATAAAGACTCCCCGTAAAGACTCCCCGTAAAGACTCTCCATAAAGACTCTCCCTGGAACTCCCCTGACCAGGTTGTGGACCTCCCCCGTGACTCCTTCATTACGGAGAGTTAGTAGGTATAAATGTGGCAGGATTAGGAAGGAAAATAGCCTCGTAATTCTCTACTGAACGACTTACTACCGGGTTATGCTTGTGTGTGTGTGTGTGTGTGTGTGTGTGTAAAGAAGACATTGTACTGTGTGTGTGTGTGTGTGACTGTGTGTGTGTGTGTGTGTGTCTTAAACTTAAGGGGTCACATGAGACAAAATAAAACTGCCCCCTTTGTGTTCCCAGCAACGTAATAACCAAGCAAATTTATTTACTCCTGGAAGATAATTATCGTATTCGGTCTATATGCTATCGTATTCGGTCTATATGCTATCGTATTCGGTCTACATGCCATCGTATTCGGTCTACATGCTATCGTATTCGGTCTACATGCTATCGTATTCGGTCTATATGCTATCGTATTCGGTCTATATGCCATCGTATTCGGTCTATATGCTATCGTATTCGGTCTACATGCTATCGTATTCGGTCTATATGCTATCGTATTCGGTCTGTAAAATATCGTATTCGGTCTCAGGGCTCAAAGGATCATTACAATTCCTCATCAATATACAGGACCTACAAATATATTAGTGACCTCATACCCAGAGTTCAAAGGTCAATGATTATGCTTATTAGATCAATATATATCTCTGTGACCCCACCATTAGAGGTCAAAGGTGAAAGGTCATTACTTTCTCTTTCTTTATCTTTATTTATCTTTCTGTTTATCTCTCTATGTCTCTCATTCTTTCTTTATTTTTTTATCTATGTATGTGTCTATAGTCTCTCTCTCTCTCTCTCTCTCTCTCTCTCTCTCTCTCTCTCTCTCTCTCTCTCTCTCTCTCTCTCTCTCTACCCATTTATATATTTTGGTATATTTATGACTTTAAAAAAAAATTAAGCAAGTACATCATCATCGTCATCATCATCATCATCATCATCATCATCATTATTAAACACTTTCCAGCACTTTCACACACTCTTGCTATATCTTTCAATCCTTCCTTGTTACCACCTCAACCCACCCCAACCCACCCCAACCCACCCCAACCCACCTCAACCCACCTCAACCCACCCCAACCCACCCCAACCCACCCCAACCCACCTTAACCCAACCTACCGTAAGAAACTTCATAAATCCGGATTACAAGTCATTTATCAAATATTTCTTATAAAAGCCAATAGTTTTTTTATCATTGTCGCGTTCTTCTTCCAAAGTCCTTTTACCTCTAAATCAGAAGACATTTATATGATCTGGATTTATGGGTGAAAAAGTGAATGAATTTGAGGTTAAAAAGCATTAATGGATTAGTTGTCGTTGTTATGGGTTTGGTGTGTGTATTTCCGGGTAAGAGTGAGGGGAGTGAGTGATGATTTAACCCCTTTGAGTATGATGATTTGACCCTTAAGTATGATTTAAACCCTTTGAGTATGATGATTTGAACCCTTTGAGTATGACGATTTGAACCCCGAGTATGATGATTTAACCCTTTGAGTATGATGATTTGAACCCCGAGTATGATGATTTAACCCTTTGAGTATGATGATTTAACCCTTTGAGTATGATGATTTAACCCTTTGAGTATGATGATTTAACCCTTTGAGTATGATGATTTGACCCTTTGAGTATGATGATTTAACCCTTTGAGTGTGATGATTTAACTTTTTGAGTATGATGATTTAACCCTTTGAATATGATGATTTAACCCTTTGAGTATAATCATCACACTCAATGGGTTAAATCATCATACTCAAGAGGTTAAGGCATTCATACTTGGAAAATGGATGATCTCACACACACACACACACACACACACACACACACACACACACACACACACACACACACACACACACACACACACTGCTCTGATCTCCTGCTATAAATCCACCATCTCATATAACACGCCTGCTTGAAGGTGACCCAGCAGAAGAAAGAGGCCAAAGCAGGAGGAGGAAGAGAAGAGGAGAAAGAGAAAGAGAAAGAGGAGAGGGAAGAGGAGGAGATGGAAGTTATGAAGGAGTTAGAAGAGGTAAGAAGAGAAGGAGAAGAGAAGGGGAAGGAAGAGCAGAAGGAAAAGGTCAAGACAGTCAACATAAAGATACATTAAATAACTCCAACAGAGAGAGAGAGAGAGAGAGAGAGAGAGAGAGAGAGAGAGAGCAAACAAGACAAACAAAAAACAGACAAACACAACACAAACACACCTCCCTCTCCCCCCCTCCCCCCCTGTCAACTCATCATAACATAAATAAAAAGAGACGAAAAAATTAAATATAATCTCTCTTCAAGAATTTTAACACAGATAAGAAAACCTTGACACACCTTCCACCTCCCTCCCCTCCCCCCTACACACACACACACACACTGTTTACACGAAAGCCAGATTACTTCTCTGAATGGTGGGGATTTTGGGGATTTTCTCACTATGTAAATTCTCTTTTCAGTGATGGGATTTTTTTTTTTTTTTAGAGAGAGGGATTTAATGTGGGATTTTTTTTATAAGGGGGAGGATTTAATGTGGGATTTTTTTTTTATAAGGGGGAGGATTTAATGTGGGATTTTTTTTTTATAAGGGGGAGGATTTAATGTGGGATTTTTTTTTTATAAGGGGGAGGATTTAATGTGGGATTTTTTTTTTATAAGGGGGAGGATTTAATGTGGGATTTTTTTTGATAAGGGGGAGGATTTAATGTGACTTAAGCTCGGACCACCTCCAGCTATAAACCCAGATTAATGGGGTGGGGATTATCCTATTGTAAATTGTTGCATACGTGTGTTGAGAGGTACGACAGTTGCAACAAGATGAGTGGTGATAAATGGAAGGATTTTCTGTGTTTCATGTGTCTGTGTTGTGTTGTGGATGTTGTGTTGTGGGTGTGGGTGTTGTGGGTGTTGTGTTGTGGGTGTTGTGTTGTGGGTGTTGTGTTGTGTTGTGGTGAGGTGTTTTGTCTTATTAATGTGTGTGTGTGTGTGTGTGTGTGTGTGTGTGTTTTATCTTACAGGTAAAAATGTTCACTATTTTCTCACACTCTACAGCATATTCTCCTATACTTTTGATGAACTACTTTCTTTAAATCTTCATAACTTTCACTATTTTTAAACTTTCTTAAATCTTAATATAAATTTTAGAGCTAATGCTTTCTATTAGCTGTCTACACTTTTGCTGTACTTTCTAGAAATACTTTCTTTAAATATTCTTTTCATTCACAATACTTTCAAACTTTTAATACAACTTTCACTCTACTTTCTTAAACTTTCATTGTACATTCTTAAACTTTCACTGTAACTAAATGTACTTTCAAACTTTCACAACAACTTTCACTGTTCTTTGTTAAACTTTCACTGTATTTTCAAACTTTCACTACAACTTTTTTTCCTTACGAGTCCACATCACGAGGGAACTTTCATCCATAAGACAAGAATTATAGTCGGATGGAACAAGAGCTGGAAACTAAGACAAGGAAAATGAATAAAGAAAGATAATAGAGAGAGAGAGAGAGAGAGCTGTAATTTTAAAGGGGTAATCTACCTGACATACCTGGTATAATTTCGTGCCACTACCTAGGCCTAATGAGGCACCTGTCTCCCCCTCATTACGTCCTGCATACCTGGTCATAACCGCAGGACAGCAGTGATCAATATTAAATCCCACCTTTTGGCTAGTAATGCATGTTAATACTAAACTGACATCAATACATTTGGACTATGCGGTCACTGTTTTGTAAGTATTGACCACAAAGTTATCAATATCCACGAATTCAAGTTCATTAATATTCTATCTTTTTGACTTCCTTAGTTGGTCAATGTTAGAGTGGTAAATCGTCTTGATTAATGTGATCACCTTCTTGTATTCCTCATTATTGACCACGGAAATATTAATAACCACAACTTCAGAATCGACCATATTGGCTTGAAGTAACAGTGGTATATTGGCTTATTATAATCAGTGGTAAATGTCTCGTTATAATGGTCAATAATAACCAATTGATAAGACTGGTAAATAATATATATTTTTTTCATTATTCGTTATACTTATCACTTTAGCCAGATTAGATATTAATGGTCAATACTATCTCCACTATCTGGCTCGTTAGACTGCTCACTATCGTATGAATAGTAATCACTAAATGAGGACAGGATAGTATCGATGTTCCGGTCACATATTTCATACTCAAATTGGTCAAAAAATAATCCTTCAAAAATCTCAATAATTAAAAAAAAAAATTCCAATTTGCATATATCTGTATACCTGTGAATAAGATGGATTGGAGAATATTAGTATCACAATCAACAAATTTGCCCAATATAAAGTTTTTTTTTAACTTATATGCTAATCAGGACCAGAAAACAAGAGGGATTAGCCAATTTTGATAATCCCAATCACGAACTTCACCCCAAGGATCACTAAAGCTATTGAGACTTTACCAAAATAGATCACTACTTATTCAACATCGTCTAATTTGCATATCATAAACCTATTTTTTCAAACTCTATAACAAAGCGTAATTAACCTTCCATCTTACCCTACCTTTATATAAACTTCACCTGAGGGACATAACCTGAGATTAATCTGCTATAATCATATGGCTGTATTGTACCTCTGGAAGTTTTACCTTTGTTTCTACCTTTGTTTTAGTAATTAGTCTATAAGAGAACACCTGAGAGCACCTTTCTGTGTTTACTCATTAGGTATTATCACCTTTCCTTAATCATCCCTACCAAGATTACTTACCTGCTAATTGCTGGTAGTACCTTTGATGGTTAATTAATAGGTCTGGTCCAAAGGTTCCTATGCACCGCTGGAGTTACACAAAGGGTGACAGCTTTCAAAGTCTCGGGTCTTGACTGAGTGAATAATGCATTGAGGGTTAATTACTTGTACAGGAGAACGAATGAGAGAGATTGTAAGAGAGAGAGAGAGAGAGAGAGAGAGAGAGAGAGAGAGAGAGTAATCAATTGACATACTCATAATGGAGAGCAGTGTAAACAATGGATTGGTAGTTGAATAATTAAGTGACGTCAGGTGGAGGGTGGGTAATGGTCGACCTGCTGAACTATTTAGTATGTATGAGACGAGAGGTAAGGCAGGCTCTCTCTCTCTCTCTCTCTCTCTCTCTCTCTCTCTCTCTCTCTCTCTCTCTCTCTCTCTCTCTTTACATACATGCTATACATACATTCACGTACACGGGTTTGCACATTCACACTATAGTATGTATAACACACACACACACACACACACACACACACACACACACACACCATTGCATGTCTTGGCATAATTTAAAATGTAATACTAAGCTTACATATTCAGTATTACTCTAAGGTACTTCATGTAAATCTTTCCCCCAACCAAGACTACATTGACTATTTTCATGGTGTTGACTTAGCGCAGTTACTCACCAAAACAGAAAATGAGGGACCAATTTCTAGGAATTCAATATCAGGTTGGTATGTTGAGGTCTCGTTCTAAGGATTGACTCTTTGAGGACGGGCGGACTGAAAGGGTGAAGATATCGTATTCAAGGGGTCAAGATATCGTACTCAAGGGGTCAAGATATCATATTCAAGGGGTCAAGATATCGTACTTAAGGGGTCAAGATATCGTACTCAAGGGGTCAAGCTATCGTACTGAAAGGGTGAAGATATCGTATTCAAGGGGTCAAGATATCGTATTCAAGGGGTCAAGATATCGTATTCAAGGGGTCAAGATATCGTACTTAAGGGGTCAAGCTATCGTACTGAAAGGGTGAAGATATCGTATTTAAGGGGTCAAGCTATCATACTGAAGGGGTCAAGATATCGTACTTAAGGGGTCAAGCTATCGTACTAAAAGGGTGAAGATATCGTATTTAAGGGGTCAAGATATCTTACTGAAGGGGTCAAGATATCGTACTTAAGGGGTCAAGCTATCGTACTGAAAGTGTGAAGATATCGTATTTAAGGGGTCAAGATATCATACTTAAGGGGTCAAGATATCGTACTTAAGGGGTCAAGCTATCGTACTGAAAGGGTGAAGATATCGTATTTAAGGGGTCAAGCTATCATACCTCAAGGGGTCAAGATATCGTACTTAAGGGGTCAAGATATAATACTCAATGGGTCAAGATATCATACTCAAGGGGTCAAGCTATCATACTCAAGGGGTCATACTCAAGGGGTCAAACTACCATACTCAAGGGGTCATATTCAAGGGGTCAAGATATCATACTCAAGGGGTCAAGATATCATATTCAAGGGGTTAAATGTTATGCCTATAATAAAGAAAATGGAGGATGAAATTATAGACAATAGGGTGACTATTATATTTTTCAGGATAATTTTACCGAGTATTCTGTTTAAAGGGAGTGCGATTATCCCTATTGGATTAGCTAAATAAACGAAGGATTAATAGTATCTTAATACCTTAGATGTGACGTCACTGGAGGTAATGACGAAAACGTAAGGAATAAATTTTTATCACCTGGAGTTTATGGTAAAATTATTTGTTTCAGGAATTTAGTGAGGCTAAAGTTTATATACAAGATTTTAATAGTATACATTATTTTTGAGGGGAAGTTAAGCTAAGATTTAATAGTATGTACATAAATCTTGATTATATTAGGGAAAGCTTAAATAAAATATTCGCCTTATACAAAGCTATCAATTTTTTTCGGACACTTTTTTGTTTTCAATTAACTTCTTGAACAAAAATTGACAATTATTCAAGATTTCTTCTTAAATATTTGTTGTGGTTGAATGTGGGTGCGCTATGTCCGTAGACTTGCTAGTGAATATGAAAATATGATACTGATATCTTTTTCCTTTGGAGAGAGAGAGAGAGAGAGAGAGAGAGAGAGAGAGAGAGTGTCAAACAAGCACTCCTCCGCCACCGTCAACTACCCAAAACTATAAAACAGGCCCCAGGAAAATTATAGAGGACGAACCATATCTGGGTAGGAAGGAAGGAAGGAAGGAGGAGCCGTACCTATGATGATGAAACGTGGGAATAGAATTCGGGGTCTTATGTAAACTTTTTTGTGGGTATAATCAAGTTTAAAGACTGTGTGGGATTAGGGGGTGGGGCTGTATCACTTAAGAGAGAGAGAGAGAGAGAGAGAGAGAGAGAGATTGAAACTTGTAATGGCTAAAATCGGTCATGATTCTTTAATTATACACACACACACACACACACACACACACTACTACTACTACTACTACTACTACTACTACTACTACTACTACTACTATACTACTACTACTACTTTGCTGTCACATGGAATCGAGTATGGCGATCATCCAGCTATGATACAATAATGTGATGTCACCTTCGTTGTTGAGTTCTGAGGTGACTAAAGAGGCCGATATGGGACCAGCAGGGTCGTTCGCAGATGTTGCACAAGTGAAGGGCTACATCTAGTGCGGGAAGGGCAGCGGCAGCGTCTCTTCGGCGTTGGTGCTCGTCTGTCTCAGTTTGCAGTCGGGCTAGTTCGAAAGTATTGACACCTTCTTGTGTGGTGCTCCTCCAAGCGTTACGGCGTGGAGTAATCGTCTCCTAGGTGAGGGGGTCGATTGGCACTTTTTCAGGTTTGTCTTAAGACTATCCTTATACCTTTTCAGATGCCCGCCGGCGTAACGTTTACTATTCGTTAGGTGACTGTAAAGTAGCTGCTTTGGCAGTCTACTGTTATCCATGCAGGTAACATGGCCTCATTGCTTCTACAGTTGGTGTCAGCAAGAATACTGACATATGTTCTCTTGTCTTCCCAGCGAACTCGGAGGATGCAACGTAGACTACGTTGGTGAAAGTTTTCAAGTGCCTTGAGGTGCCTCCTGTATGTGACCCATGTCTTGCTGCCATATAGCAGGGTGGGGAGGACCACTGCTCGATATACGTGTAACTTTGTTGATAATTTCAGCTCCCTACAGCTGAAGACACGGGTACGGACTCTGCCAAAGGCTTGAGATGCACATCTGATCCGATGCAGAATCTCTTCATCGATGTCTGTGGTGGTGGACAGGTGGGAGCCGAGATACTGGAAGTGGGTAACATTAGAGAGGGTAGTACCGTTAAGCTGGATGAATGGTGGAGGTGTGGTTGAATTAGGGGCAGGTTGAAAGAGAATCTGAGTCTTACATACATTCACCTCAAGGCCGAAATGTGCATATGCATCTGCATAGGTGTTCAGGATCTCCTGTAGGTCACGTTCAGTGTGAGCGACAAAGACGAGGTCCTCTGCATACTAAAGCTCAGTAGTGGAAGTTGCCGACACCTTTGTTCCTGCCTGGAGTCGTTTTCTGTTGAAAATACCCCCCTTCACCCGGTAATCGATGTTCACCCGCCGGCTAAATTGGCCCTGGCACGAGTAAGAAGGGCAGCCAAGAAGATGGAAAAGAGAGTTGGTGCCAGTACACACCCCTGTTTAACCCCTGTTTGGAGGGTGAAGAACTCAGACTGGGTGCCATTGTGCAGGACACTGCCGTTCACGCCATCGTCGAGTTGCCTCACAATGATAATGAATTATGGTGGGCAGCCAAAACGGCTGAGGATCCACCAGAGGGCTTCCCTGTTGACCGAGTCAAAGGCCTTGGTTAGGTCGATGACAAAGATCATGACAGTGGTGCCATGTGATGTTTAGGAGGACTCTGGTGATAATCTTGCCAGTTACGGACAGCAGCGAGATCCCGCAGTAGTTGCCACAGTCTGACCAGTCTCCCTTGTTCTTATAAATATTGACGATGGAGGTGTCTTTAAGAGCTTGGGGGATTTCCCTCTTTTCCCATATATTCTCCAGGAGAGAGTGGAGACGGCTGATAAGAAGAGGTCCTCCTGCTTTATACACCTCGGCTGGGATTCCATCAGGCCCTGAAGCTTTGTTATTTTGCATCTGTTTGATGTCAGTAGCTACCCCACCCAGGGATGGAGGATAGCTGAGGTGGGTCAACTCTGGATGCTGAGGGACCTGCTGGGTAGTCAGGACATCCACATCAGTGTTTCAGTTGAGCAGCGAATGGTAGTGTTCTTTACAGCAATTAAGGAGGCCTTCATCGTCTTTAATTATGGAGTTACCGTCAGATGAGTGGAGGCGGGCTGCGCCATGAGTGCCTGACCCATAAAATGTTTTAGTGGAATTGAAAAATTCACCCATCTTGTGTTGATCTGCAAGTTTTTGTACTTCATATGCTTCATTTTTAAACCAGTCGTTCTTTGGATTGCAAAGTTCCCGCTGGGCTGCCGCTTTCTTCTTGCGGAAGGTATCAGCTTTGGTTCGAGACTGAGGGTTGTTCTGCCAGTCAGCTAAAGCAGAACGTTTGTCCTCGATGAGTACAGTTCACTGATTGCCGGGTCATTTTCATGAAACCAGTCCTGGTGTATTCTTTTGATCTGGCCGAGGGTCATTGTAGGTTTTTGTCATTACAGTGTCAAGAATTTCCCATTCGGCACTGGGATTTAGGTTGCTTGCGGTTGGGTTGTTTATAAGCCCATGTTCGAGCTGCTCTCTGAAAACATGTGTACTGCTGGATCCTCCAGACTCTTAGTATTAAAACTTCTTCTGGAGGCTTGCTGCCTTCGCCGTTTTGGGGCAACGTGAAGTGAGAACTTGGCTCTGACGAGCAGTTGATCAGTGTCGCAGTGGTCTGAGCCATACATCCATCCATCCATACATACATACATACATACATACATACATTCTGTACATACATACATACATACCTACATACATACATACTGTACATACATACATACATACCTACATACATACTGTACATACATACATACCTACGTACATACTGTACATACATACATACATACATACACACAAGTGATCGCGGGCACGTTCGTGCCCTTGTGAGAGTTTGAACGCTCGTGACAGCGTACAGCGAATGAGGGTGTGTCAAGTCCGTAGACTTGCATCGTTTTCCATAGTAAATAAAATTGTTAACTAATGCCTTCCTAAAGAATCCATCGACATGGGACCAGGTTTGTTCCACTCTACGAATTTTTTGCGATTTTTCCACCAAGTTTGATGAAAAACGATTGTGCCGTTGTGGCTGCCCAGAACAGACACACACACGCCTAGTCCTATAGTATATTACATACATACATACATACATTTAGAACAGAATTATACCATACAAATCTAACTTAAACTTAACCCTAGAAAATCTAAGATTCCACCAACTCTCTCACACATTGTTTCAAGAATATTACACACACACACACACACACACACACACACACACACACACACACACACACACACACACATTGTTTCAGAAATATTAAACCACAATTATATTAATCGACTCCACCTCTGAAAATATTCGTATGAGGTGATCGCTGCCCCACGAAGCCTTTGTATTGATATATCTCCCCTAAGGAAGAACTCTATTATGTTTTAACTATTTAGGATGAATTACTGTTTTATCATACACTCTTAGACACTTTAGTTATTGAAGTGCAGTTATTATATTATAACAACAATACATTATTTAAGACCTTAGTTGTTGAAGCAAAGTAGTGCATCATAACATCCACGCAACAACCCGGGTTTATGGAGTAGGTATCAAGGTGAGGTTAGAGTCTTAATGCTTTTATAACACTATTTTATTCTTCATCTTTGTGTCGTAAGTCAGATTGGGTCGTTTGGGTTCGTTCGCACACCTTCAGGATAAAATTAACGTTACGAATCTTTGAGAATCTTTTTATTTTCCTCGTAATCTGAGACTCTTTTAGTTTTTGTTCTTTTGTTTACGAATGTTTGAGAATTCATCTTTTTCCGTAATCTGAGACTTTTTTTCTTTCACTTACGAACGTTTGAGAATCCCTTTCCCGAGACATTATCGTACACGTGGCAGCCTAGACAACAACACTGTTAGTTGGGGAGCATAATAACGAGGGTGTAAGGTCTCTCGCGCGTTAAGAACTGAACCAGGAGATTTATTGAGAGAATTACGACCTAAGATGTCTTGTTATGGTAGCACGCTAATGCCCCGAGTGTGATAGAATTTGTGTCTGTTGTGTTGAGTGAGAGGGAGATGAGAGTGAAGTGAGAGGGAGATGAGAGTGAAGTTGAGAGGGAGATGAGTGTGAAGTATGAGGCAGATGAGTGTGAAGTGAGAGGAAGATGAGTGCTGAGTGAGAGTGATATAGTGTTAAGTGAGAGGGAGATGAATGTAAAGTGAGAGGGAGTGAGAGGGAGATGAGAGGGAGGTATATCACAGTGTATGTGTCAACCCAGGGTAGCATTGCCAGACACAAGCGACACTTCAGAGACAAGCTGTACCACACTCTTTCCCTCACCTACTCCGCTGCCGTGACATTATCAACTGTTTATGGCTGAAAAATTCCCCCTTTATCATTCTTGTTTTTGCTTCGTCAGGAATGGATTTTTGGGAGGAGGAGGAAGAGGGGGGGGGTGCAGTAAGAGGATCACACACATTAATATCCACTTTTACGTTTTATGGATTCTAATGTGTTTATCTTTTGCCGTTGTGTTCCAGTCACTCGTTCGTAAACTGTTGGTAAAAGTATCGGTTTTTTTTGGTCATTTTCTCGATTAATATACAGTAAGATAACGACAATTATTTAATGGTTATTTATATATTTGTTTATTCTCATATTGAATTACATTTTTATAAGGGATTGTTATATTTTTACAGGTGGAGGTGTGGGCGGCCTAAAGCATCTAGACGTGGGCGGTAAGGGCGGCTTAGACATCCAGGTTGTGAGGGGTGTCCTTGAAATCAGCTTGTGAGCGGCTTAAGACAGCGGCAGTAAGGGACAGAAGCGTTAAGTCTGCAACATCATCTTGCAAGTTCCGTGGGAGGCTTAAGACGTCAGGTAGTGGGCGTTTTGGGCGGCTTGAGGTGACACCTAGTGGGCGGGATGTGGTCGTGGGCGGCTCTAATACTCCTTCTAAGTCACGTCTGCCTCGGGGGATTTACAGGTAAGTCCTAATTATCTTCCCTTGAATGTTAATCTAATCTAACAATGTTAATGAACTCTCTGATGACGAAGGTGTTAAACCATCGTTATTCAGGGGTTAAACCATTGTCCTTAAGGGGTTAAACCGTCGTTCTTAAAGGGTTAAACCGTCGTTCATAAAGGGTTAAACCGTCGTTCTCAGAGGGTTAAATCATCGTCCTTAAAGGGTTAAACCACTATGCTCAAAGGGTTAAATCATCGTCCGCAAAGGGTTAAAAATATAGTCCTTAATCGGCTAAACCATCAATCTCAAAGGAGTTTTAACCACCCTCCTGAAATGGTTAAATAATCATTTTCATAAGGATTAAACCATGGGCTTCAAAATAGTTAAACCATCTTCTTTAAAGGGTTAAACCATATGTACCAAACACAATAAACCATCTTAGCAGGAAATCAGTCGACCTTAGCAAGAAATAAACCTTATGTAATAACATCATCATCCTGACTTAAGAAGAAAATTATTTCAATTTGCGAAGAAAATTTTCGAGTAAAAAATATTTGATTTGGTGTAATAGTCAAGAAAATGTGTGAGAGAGAGAGAGAGAGAGAGAGAGAGAGAGAGAGAGAGAGAGAGAGAGAGAGAGAGAGATATGTGCAGAAAAATATAAAAAGGACAGACAGACAGAGAGACAGACAGACAGATAGACAGATAATCGTACATAGAGACAGACAGACAAACAGATAAAAAGACAGACAGACACTCGTACACAGAACAAATAGACAGATTACAAGGGATAAAAATATTACGGCCAATAATCACGTTTTCTTAGACAGGTATAACTAATTTACCTGACTAACAACAGGCCGTGAGGAAGGAGTCGGTGAGGCAGAATAGGAAGGGGTCGGTGAGGCAGAATAGGAAGGGGTCGGTGAGGCAGAATAGGAAGGGGTCAGTGAGGCAGAATAGGAAGGGGTCGGTGAGGGAGAATAGGAAGGAGTCGGTGAGGCAGAATAGGAAGGGGTCGGTGAGGCAGAATAGGAAGGGGTCGGTGAGGCAGAATAGGAAGGGGTCGGTAAGGCAGAATAGGAAGGGGTCGGTGAGGCAGAATAGGAAGGGGTCGGGGAGGCAGAATAGGAAGGGGTCGGGGAGGCAGAATAGGAAGGGGTCGGTGAGGCAGAATAGGAAGGGGTCGGTGAGGCAGAATAGGAAGGGGTTGGTGAGGCAGAATAGGAAGGGGTCGGTGAGGTAAAATAGGAAGGGGTCGGTGAGGTAGAATAGGAAGGGGTTGGTGAGGTAGAATAGGAAGGGGTCGGTAAGGCAGAATAGGAAGGGGTCGGTGAGGCAGAATAGGAAGGGGTCGGTGAGGCAAAATAGGAAGGGGTCGGTGAGGTAGAATAGGAAGGGGTCGGTGAGGCAGAATAGGAAGGGGTCGGTGAGGCAGAATAGGAAGGGGTCGGTGAGGCAGAATAGGAAGGAGTCGGGGAGGCAGAATAGGAAGGGGTCAGTGAGGCAGAATAGGAAGGGGTCGGTGATGCAAAATAACAACGTCAACAAGCAAATGTTTCCCGTGTTTATGGCCCCAGATCACTACAATGGTTGATGATCACAGGAGAATATGCTCGTAAGGTCCATGGGGAAAGATGCAGACTCGAGTAATTAACCTCATACACCTGTTTTGTTTACAGGTATACACACGCTTGTTGGGATAATATTGTTGGTATACATACACTCACATGTACACATTCACGCGCACGTACACATACACACATATACATAGACACACACACACACACACACTTGCTCCGATGATACTGCTGGTACACACACACACACACACACACACACACACACACACACACACACGTCATTACACGTCCGTAACACGTCTCAACAGGTCCTGAACGGGGTCTATTAAAGTTGAGGGTCATCGTTACATGTGTTGAGTACGGTCCATTAGTAGTCTGACGTGTTTTAATTGTTGCCAAAAAACTGTACAGTACCAAACACGTCTCCTACTTGTTTTAACACGTCTCTGTATAACAAACACGTAGAGATAGATCGATATCCTACAGTTAAAAATGTAGTGTTTCACATGCTATAAAGTGTCTTCAGAATGTCCTAAATCGTTTAAAACATGTCGTAACTCGTCTATAACATGTCTTAACGTGCCTAAAACGTGTCCCTAACAGGTACAGACGGACACAGACTTACAGACAAGGAAGAGTTACCGGCCCACAAGCGTCAGTCTGTACAGTATTCAACGTTAGTCGGTCCCTCTTTCATCAACGCCTCCATCCACGCCCACGCCCACGCGCCCATCGGCCAGACAGCCTATCTCACCTGTGTGGTCAGGAATCTCCACAACTACACGGTGAGTCCGCCAGGTGTTCGCTGTTCCCTTCACCTGTGTGTTAGTGGCTAATTAAGGTGAAGGTGTTTCATAATGTATTTTTTTAACCAGGTGTGTTTTGGATAATAATAATAATAATAATAATAATAATAATAATAATAATAATAATAATAATAATAATAAAAATTAAGCCCATTATCACACACACACACACACACACACACACACACACACACACACACACACACAAACCAAAATTCCTTGTGTTTTCTCAATAGTTCAATTCTTCATAATAATTTATCTCAGTCTATGAACTGTGAAGGTGATTGTCTCTCAATACCTGTGATGAGAAGTCGAGAGAATTAATGTCCCTCTTGAGTGAGACATAAATGTTCTGTGAAAGACTATGAGTTTGTTGTCTCGTGTAGGTAAGACATTAATCTGTGGTTCATTCATTTGGATAAGATAACAATTGTGTGATTTTGTCTGTGGTGAGGCAAGAAATCTGTCAAATTAGCTGTGAGGTGAGGCAAGAAATCTGTCAGTTTATTGAGGTGAGGCAAGAAGTTTGTCAATTTATCTGTGAGGTGATGCAAAAATTCTGTCATTTAATTGTGAGGTGAGGCAAGAATTCTGTCATTTAATTGTGAGGTGAGGCAAGAAATCTGTCAATTTATCTGTGAGGTGAGGCAAAAATTCTGTCATTTAGCTGTGAGGTGAGGCAAAAATTCTGTCATTTAATTGTGAGGTTAGGCAAGAATTCTGTCATTTAATTGTGAGGTTAGGCAAGAATTCTGTCATTTAATTGTGAGGTTAGGCAAAAATTCTGTCATTTAATTGTGAGGTGAGGCAAAAATTCTGTCATTTAATTGTGAGGTGAGGCAAGAATTCTGTCAGTTTATTGAGATGAAGGAAAAAATTATCTGTCATTTCCTGCGTGGAGGTGAGATAGAAAATTTCATTACTTTCTTCTCAAAGGTTAAAAGTAAGAGAACAACGTGTGGCTTCTCCCGGGTGAAACAGAAGGTCTCTCATTTCCTCAGCGCCGTGAGACAAAACTTTGCAATTTCCTTAGTATAGTGAGACATAATTTTCAATTTTTTATATTATTTAGGTGAGAAATGAAAACCGAACCTAACCTAACCTAACCTAACCTAACCTAACCTAACCTAACCTAAAACAATGATTTAAAATATCATTAATTGAGAAGCATTTTTTTTTTCTTCGTTTCGTATTATGTGCAATTTTTCTGTGATTTTTTGTGATTTTTTGTAATTTATGTATTTTATCGTTATTTTTGGCACTAATCTGTAATTTATTTTTATTTATTTCTGTATTTTTTCTCGTAATTCATATAATTTCGTTCTTAATTTATGTAGTTTTTTCGGTAGTTTGTGATTTTTTCCGATATTTCTGTAATTTTTTCCGTTATTTCTGTCAGTTTAATCCGTCTCCCGTTTTTTTTATTTACTAATTTCTGTCATTCCTATCATTTTTTTATGTTATTTCTGTCAGTATTCCTTTTTTTTCTGTCATCTTTCCTTCTTTTCTTTAATTTTTTTCTGTCATTCCCGTCAATAGTTTCTGTATTTCCTGTCATTTTAGTTCGTGAATCTTGTCATCTATCCACCATTTATTGTCAATTGGGTCTGTCTTTTCTTGTCACTTTTTTCGTATTTTCTGTCACTTTGGGTTCCTGTCACTTTCCTTCAGCTACAGTCACTTTCCTTCAGTTCCTGTCACTTTCCTTCTGTTCCTGTCACTTTCCTTCAGTTCCTGTCACTTTCCTTCAGTTCCTGGCACTTTCCTTCTGTTCCTGTCACTTTCCTCCTGTTCCTGCCACTTTCCTCCAGTTCCTGTCACTTTCCTCCAGTTCCTGTCACTTTCCTTCAGTTCCTGTCACTTTTCTTCAGTTCCTGCCATTTTCCTTCAGTTCCTGTCACTTTCCTTCAGTTCCTGTCACTTTTCTTCAGTTCCTGCCATTTTCCTTCAGTTCCTGTCACTTTCCTTCAGTTCCTGTCACTTTCCTTCAGTTCCTGTCATTTTCCTTCAGTTCCTGTCATTTTCCTTCAGTTCCTGTCACTTTCCTTTAGTTCCTGTCACTTTCCTTCAGTTCCTGTCACTTTTCTTCAGTTCCTGTCATTTTCCTTCAGTTCCTGCCACTTTTCTTCAGTTCCTGTCACTTTTCTTCTGTTCCTGTCACTTTCCTTCACTTCCTGTCACTTCCCTTTGGCTTCTATCACTCACATTCCTGTTCTGTTACCCGTCATTTTAGTCTTCCTGTCTTTTTCATTCCTATTTTCTGTCCTTTTCCCAATATTTCCTTCATTTCGCATTATTTCTCTCTCTTATTCTTTCCCATCTTTATTATCATCCGTCTCCTGTCATACATTTTTCCTGTCAATTCTATTTCACGTCCTGTCCATAACCCGTCATTACCTGTCAATTATAGCTCGTGTTTTATTTTATTTATTTTCGTCTTTCTTCTTTTTATATTTATTCGTCTTCTATCATATTTCCATCCCCTTAGAAAAGTTTTAAAATGAGTGAAATGAAGAAGAAGAAGAAGAAAGGGGGAATAAACGTGAGAGAATGAGAAGGGTGGAGAAAGAAAAATAACGAAACAAGAGATAGAGAAATAAATACGTTGGTAGAGAGAGAAAGAGAGAGATAAATGTATAGACAGATAATAAACAAATATATAGACAGACAGACAGACAGACAGACACTCGCCAGCTGTTCAAATTCAATGTTTTTCCTTCGTGTCCTGAAAACTAAAGCAAATCACAGGGGAGGATTCTTTGGCCAGAGAAAGATTTCGAAAGTAACAAATGAAAGTAGATTAAAAATTAACTATTGGTGGAAGTCTTAATACGTGATTGATTTAGTGAAATTAAGAAGAAATACTCCCCCCAAAATTATATATGCTGTGTTATTTTTTTTTGAAGCAAATTATTTTACACACACACTCCCAGTCAATCTTTTTGCACTTTTACTACACTATGTTGAAATGCCCTGTAGTAAAACCTTTTCCCCACTTGGTTATTATATATCATATTTGTATCACTTATGTTACTTGTATATTATTTATAAATCAAGAGACCCATTCCTCAATTATGTAACTGTATATTTTCAGCCTTCCATTGCCATGCTCTTTTAATAAACTGTTAATTATTATTATTATTATTATTATTATTATTATTATTATTATTATTATTATTATTAGACACCAATGAACCCATCAGAACATAAGTTGGTTCCTATAACTACCTGTAATAAATAACACCTGTTACATCTCTCACTACAGGTGTCGTGGGTGAGAGCCAGAGATATTCACCTGTTGACAGCTGGTGAAACAACGTATACATCTGACAACAGGTGAGTTCTGTCTTTATTTACCCCTGAGTCTGTCTGTCTGTCTGTCTGTGTTTGTCTTTTTCTCTCTGTTTCTTTCTGTATGTTAATCTGTCTCTTTCTGTCTTTGCGTCTGTCTGTCTGTCTCACTGGTATATCATAGCAACATAGGAAAATTCTCTTACGCCCTAATGACAGTTGACAGACTTGTTTTACGCCCTGTGACACACGTATTAATTATAACGAGAAATGTATAAAGCAAAAAAATAAAAAATATATGTATATGAAATAGACTGGGAGGAAATATTTCTTTCTTTCTTTCTTTCTTTCTTTCTTTCTTTCTTTCTGTCTTTCTTTCTTTTTGTCTTCCTGCCTGTCTCTCTCCATCTGTCTCTTCCTCTGTCTATCTCTGTTTATTTCTTCTCCTTCTTTGTCAGTTCTGTCCTCACCCCGTCTGTCATTCACACACACTCGCGAAGTTTGGGCTGGATTATAATTAGACAGACGTAATAGATAAAACCTCCTGTCATTTACCTGTCAGTTCCTGCAGGTGTGGGAGTTAATTTTAGATAGGAGAGACTAAGAAAAGTGAGGAATCAATAGGAAAATATGACAGAAGAAGACAGTTAATGGAGGGAAGAAATGAGAAGATTGGGAAAATAGCAGAAATCAGAGGAGCTTTCTCTCTCTCTCTCTCTCTCTCTCTCTCTCTCTCTCTCTCTCTCTCTCTCTCTCTCTCTCTCTCTCACTAAGAAAGCAACAAATCATTTTCAATATCTACGAAAGGTGAAGACAAAATCACATTGGTGGATCCTGAAAAGACATCTCTCTCTCTCTCTCTCTCTCTCTCTCTCTCTCTCTCTCTCTCTCTCTCTCTCTCTCTCTCTCTCTCAAAGAAAGTTAGATTGCTTGAGACTCACATGGGAGAGAGAGGCTCCACACACAAACATAATATACTCAACAAACTTTCTTTCTTCCTTTCATTTAATTTCTCTTATTCTTTTATTTTTATTATAGAAACGCTGTCTGTCTGTTTGTCTGTCTGTCACTCGCTCTTTTATCTCTCTCTCCCTCTTTAAAGTTATAATTTAAAACAGTTCTAGAGCAACACACACACACACACACACACACACACACACACAGGATATTCCCAACATGTATCAACACAATTCCTGACATCTTGAAGTTCTTAAATTCGATTATTGTCTTCGAGTTCCATTATTATTTGTGTGTCTGACTTTACAAAAACCTCGTATTTATTTATTTATATATTTATTTATATATTTATTATCCTCTTCTCAAGTCATTATTTAGGTGTAGAAATATATATTTATGCCGGTTATTGTCTGTTTGTATTGTAATGAGTTTATGTGTGTCTTCAGTCCACATTTTTAGCGAGTTATTAAGTCTTATTTCTCTCTCTCTCTCTCTCTCTCTCTCTCTCTCTCTCTCTCTCTCTCTCTCTCTCTCTCTCTCTCTCTCTCTCTCTCTCTCTCTCTCTCTCTCTCTCTCTCTCTCTCTCTCTAACCACTCTCCTTTCCCCCCTTCAGGTTCGTAGCAGTCAACCCTGGAGGAGGTATTCGCTGGATGCTTCGTCTTCATCACGCCCGACCCACTGATGCAGGCACTTATTTGTGTCAGGTGTCCATTAGCCCGCCTATGTCTACTGCAGTCACCCTCCTCGTTACTGGTGTGTGTGTGTGAGAGAGAGAGAGAGAGAGAGAGAGAGAGAGAGAGAGAGAGAGAGAGCATCACTATTCTCAACAAAATCGTAAATAAAGATAAAAAATAAAGAGTGACAATAATGCAAATAACAAGAATGGTACAGACAGACACTCAGCCTATCCTTCTTCTTCCCCCTACAGAGGCCGTGGCATCAGTACACCCCGGGCGGGAGGTGTTCTTGAAGGAAGGTAGCCGTGTGGTGCTGGTGTGTGAAGTGAGAGGATGTCCTTATCCTGCTCTCCCCGCCTGGTACAGGGGGCGACAGGTGAGTATATTACTGCCCAGGTGGAGAGAGAGAGAGAGAGAGAGAGAGAGAGAGAGAGAGAGAGAGAGAGAGAGAGAGAGAGAGACTTCATGGTTGGATAAACAATTACACGTAACAAAGACATTAATTATCGGCCAATCAGAAGCCATTTTAAGGATCTCAATGACTCATCTTTGACCTCCTGGTATGACCTTGACCTGGGCTATATATAATGAAAACTTATCCACTTATATCCACGTAAAGGTTGTATAAGTATATAAAATTTCCAGTTAAAACGATTCATTTGCTTTGGATATTTACCGTATAATGTTTTCATATACAGAGTGATTCAGCAAAGAGTACATTAAATTAGAGAATAAATCCTTGGATAATTCTAAACCATAATGTCTCTATAGTAAAATGTCATATTCTGCATAATTTCCATGTTATAATACATTTAAGTTGTTGCATTAATGAGAGTGAATTTGAAGTGAAACCCCCGTAGGTTTTTGTAATAATTTATTCACAGAAGCAGAAGGGGGCAACTTTGAGCATTCCCTTTAGGTTGTAACAAAGAGGGGTCACACTGTAGAGATTTGTGAATAAATTATTACTAAAACCTACGGGGGATTCACTTCAAATTCACTCTCATTAATGCAACAACTTAAATGTATTATAACATGGAAATTATGCAGAATATGACATTTTACCATAGAGACATTTTGTTTTAGAATTATCCAAGGATTTATTCTCTAATTTAATGTACTCTTTGCTGAATCACCCTATATACGAATAGGTAAGAATATAGTCTAAGAGCCAAAGGTAACCTATGGGAAAGTAGGGGATATACGAGAACTGTATAATGACACATTCCCAGAACTCTACATACTTAACTTCACTGTAAAGTCACTTAGGCTGGTTATTAAGTATTCAAACTCACTTATAGAAGTTTCCTCGGTGTGGTGTGGTGGTAGTGGAGAGGGGGTGGTGGTGGTGGTGGTGGTGCAGGGTGTTGGTGTAAGCAAGATGGGTTGTGGTGCAGGGTGGTGTTGGAGGGGGATAGTGGTGTTGGAGGGGGATAGTGGTGTTGGAGGGTTGTGTTGGAGAGTGGTGTTGGAGTGGGAGATCGTGGTGGCCCCTCGTTCTAAGTGACTGGTGCAACTCAAGTCAAATTACCTGGGGACTCACAAAACTTCTGCTTCTGTAATTCTTCTTTGTTGGTTCTGTAGGAGAATTAGAGTGAATGTGTTATCGCTGTTGAGAGAGAGAGAGAGAGAGAGAGAGACTTCTACTGGTGGCGTCAACTTTGTGATGATAAATTTTCAACCTCTGAACATTTCAAATCCCGAATATATAATTTCTAAAAGTATTAACCCACCAAAAGTATAAACCTAAACATTTCCATATTTTTAATCAATCTCTCTCAGACACGTATCACCTCTCGCCCTATGGTGATGTAACATGACTAAGTGCATCTCAATGAAGAGTCTTGATAATTATCTTACCAAAAACTAAAAATAATAGGAATTCTGTATTGCTTCCTCGTTGTCAAGGGGTGAAAACTGTGTCTGTCTGTCTGTCTGTCTGTCTGTTTATCTGTCTGTTTTTCTGTCTGTCTGTCTCTTTATCTCTTACGGAAATGGTATAACATTTGCATCCCTCTGGGTGTTATTTTTTTATGCATATTTTTTTTACATTTTTTTTCGTATATTTTTATGCGTTCGTTTTTGTGTGGTGTTTTGTTAAATATTTTTGTACTTTCTTTTCTCATTTTTTGTGCGTTCTTTCTGTTCTTTTCGTAGGGAGGGAGTTCATTTAACCCATTGTGCGTTCATTCTTCCTTAGGCCTATGGTACTGTTTACAAATATTGATATTTTTTACCTTTCACTATTATTTCTTCATACGATGTTTATATTTTGATAGAAAATTGTTTACTTGATAATATTCCCTGTACATAGTTTGCATAGGAATAATACATTACTTGTGAATTGTTTACAGATTAGTGTTTATACAGTGTAAATATAAAATTGTTTGCTAAATAATATTACTCCGGTATTGTTTGCCTCTTTAATATAACTCTTTCATTGTTTGTATAGAATTAATATTATTGTTTGCTAAGTAAATTTATCTCGTGTAGGTCCAACAAGGCAGTGAAGTATATGAAGGGAACATCCAAGCTGATACCATCTCAACCACTACTACTACTACTACCACTACCACCACTACCACCACTACTACCCCATATCCACGACACTATCACATTCATACTACCATACCAACCAAACACCATCACCACCATCACCACCATCACACAACTGAGGATGATGGATTAGTGAACGGCCTTACCACCTCCCCGCCCACGACTACGCCCACGCCTATTGGTTTGCCCATAGCTAGAGCCACCCTCACACGCCCACGAGCTTCGACCGCCCATTCAGGTGTTTATACCTGTACTAACACCTGTACTCAAGCCCTTAACCTAACCCTCCATGTGTTAATAGGTGAGTCTTATAGGTAATGAATTTAGTTTCTGTCTGTCTTTCTGTCTGTCTGTCTGTCTGTCTCTCTCTTTACCTGTCTGTCTCTCTGGCTGTCTGTCTATCTGTCTGTCTATCTGTCTACCTGTCTCTCTGTCTGTCTCTCTTACTTTTATATCCCATGGACAGGTGTGGAAAATTTGGTACACACAGGTATGACATATAATATTCCTCAATAAATCTCTATATACTAATACATTTTAATACCATATATATTATAGATTTTTATACAATTTTATACATGATAATAAATCTTATGGAATTTATTCATTATAGGAGATGAAGAAACTGCAGCCATGCAACACCTGAGTGGGTCGTTGAGTCTTCACATGTCCCTCGGTGGTGCCAGCGTGGTGATGGCAGCCTTGACATCATTAATCTGGCGAGAGATGATGTCCTGAAATGATAAACAGACAGACAGACAGATACATAGATACTATAAGTAGGTTGACAGATAGCTAGACACGTAAATATATGTATAGAGAGAGAGAGAGAGAGACAGAAGGAGACAGACTCACAAACCGTATATTCCAATACTGTTTTTTGTACACTGCTCTTTACTTATGGCAACAAAAATACTGCACAAACTTGTATATTATATCCCCTCAACCAAAAGACCTGTGTTATGTAGAGATCACAGGTTTGTAGTGTTTTCTGTCCAGTGTAAACCAATAAATAAACCAAAAATATATGTTTTATTAAGCGTAGTTAATACAGTGTTTCTCTGTTTAGTTTTTTTGGAGGGAGAATTTGGAGCTCTTATTTGGTTCCTGGCTTGCTATTGGTCGTGACGTCATGTGTGGTTTATGACGTTATGTGGTGTTGGTCATGACGTCATGCTTAAGACTTCACCTCATTGGTCATGACGTCACGCCAAATGCCATGACATAGCTTTCTTGACTATGACGTCACACTAGAGAGCATTACGTCACGGTCTAAATGTAAACAAACTTAATGGTATGAAAGGGAAAATATATTAAACTTACGAGAATTTTAAAGAAAGTTAAGAAAAAATAAGGTGACATTTTACCTGTTATCTGAGACTATGTTGTGAGGTGACCTAATTTATGTACTGTGGACGTTTTATCTCCACACAAACGCACATGAGCATATTCTAACACATGCGTACACACATGCATAGACACACAGTTACATACATACATACATACATACAAGACCTGATATATATTACCGAATTATCAAATATAAAAAAATGATTTAAGTGGAAGTGGTGATAAACCTGTGTGTTACCTCCAATTAATAATGAGCGTGTTTGTTAATTAGGGGTCATTAGGTGTTCATAGGTGACAGATACTGTTTTGTGTGTATGTGTGTGGGTGTATGTGAGGCGTTGGTACTGTGTATATGTGTGTATAGTAGATATTATGGTATGTGTCTATATTGATGCACTTTAATGATACCTGTACACACATAGTCACTCTGTAAAGGTCGCATGTACACACACACACACACACATAAGAACATAAGAAAATAAGGAGTCTGCAATAGGCCGGTTGGTCTGTGCATGGCAGCTCCTGTCGAGAGTTACTACCACTCTCTATCATCCATGAATCTATCTAGCCTCCTTTTAAAACTTTCCAGCGTTCCAGTACTTGCTACAAAGTTGCTAAGATTGTTCCACTCGTCCACCACCCTATTTGTGAACCAGTTTCTTCCTATCTCCCTCCTAAACCTAAACTTATCCAACTTAAATCCGTTGCTACGAGTCCTATCCTGCTCGGATATTATAAGAACTATATCTATATCGCCTTTATTGATTC
>CAUDMG010002011.1:2410431-2435431 GCA_958450375.1 Homarus gammarus
CGAGGAGACACAGCAGGAGTCTGTGTGCTGGCAGGGAAGATTTGTATAGGTTGCTTCCCTGTTCGCCAAGAGGGCTAGCCAGCGGCGGCAGCTGAAGGCGAGTGGGAGCAAGCAGTGCTTGCACCTTAACACTAACATAATGCTGTGCACACACACTTACACACACACACACACACACACACACACACATACATACAGAATCATAACAAGAAAATACGAATAACATGAACATAAAAAGCAAAGGCAGAGACAGAGAGAGTGAAGGTTCCTTGACGGAGTGACTCAGGTAACATCCAATATTCTCAAGTACATTATTCTTACCTCTCCTGTCGTGAGTGGAGGGAGGAACAAAGTATGGATTGTACTTTAAAATACTCGTCCTTCATATCCTTGAAAACACATAAGGTTCAATTTACTAAAGAATAACTGTTATTACTATAATTTGAGACGATGTGTATTTTGGCTCTTGAGAATCAGGAGACTTATGATTGAAATTTGCTATGTGTGTGTGTGTGTGTGTGTGTGTGTGTGTGTGTGTGTGTGTGTGGTTTCATTTTTGCAATTATTCGATTTTTTAATATTTTGAAGAAAACTAGTTTTCCACTTTATAAATTTTAAAATAAGGAATAGCTCTTGAAATAATGTCTAATTTACATCTTTTTATTTGCCAAATGATTTATTCGTTAAAAAATAAACTTATTCAACCTGTGTTAGTAACGTTATAATATATTTCGATGTTATATAAATAATGTATAACGTTATATAAGGTAGTAGGTAGTAGGCAGCTACCAAACAGGGAGGTACTACCGCCTGGGAAGATATTGGAAGCATAATGTGTTGTCTAATGGTAGACCCTGCTGCCATATGTGACCAAGTCCCAGGTTGCTGAGCTGACTTTCTGCCTCATTTACACACAATTGCAGGGTCTCAATTGTTTCTCTTACTATTGACAACACAACATACATACTGTATATTGTTTCTCACTCTTGTTCCTTTTTTTTAATATATAGTTCATTATTATTATTGTTCTATTATTATTATCAGTATTTTATTTTTATTATATTTTTTTCATAATATATAGTTTTTTGTATTAGTTAATAATAATAATAATAATAATAATAATTATTATTATTATTATTATTATTATTATTATTATTTCTCACCCCAGGCCCTGATGTGGGTCATTTACCTGTCTGGATGGGATGATCCCCGTAAAAAAAAAAAAAAAAAAAAAAAAAAAAAAAATCCTATATAATTTTCAGGTTAGAAAAATAAAACTAGATTATACTTAGATACATCATAGAATACCAATCAATTTTTTTTAAATTTTCACAATAATACAAAAATATTTCATTATTTGTCCAATTTATTCATATTGTTATGATGGATGTGTGTGGTAATAATGGTCTTCCACAACATGGCTCCGTCTAGCTACCGGGTTTGGCCTTGTTTCTTCACAAAAGCCAACGTCATCAACCAGCACACACACACACACACACACACACACACACTCATCCACACAACATCCTTTCACATACACACATCGCATCATCATCACCCACACACACGCAAACACCTTTCAACTACCCACACACACACATACACACACGCAAATATCCGTCAACCACCCACACACACACACACACACACACACCTCACACACACACATAAACATACCCACAACCACCCTGTCCCCCCACACACCCACTTATCATCACCACCCATCATTATTACCATTATTCAAAATAGCCTCCGGTCGCCAGGTAATTTTCCCTATAACTCGTCATCATTCTCCAGCTCTCATGAATCTTGGTGTGAGATTAATGATTCACCGCACCTCTAAGCCTTCTCTTCACTCTCTCACTATTTTACAAAGTTAAGAAACTCCTCTGGAAAAGTTGTCTCGTGTAGCTTAGGAAAAGTTGTGTCAAGTCTTAGTAAGAACTGATGGCGGCCATTGTTATTTTTGGCGTCGCTTTTTTTTATTGTTTTTTTTTTGTGTTGGGAATATTGCTTTTAGGGGGATTTTATTGTTGGTATAGTTTTCATTATAATCTTATTCTTTTCCTTATGTGAAATGATTATTAAAACAAAATAATACCCAGTTATTTCCTGATTTTGAATGTGTGTGTGTGTGTGTGTGTGTGTGTGTGTGTGTGTGTGTGTGTGTGTGTGTGTGTGTGTGTATTTCAGTACACATTAATATTTCAAGTGCATATAATATATATTTTCTGTGTGTGTGTATATAATGCCATATAATCCCATACAAATGCGTTTTATGTTTGTTGTATACATACATATGGGGTGATTTCCAAGCGGAGTGTGTATGCTGGAGTTGTGTGTATGATAATGTGTATTGTGATAGTCAGTGGTCGCGTGACATACACCTCAGCGTCCTGCAGGATTACCTTTATATTTTACTTACCTTCATATTCTTACCTGGCCTTAATTGATCATTTACCTGGAACTTTATTAGAAACTTAATTAGGAGGAATTATTGTTGATTATTATTATTATTATTATTATTATTATTATTATTATTATTATTATTATTATTATTATTATTATTATTCTTACTATTACTATTACTATTATTATTACTATTATTATTATTATTATTATTATTATTATTATTATTACTATTATTATTATTATTATTATTATTATTATTATTATTATTATTATTATTCTTACTATTACTATTACTATTATTATTATTATTATTATTATTATTATTATTATTATTATTATTATTATTATTATTAGATTAACGAAAATAACAAAAAGGTCATTAGCAAAGATAAACAGAGACAGACAGACAGATAGACAGACAGACACACAAATAAACTTAGATAGACAGATAGACAGACAGACAGCATATGGACAGATCTAAAATGAATACGACCATTATGCAAAATTCTCTTAACAAGTGGCACTCATTATTTCTATTTTTTATTCACATTTCCGTATTTTTTTTTTTAATTTATTCAAGTTAT
This sequence comes from Homarus gammarus, assembly GCA_958450375.1. Classification (NCBI taxonomy): domain Eukaryota; kingdom Metazoa; phylum Arthropoda; class Malacostraca; order Decapoda; family Nephropidae; genus Homarus; species Homarus gammarus. Next base: position 2,413,428 of record CAUDMG010002011.1, read on the forward strand.
ATTTAACAATTTTGCGAGAATTTGTGATTTTTTCTACTTTTTTTTTTTTAGGGAGACATTGTTTCTGGATATATTTTTTCCCATGTTATTATACTTTTTTCCCAAGCTATTATACTTTTTTCCCACGCTATTAATACTTTTTCCTTGCTATTCATACTTTTCCCAACCTTTAATACTTTTTTCCCACGCTATTATACTTTTCTCCCTGTTCCCCATTGTTCCCACTTTGTACCCTCACTTTATGCCCACTTTCCACCCCATTCCTCATTGTTCCTTCTGTTCCATCAGCTGGAATAGACTTGTCTTTATATCGACCAAAAGTGAAGGTTCCTAAGGCCTGATAAAAACTGCACCCTCACCAGCCAATCACCACTCATCACCCTTACCTCTCTCTCTCTCTCTCTCTCTCTCTCTCTCTTTCTTTTGGTCTATTTTTTCTCATTTTTTCTCTTTTTTGGGGTAAATTTTTTCTAATTTTTCTCTTTTTTCTCTTTTCTCTCGTTTTCTCTTTCCACCTTTTTCTCTTTTTCTCTCTTCCTCTTGTTTTTTTCTCTCGTTGTTTCTCTCTTTTTGTTGTCTGTCTATTAGTTTCTCTCTGTCTATCTGTCTGTCTCTCATTTACTTTCATTCTGTCTCTGTCTTTTTTTAGTTATTTCTTTCTGTCTCTTTCTTGCTACTTCTACCCGTCTGTCTCTCTCTCTCTCTCTCTCTCTCTCTCTCTCTCTCTCTCTAAAATCCTGAACTTCACAATGCAATCACCACCCATCACCGGAATCCCGTCTCTCTCTCTCTCTCTCTCTCTCTCTCTCTCTCTCTCTCTCTCTCTCTCTCTCTCTCTCTCTCTCTTACAATAAATCTCAGTTATTTTGCTTCTATTTATTTTTTCATTTACAATTAATTTCCTTTATCACCCAATTGTTGTTTCCTTGTTTTTGTCTGTCTGTGTCTATGTATATCTGCGTCTTTCTATGTATACCTGCGTCTTTCTATGTATACCTGCGTCTTTCTATGTATACCTGCGTCTTTCTATGTATACCTGCGTCTTTCTATGTATACCTGCGTCTTTCTATGTATACCTGCGTCTTTCTATGTATACCTGCGTCTTTCTATGTATACCTGCGTCTTTCTATGTATACCTGCGTCTTTCTATGTATACCTGCGTCTTTCTATGTATATCTGCGGCTTTCTATGTATACCTGCGTATTTCTATGTATATCTGCGTCTTTCTATGTATACCTGCGTCTTTCTATGTATACCTGCGTCTTTCTATGTATATCTGCGGCTTTCTATGTATACCTGCGTCTTTCTATGTATAGATATCCGTCTTTTTATGTCTCTATTTGTATTTAGGTGTCTGTCTGTCTTTCTCCCTTAAAAACGTATAGTATTATACTCCCTTTCCTGGCGAGGTTCCCTCCCTTAAGGACATAATCTCCCTGAACAACGGCACGGGAGAACTTTAATATGCTGTAAACTCTCTCCCTTATTGCCTCAGTAAATAGTCTCCCTGGCATAATATGTTTATTAGATTAACGAAAATAACAAAAAGGTCATTAGCAAAGATAAACAGAGACAGACAGACAGATAGACAGACAGACACACAAATAAACTTAGATAGACAGATAGACAGACAGACAGCATATGGACAGATCTAAAATGAATACGACCATTATGCAAAATTCTCTTAACAAGTGGCACTCATTATTTCTATTTTTTATTCACATTTCCGTATTTTTTTTTTTAATTTATTCAAGTTATATTTAACAATTTTGCGAGAATTTGTGATTTTTTCTACTTTTTTTTTTTTAGGGAGACATTGTTTCTGGATATATTTTTTCCCATGTTATTATACTTTTTTCCCAAGCTATTATACTTTTTTCCCACGCTATTAATACTTTTTCCTTGCTATTCATACTTTTCCCAACCTTTAATACTTTTTTCCCACGCTATTATACTTTTCTCCCTGTTCCCCATTGTTCCCACTTTGTACCCTCACTTTATGCCCACTTTCCACCCCATTCCTCATTGTTCCTTCTGTTCCATCAGCTGGAATAGACTTGTCTTTATATCGACCAAAAGTGAAGGTTCCTAAGGCCTGATAAAAACTGCACCCTCACCAGCCAATCACCACTCATCACCCTTACCTCTCTCTCTCTCTCTCTCTCTCTCTCTCTCTTTCTTTTGGTCTATTTTTTCTCATTTTTTCTCTTTTTTGGGGTAAATTTTTTCTAATTTTTCTCTTTTTTCTCTTTTCTCTCGTTTTCTCTTTCCACCTTTTTCTCTTTTTCTCTCTTCCTCTTGTTTTTTTCTCTCGTTGTTTCTCTCTTTTTGTTGTCTGTCTATTAGTTTCTCTCTGTCTATCTGTCTGTCTCTCATTTACTTTCATTCTGTCTCTGTCTTTTTTTAGTTATTTCTTTCTGTCTCTTTCTTGCTACTTCTACCCGTCTGTCTCTCTCTCTCTCTCTCTCTCTCTCTCTCTCTCTCTCTCTCTAAATTCCTGAACTTCACAATGCAATCACCACCCATCACCGGAATCCCGTCTCTCTCTCTCTCTCTCTCTCTCTCTCTCTCTCTCTCTCTCTCTCTCTCTCTCTCTCTCTCTCTCTCTTACAATAAATCTCAGTTATTTTGCTTCTATATATTTTTTCATTTACAATTAATTTCCTTTATCACCCAATTGTTGTTTCGTTGTTTTTGTCTGTGTCTTTGTATATGTCTATCTTTCTATGTATACCTGCGTCTTTCTATGTATACCTGCGTCTTTCTATGTATACCTGCGTCTTTCTATGTATACCTGCGTCTTTCTATGTATACCTGCGTCTTTCTATGTATACCTGCGTCTTTCTATGTATACCTGCGTCTTTCTATGTATACCTGCGTCTTTCTATGTATACCTGCGTCTTTCTATGTATATCTGCGGCTTTCTATGTATACCTGCGTATTTCTATGTATATCTGCGGCTTTCTATGTATACCTGCGTATTTCTATGTATATCTGCGTCTTTCTATGTATACCTGCGTCTTTCTATGTATACCTGCGTCTTTCTATGTATAAATATCCGTTTTTTTATGTCTCTATTTGTATTTAGGTGTCTGTCTGTCTTTCTCCCTTAAAAACGTATAGTATTATACTCCCTTTCCTGGCGAGGTTCCCTCCCTTAAGGACATAATCTCCCTGAACAACGGCACGGGAGAACTTTAATATGCTGTAAACTCTCTCCCTTATTGCCTCAGTAAATAGTCTCCCTGGCATAATATGTTTAAGCTCCCTTTAAGAGTTAGGTAATCTGTTTATAAGAGTACTGTAATCTCCCTTAGGCACATGATATGAACAGATCAAATTCCATTCCATACGCAGCTGCAGTAATCTCTTTTGAAATTTAAATCCCTTAAAAACTAAATTCCCTTAAAAATTGGAGGAGCACCAACGAGAAAGTGTCAATACTTTCGAGTTAGCCCGACTGCAAACCGAGGCAGACAAGCACCAGCGCCGGAAAGACACTACCGCCACCCCTCCCGCACTATATGGAGCCCTCCACATGTGAACAAACTGCTGGTCCCGTATCGGCCTCTTTAGTCACCAGAACTTACCAACGAAGGTGACATCCCTAATAACTCATACCATTGGCTCATAGCAGGATGATCGTCATACTCGATTCCAAATGACAGCAAAGTAGGAGTAGTAGTATGTGTGTGTGTGTGTGTGTGTGTGTGTGTGTCGGCATTCCAAGGCAGCCAACATCTGCGTTCATTGAGTCTTAATTAACACACCTGTATGTCTCCCGAAGTTAAAGACGGGGAGAGACGACAACATCTATGTCCATTGTGGCTTAATTAACGTATATATGTAACTTGTACAGGTATAAATGAACTGTTATTATGGTTGTTACTCGGATATATGTTAAGTTAGGTTACGTTAGGCTTGGTTAGGTTAGGTTTGGTTTGGTTTGGTTAGGTTAGGTTAGGTTAGGTTTGGTTAGGTTAGGTTAGGTTAGGTTAGGTTAGGTTAGGTTAGGTTAGGTTAGGTTAGGTTAGGTGCATTTTGATATTTTTCCTATTTTCTTTTGTCTTTTTCTATCTTTCTTTCGCTTCGGGTTTCTATATTGGTTTTGTGTCTCACCTGTCAATACTTTAATTTATATCCTCTCTCTCTCTCTCTCTCTCTCTCTCTCTCTCTCTCTCTCTCTCTCTCTCTCTCTCTCTCTCTCTCTCTCTCTCTTCCGGTAGTAAAACAAGCCAAGGGTGGTCCAACTTCCAGTTATTTCCTCTAGCTGTCAAGAAGTTAATTTCCTCGCCCGAAAGACTTGGTGAAGCATCGGCGTTTGAGGTCTGTTTACATGTGGATATTAGATGGATTTTCTGATATAATATTTTTATTCTTAGTATGAGTTCATAACATAGTAATCCATCAACACTTTCACGCCTTTTTTGTGTTTTTTTCCCCAGGTGGAACAAAACTGGTTATTATTATTATTATTATTATTATTATTATTATTATTATTATTATTATTATTATTATTATTATTAGTATTATTATTATTATTATTATTCTTTTCAACCTAAGTAATTGAGTCTATGTTTATTGACTTTGTTCACCTTATGATTTCGAAGACATTATGACCTTAATACTGACCTAAGCTGTGACCTCAATAGTGACCTCAGCATTGACTACAGCCTTGACCACAGCCTTGACCACAGCCTTGACCACAGCCTTGACCTCAACATTAACCTCAGCCTTGATCACAGTCTTGACCACAGCCTTGACCACAGCCTTGACCTCAACATTGACCTCAGCCTTGACCTCAACATTGACCTCAGCCTTGACCTCAGCCTTGACCACAGCCTTGACCACAGCCTTGACCACAGCCTTGACCACAGCCTTGACCACAGCCTTGACCTCAACAATGACCTCAGCCTTGACCACAGCCTTGACCACAGTGTATTAATCTAGACATTTTTTATTTCTTATTTTCTTTATGTTTGACTTTTTAACTTGTATTTTTCCTTCCATCTCTCTCTCTCTCTCTCTCTCTCTCTCTCTCTCTCTCTCTCTCTCTCTCTCTCTCTCTCTCTCTCTCTCTCTCTCTCTCTCTCTTTTATTTCTATATCTATCTCACTCTGTTTTTCTCATTCTATCTCTGACTCCCTTTCTCTCTCTTTCTCTTTTTGTGTCTCTGTCTCTCTCTCTCTCTCTCCTCCACTACCAAATTGGGGTCCTCCATCTTCCACAACATTAGCGACAGTCTCCTCCAGATACACACAAATCTAATCTCTCTCTCTCCCTCTCTCTCTTTATTTAGTTACCTTTCTCCTCTTCTCTCTCTCTTTCTATTTTTCTATTTTCCTCTCTTTCTGTTTATCTATTTACATCTCTCTCTCTCTCTCTCTCTCTCTCTCTCTCTCTCTCTCTCTCTCTCTCTCTCTCTCTCTCTCTCTCTCTCTCTCTCTCTCTCTCTCTCTCTCTCTCTCTCTCTCTCTCTCTCTCTCTCTCTCTCTCCCCAGCCACATAAAAGAAATTCAATCCTTTAGCTAAACGATAAAACCTTCCTCAGTATCTTTTCCTTAACTGCTTCTTCCTCTTCCTCCTCCCCTCTCCCCCCTCCTCCTCTTCCTCTTCTTCATCAACCTCTTCTTCCTCTTCCTTCTTTTATTCAAATTCTTCTTCCTCTTTCCGCTCCTGAAAATACTTTATCTTTCTTATATTTGGGTTACTTTTTTCTCTAAGATCTCTCTCTCTCTCTCTCTCTCTCTCTCTCTCTCTCTCTCTCTCTCTCTCTCTCTCTCTCTCTCTCTCTCTCTCTCTCTCTCTCTCTCTCTCTCTCTCTCTCTTTAGGACGAACTATAGAGGGTATAAGGATGTGTGTATATCACTAGTAACTGCTTCTTACTCCTTCTCCTTCTTCTCCTCCTACTCCTCCTACTACACCTCCTCTCCCTCTTCCTCTCCCTTCTTCTCCTTCTTCTCCTACCCCTCCTCTTCTTCCCCCTTCTTCCTCCTACCCCTTTACTTCTTCTTCCTTATTCCCCCTACCCCTCCTCCTCCTCCTCCTCCTACTCTTTATAGATCATTCGTTCTCTCCCCTGCTCCTCTTCCTTCCTTCCTCCCCCTTTTCTCATTCCTTCTCACTCATCAATTTGTCTTCCCTCTTTCCCTTCTTGCCCCCCTATCTTCTCTCTCTCTCTCTCTCTCTCTCTTATTTAAACAGTTGATTACATAGGGATCACTGACGAGGAATAATTTGGGTAAAACTATCCTTTCTGTAAACCTTCCCCAGGATTGTTACAGTAAATTATCATACAGTACATAGTTAAGGACATTGGTTATTAATTAAAGACATAAATATATAATAGTGTTGATATAGTAGATAATAGTTTAGGAAAAAAATACATAGTAATACACAGTAAATATTGTAGAGCTTAATAATGATGTGCTGTGGACTGACGAGTAAGTCAAGTTAGCGGAAGAATCAGTTGAGTTGGTAGTGTCGCTCAGCCATCTTGACCTGTTGGGTAGTCATCTTCTCGACATCCGGTATGGCCGCCGTGAAGAGGTTCCACAGTCTTGAAACTCTGGCCATGAAGGTCCTCTGATGCTGGCTGGCTCGTGACCTCCACCAGCAGGACGCTCGACAGCACCGTTCTCGTTCTCCTTTGGCCAGCTCGTAGGGGCAGCCTGAGTCCCGCCAGTTCAGGCACCTCTTGGATCTGGGCCTTGTGAAACACCTGTAGGGTGGTGAGGCAGAATCCATCAGTCGCAGGGCTCGCCTCTGTATCTTGTCCAGTTTTCCAATGGGCGAAGGAGCGCTGGACATTCACAACAGGGATGAGTACTCTAAATAAGGCCTTATAGAGCGTCAGGATCCCACTGTGGTCAAGGAATCTAGTCAACCTTCTCAGGGCGCAGACCCCTGAGCGAGGCCTTGCGGGTGCAGTTGTTGAGGTGTTTGATCCAATTTCAAATGTTTGTCAAAGTCCACTCCGAGGATGGTTATGTAATCCAGGAGTGGCAGAGGCAACCTCCCAAACAGGGGATAGAACCTAACCTAACCTAACCTAACCAACTTTCCCTCAACTTTCTTCAGTGTTTTGAAAAAAAATCTACTCGCACCTTTTTTCTCTCTTTTATTTTTGAGAGAGAGAGATACAGAGAGAGAGAAGGACCTGTGGGAGAGAGTGGTCGAGGTTCTATTGCAGCTGAGAGAAAGTATTAAGCGATATGAGGAACTCTGAGGTAAAGTTAAGTTGTGGCTAATGAAAGTTGAGTGGCGGTGAGGGAGGGAGAGCAAAGTATAAAAGAATATATATTGTTAAGGGAAGAACACACACACAAACACACAAATAACTATTACTACTACTACTACTACTTTGCTGTCACTCGGAATCGAGTATGACGATCATCCAGCTATGATACAATGATAAAAGCTATTACGGGTGTCACCGAAGTTGGTGAGTTCTGAGGTGACTAAAGAGGCCGATACGGGACCGGCAGGGTCGATCAGAGAAGTTGCAAGTGTGGGGGGCTACATCTAGTGCGGGAGGGGCAGCGACAGCGTCTTTCTGGCGTTGGCACTTATCTGCCTCGTTATGCAGTCGGACATCTTCTCGTGTGGTGCTCCTCCAAGCGTTATGGTGTGGAATAATCGTCTCCCAGGTGAGGGGGTCGATTTGGCACTTTTTCAGGTTTGTCTTAAGACTATCCTTATACCTTTTCAGTTGCCCGCCAGCGTTGCGTTTACTATTCGTTAGGTGACTGTAAAGTAGCTGCTTTGGCAGTCTACTGTCGTCCATGCGGGTAACATGGCCAGTCCAGCGTAGTTGTTCATGGATAATGGTAGCCTCGATGCTCCTACAGTTGGTGTCAGCTAGAATACTGGCATTTTTCTCTTGTCTTCCCAGCGAACTCAGAGGATGGAATGTAGACTATGCTGGTGAAAATTTACAAGTGCCTAGAGGTGCCTCCTGTATATAACCCATGTCTCGCTGCCATATAGCAGGGTGGGCAGGATCACTTTTCGATATACGTGTAACTTTGTAGATAATTTCAGCTCCCTACAACTGAAGACACGGGTATGTCGTCTGCCAAAAGCTTGAGATGCACTTCTGATCCGATGCTGAATCTCTTATCAATGTTGGACAGGTGGGAGCCGAGATACCAGAACCGAAAGTGGGTAGCATTAGAGAGGGTAGTACTGTTAAGCTGGATGGATGGTGGAGGTGTGACTGAGCCAGGGGCAGGCTGAAAGAGAATCTGAGTCTTGCGTACTGTACATTCACTTCAAGCCGAAGTGTGCACACTCATCTGTGTAGGTGTTCAGGATCTCCTGTAGGTCGCGTTCAGTGTGAGCAACAACGGTGTGGTCATTTGCATACTGAAGCTCAGCAATGGAAGCTGCCGACACCTTTGTTCCTGCTTTGAATCGTCCACCTTGACGGCTAAATTGGCGCTGGCACGATTAAGGTAGGCAGCCCAAAAAATGGAAAAGATAGTTGGTGCCAGTACACACCCTTGTTTAACTCCTGTTTGGATGGGGAAGAACTCAGACTGGGTGCCCTTGTGCAGGACACTGCCGTTCATGCCATCATGGAGTTCCCTCACAATGGCGATGAATTTTTGTGGGCAGCCAAAACGGCTGAGGGTCTACCAGAGGGCTTCCCTGTTGACCGAGTCGAAGGGCCTTGGTTCGGTCGATGAAAGCCATGCACAGGTCACGACGCTGTTCTCTGCACTTTTCCTGTATATGGCGGGCAGCAAAGATCATGTCAGTGGTGCCACATTGAGATTCTGGGCGGAAGTTTTCCGGCTCAGGAAGAAGTCTGTTCAGTAGGACTCAGGCGATAATCTTGCCAGCTACTGACAGGAGCGAGCTCTCGCGGTAGTCGCCACAGTCTGACCAGTCTCCCTTGATAGAATGATTAAAAAGGCGTGACGTGAGTGATTCAGTGGGACTCGGAGCGTCATGAGGCACTGTTTGATCCCAATAGGCATTTCAGTTAGCCTGTGTAGGATGCGTTGGTTTCTCTCTGCAGCAGGCTTACCCTGCCAGAAGAAGGTATAGCCAGACCCCCGTTCTGTGAGTTGACTCTCGTCTGGGAGCCGGGACTCACTAATAGTTGCTTAGTCGATGTAATACCTTGCCAGCTCTTTTGCCACAAGGGCAGTTCTTCTTTCAGGACGCTCATTTGTGCCAGTATCCAGAAGGGTCCTGACGTTTCATGCAGCGACCATAAGAGGTTGTATAGTTTGTTTCTGTTTGGATCTGTGATTTTGATTGTGTTTTCAACTGCATAAAGATGACCTTACTGGGTGAGGTTGCCCAGTCTGGTTGTTTTTTTAGGCAGGCTATGTTTAGGGCACCTTTTCTAGCCCTCTTCCTATGTGGGGTGAGCAGAGTGGCTCCTCGAAAGGGCTGCTCAGTCGCACAGGCAGGACCGGATTGCACTGCTGCCTAGATCCCAGTGCATAAACGACCAACTTATCTTTGCCGCCCATGTGCAGAGTTGCGACTAGAGACTCCCGTCAGTCATCTCTCCCTGTCCCCGTCTGTCGCCAGTAGTACTTTTGGGGGTATAATGGTTTTGATGATGATGAGATGTATGATGAGCTGGGTGATGGCTGTGCTTGAGCTGATTTATGTGGTGAGGCAGGAGCGCAGGCTGCAACCACACATCTTGTTTCTCCCTTTTACTGATCCAGTGGTGCAAGTGTTGCAACGACTGGGGAGAGGAAGAGTTGTATGGGACTGCCGATAGCCCAGTTTGTTGGGTTTCGCCTTAGTAGCCTGTGCATCAGGCATTGTCTTCATCCGCCGATGTAGTCGTTGGGTTCCCATGGTGGTCACCTCTTAAGCCTATACCGCCGTTGGGGGTCTTGTTGGAGCTCTGTAAGCATGTCTGCCTGATGCGGGGCTCCATCGCAGATTTTTCGTTCGGGGTTTACTCCCGTAGCCTTATACCTACCAAGGTTAATCCGGAAAACAGCGGGGCAATGGCTGGTAGGCACCAGGACGTGTCCACATGCCAGTGGGCCTATGCGCCGTCCCTCTGGTCTAACCTGCTGGTCTAGCCTGGGCCCACGAGTCATCCAGTTACCGTGTGTTGCCACGAGGAGGCACAGCAAGAGTCTTGATGGTGAAGAGGCTGTGTACTGGCAGGGGAACTCTTATGCAAGCTGCTTCCCTGTTCGCCACGAGGGTTAGCCAGTGGCGCCAGCTGAAAGCGAGAAGGAGCAAGCAGTGCTTGCACCTTAACACTAACATAATGCTGCCACACTAGACTCATTACACCACTCTGTGTGCGAACACACACACACACACACACACACGTAATTAAAAAAAAAAACATTAACTTGGTTCATTTACATTATAAAAAAAAACCAATATAAAATATATAAACAATATTATTCCCTCATAAGAAAAGCTCCACACACTCAATATATATATATATATATATATAAATATATATATATATATATAAATATATATATATATATATATATATATATATATATATATATATATATATATATATATATATATATATATATATATATATTGGTATATAAAATGAAAATCCACTTTTATACAAACTGAAATTATTCTCTGTAGACCATATTGGTCCCCAAGGGTGAAATTTGCATAATAATTTAATCAGTGTGTAACAAAGGCGATATAACGTCATACATAAATAGTGGTGTGAGGTTAGTAACATGATATATCTATCGCAGGAGTCTTTATCTATCGCAGGAGTCTTTATCTATCGCATGAGTCTTTATCTGTCTCATGAGTCTTTATCTATCACAGGAGTCTTTATCTATCGCATGAGTCTTTATCTATCTCATGAGTCTTTATCTATCACAGGAGTCTTTATATATCGCAGGAGTCTTTATCTATCACAGGAGTCTTTGTCTATCGCAAGAGTCTTTGTCTATCGCAGGAGTCTTTATCTATCTCATGAGTCCTTATCTATCACAGGAGTCTTTATCTATCGCAGGAGTCTTTGTCTATCGCAGGAGTCTTTATATATTGCAGGATTCTTTATCTATCGCAGGAATATTTATCTATTGCATGAGTCTTCATCTATCGCTGGAGTCTTTATATATCGCAGAAGTCTTTATCTATCTATCGCAGGAGTCTTTATCTATCGCAGGAGTCTTTATCAGTAAATTAATCTTCATATTAAAAAAAAAAGTCAACAAAAATCATAAAATTTAAAAAACTCCCAAAATTTATTACGATTCATATTTATAGAGAGAGAAAAAAAAATACGTGTTTTGTTGTTTTTATAAATAATTTTTATCTGACCCAAAAATATTAAATATCAGCTTAAAAAGACCAAAAGTTCCTGTTGACAAAATGTTCGACTCTGTTATGAATTCTTATGAAGCTTGAAACCAAAAGCGGGGTGGAAGCAGCCTCCAAATATTGTGGAGTGTAAGAGGGAAGTGGCTTTATAGTCTATGTTTTTGTGAGTTGGGAGAGTAAGGAGGAAGGAGAGGGTGAAGGAGGCGTGTGGGAGAGAAGGAGGGAGTTGTGAGGGAGGGAGAGAGGGAAGGAGGGTGGGTGGAGAAAGTTGTGTGGAAGGGAGAGAGAGAGAAAAAGATGGTTGGAGGAAAACGGGCAAGGAAAGGAAAAAGGAAGAGAGGGTTGAGAATCATTACCAAGAAGGAAGGAAAGGGAGAAGGAAGGAGGGTGGAAGGGAGAGGAATGGGAGGTAGTGTACGAGAGAGGGAGGGAAGGAGGGAGGGAGGGAGAGGAATGGGAGGTAGTGTACGAAAGAGGGAGGGAAGGAGGGAGGGAGGGAGAGGAATGGGAGGTAGTGTACGAGAAAGGGAGGGAAGGAGAGAAAGAGGGAGGGAGTTGAGTCAAAGAATTGTTTAAAAAAATCTTTGAATTTAAAAGGTGAAAGAATTTTTCTTCTATTTTTCGTCCGTTTCTCATTTTTATCTTTTTGTCTGTAACCTCTCTTTCTCTCTCTCTCTCTCTTCCTCGTTGTCTTTCTCTCTGTTTCTTCTTCATTCTCTCTCTCTCTCTCTCTCTCTCTCTCACCGCCTCTACGGAGATTAAGATAATAACATTTAATTGACTTATCCTCTTGTTTAACACTTCGCTAATTATCCGGTATTATTTCCCTTTATCCCTCCTTTATCAATAATTATTTTTCACATCATTCGTGTACTCAATATTTATATGCAGAAGGAATATATATATGTATGTATATATGTACCTGTGTTATATAAATCCTTATTTTTAAAACCTGTTGATGGGAAAATGTAAAAGAAAATATTTGACTTTTTACTGTAATTCCATGTTATTATAGTTCTTTCTTTCTTTCTTTCTTTCTTTCTTTCTTTCTTTCTTTCTTTCTTTCTACACACATCAGTTTTGTAGCTGAAATAATAAATGAAATGTTATGAATATTAGATAAAACATTAGCGATTAGGTCAGGTCAGGTCAGGTCAGGTTAGGTCAGGTGAGGTCAGTAGTAGTTATAATGTAATTTCATAATTAATATTAACATTAATATTACCATTATGTTAATATTACCATTAAATATATAACCTCATTCATATCAATTACAACAATAATAATAATAGTGGAAAAAAATGAGAGAGAGAGAGAGAGAGAGAGAGAGAGAGAGAGAGAGAGAGAGAGAGAGAGAGAGAGAGTTAATTTCCTGCATGGCTACCTCTGTCTAGCTTGGCGGAGGACAGGTACTCAAATTCTTTAATTATGTCTCTCTTTCTTTCTATCACCTCTCTCTCTCTCTCTCTCTATCTCTCTCTCTCTCTCTCTCTCACTCTCCCTCACTCACTCACTCATCACCAGCTGGTAACAATACGCTCCATCACAGCTGGTTCACTTACCCAGAGCTCCAGCTGGTGGTTACTACACCATCTGTGAACTGCGAAGGAGACTCTGCTTCCACTATCTTTCAAATCTATCTAATCTATCTACTCTTGCCTCATTCCATACTAAGTGGATTCGAACAGGTGGACCCAGGACTCAGAGAGGTACATCAAATCCCTTTATCTTCGGCTCGTGTTTGGAATATCTCAAAATGCTCATAACTGGATTTTTTTTTTTTTTTTTTGGCGGGGCGGTAGTGGGAACGGGAATTCTCACCTTGGAATTCTTTAGTATGAGTTGGAATAGGAATGGAATTGGTGATGCATTAAATGTGGTCTGTCTGTGTCTGTCTGTCTGTCTGTCTGTCATCTGTCTGTGTGGCTGTCATCTGTCTGTCTATTTTCCCTCTTTTCTCTGATTTTCATATAAAATTTTGCAATATTTTTTGTGAAGAGATATATTGATTGAATGAGACAGACAGACAGACAGATAGACAGACAGACAGACAGACAGTAAAAAGAGAAAGAAGGAATAAGATACAAATATATAGACAGAGAGAGAGAAAAATAGACAGACATTAGTGATACATATAAAAGGTGTACCAATGAGATTAATAATATTCAGCACACACACACACACACACACACACACACACACACACACACACACACACACACACTAATTTACCTTTTAGTCACTAACGTCATGTTATTGAGTGATAAATAAAACGTGTGTGTTTGGCAGGTGCAGGAAGATAATTAACTATTCAGATTTAACGCGTTGTTCTTTTATTTACGCGTGTGTGTGTGGGGGGGGGGGGGGGGGAGGAGGTGTGTTGAATATTATATGATGCGGAAATATTAGTAGTTATTAATCTTATTGGTAAACCTATTGGAATCGACCACCCCAAAAAAATTAATAACCCGAATTTTAATGTATAATCAATTAAATTTTTTTTTTTAAATTTCTAGAAATGTTTTTCAATCAATGCTTTTGTGATTATGGACTGACATTTTCTACACCTAATAATCGTAGTGCTTCCCCCCCCCCCCCCTCCTCCTCCTCCTCGTCCATCCACACAAGCAGGCGGGACTGTGATTACCGAACAACTAACCCCTCGTCAGGATCTATTAATTACCCTAAGAGAATCATTTATGCCAGAGGAAGTCATTAGGACTGTCTTTATGATATCATTTACCTGGGGTCATTATCAGGTGTTCGAGGTTGGGCAAGGAACATGGTTGTGTCAAACTTATAGAACAGGGGGTTGATTTTGGTTATAATCCACCACGCGTTTGAGGGCATGGCGTGCGGTGATTGGTCATAATTGTTGGTCATTATCGTCCGCTGATTGGTTGTTGGCTGCTGTGATGGGTGCTAGTTGGTTTCTCTCCCTCAGGTGATATTCAGGTGAGATATTTTCTTATCTTGTGTAAATATATGTACACCCACCAAAAACTTCTCAAACACTACAAGCACTATACAGTCTCAAGAATGAACAAAGAATCTGACACCATTCCGAGATGACCAGCTCCATTCTGTCCATTCTCACATTCATCGTAACCAGGTGTTTGAGAAGCTTTTGTTGAGAGTGTAATGACTCCTTAAGGGGGTGGGACAACGTCGGAGGAGAGGTTGGTGTGCATAACCATGGTCTTGGTATGGTTGATGATAACGTGGTTGTTGGTGGCCCAATTTTGGAGACTGTTCAATAAAACCTGGAGGGCGGTGTAGTCGGGAGCCGTGTTGTTGACACTGATCCCAATGGTGGAGTCGTTGACATATTTCCAGGTGAGCAGAGGATTCTCTTAGGGCATTGATAAGTATAAGGAAACAGAGCGGTCCCATCTTGGTGCCTTGGGGGACGCCACAGGTGAGTGACTGAAAAGTGGAGACAACCCCACGGAAGCGTACGGCTTGGCCACGGTCACTAAGGAAGTGTGTAAGCCATGGCATAAGACTTCTTCGAAACCTTAGGTTGATGATTAAATTGTGGTCGACTAGGTCAAATGCTTTGGTGAAGTCAGTGAAGGCGACAGCTAGAGACATCTTTTGTTTTTCCAGATGGCGGTATATGTAGTCGAGAAAGTTGACAAGACAGTGAGTGGTGGTGGAAGTTTTCATATTGCTAAATTGCTGAGGATCTATGGCGCCTGCAATATCTGCATAAGCCCAGTCAAACACAAAACTTTCACAGATTAAGCTGGGTATTGGGGTGATGGCAATGGGTCGTAGCTTATTTCAGGATTGTGGGCTGGTTGACTTGGGCACTGGTGACACATATGAGGTCTTCCAGTCAGCTGGGCATCTTGCTTGGCTGAGGGAAGCATTGATGATGGAGCAGAGGGGTGTAGCTAGTTTCGGGGAGAACTCCTTGAAGAGTTTCATTGGTAAGTCAATGAGGGTGGTGGAGCGCTTTAACTTTAGTTTGTCCAGACATTTTGCTACTTCAAATTCGTCTACTAAGTCAGTGGGAAAGGGGGCTGGTAGGTAAGCAGGGAGACTGGTTGTGTCAAGCCGGGAGAGCGTCTGGCATATAGTTGTGAAATGGTTGTATGATTGCTCAGCTGCGTCACCATTAGTGAGGTGTCTAAGGAAGGGGAGGGGGTGTGTCTTATTGTTTAACCCACAGAGTTCTTTAAGCTTACCATACCACTGACTGATGTTGGTCTGCTTCAGGTGTTGCAACTTGGTTGGGTAGTGAGACTTCTTTGCAGTGCGAATTTCACGGATGACTTGGTTGTGAAGGGACCTGTAGCGGTTGTGGTCATTGAGATAAAAGACGCTGTCTCTCTGTTGCATAGGTCTTTTGATCCGAGGTGTAATCCAGGGCAAGTCAGCTGGGTGAGATCTGACGGACTTCTCGGGGAAGAAGTGGTGGTGAGCTTCCGTGGTGGTGTTGGTATAATTTATCCATTTGGTGTCCGCGTCATCCACACAAAGTACTTCAGTCCAGAGACGCACTGCAGAGTCAGTAATCGGCCTGTAGGTCTTGATGTAGGGTCTCTGCACGTGGCTGGTAGTGGCAGCTGGGAACCAGAGCACTGATAGGTGTGTGCTACACCCGATAGGAGGCATTGGTTGAGGTGGTTGGTACTGGTCCGCTAAGTTATTTAAGATAAGGTCAAGGGTATTTTGACCGTGTGTGGGGAAGTTCACAGCTTGCGGTAGTAGCAGCTGGTCCTGGATATCAGTGGTGTCAATTTCGTTATAATCCCCTTGCTTGGCACATGGGTACCTAACTCTGAGGTGGTCTGAGGTGATGTGATAAGAGTGTGTCTGGTGGGAAAGCGAGGTGGATGTTATCCCACACAGCATATGATAGAAGCAGTGTGGTGCGGGTGGGCCCGTGGCACGACCCGTACCCATAATGCCTCCACATCAGCTGGGATTAAAACATCCAGGCGTGATGGACATATTCATCTTGACAGAAGAGGACAACGCCCCCTCCGCGACCATGTGAACGAAGGTGATGAAAGAGTTGATATCCCTCACTATGGCAAGGAACAATTTGCCAAGCTTCACATATAGCGACAACGTTGGCAACGACTGATCAGACTGTTTTTAGCTAAGGAAGTGACGTTGGAGAGCAGTAAGGAACCCCTCCTTACCGTAACATATTCTGGGAACTTCAGTGTATTGGTACAGTCTGTCAGGAGAAGGTTTCTCTGGGCTTCTGTTTATGACGTCCTTGTCTACGGCTGCCAGCATGGAATATGTTCAGTGACTTAGAGTCCCGCGATAACACTGCCATCAGGATAACCGTTCCCACGCTTTAGAAGGTACAGAGAGCGTCGGGAGTAAGTGATTGGTGGCCATCTGTTGATATCTGTTGTTGTGGACGGATGGAAGTGTTTGTCCGCGGTGGCCATAAACTCACTGGCGGTACTTTGAGGGCCACTGACACTGGTAGACATCTGTTAATATTTGTCAGTTGTAAACACCGCGGTGGTCCTTGTCTCTTCTTATCTGTCTCCATCTCTCTCTGTCTCTCACTGTTTCTCTGTCTCTCACTGTCTCTGTCTCTCTCTGCATCTGTCTCTCATACTCTGTCACCCTCTCTATCTTCCCCTCTCTCACTGTCTTCATGTCTCTCACTTTACACCTCTCTCTTTCTATCTCTCTCTCACTCTGTCTGCCTGTCTGCCTGTCTGTCTGTCTGTCTGTCTACCATGGTGTTGACAATACAGTACAAGCCTCTGGGAACAACATTAAGAGCTTTTAACGTCTAAGAATAAGATGTCCCTCTGGGTGAATATTTTATCAACAGAAAATATGTCTTTTGGTTTCGTCAATACATAATACCCGGAGAAGAAAATATGCATAAGTCTACACACACACACACACACACACACACACACACACACACACACACACACTTAAACACAAAAAACCCCACAAGTTAAACCTACCATTCACCTCATCATTCCACCATCTGTTCATTACAACCTTCAACACCATTTACTAACTGTTCAAACACGATTAAACGACTTTGATGGAACGACCTATCCCTATCTAGGTGATTGAATAATTAGTATGGTTGCCTGGATGTGATTGGTCGAGCCAGGCGAAGCTAATTCCATCCCGGGTTATCACTAAGAAGCCAGCTATGAGTCTTGTGGTGAGCTGACTCCTGTGATCACTGAATAATTGTATTGAGTTATTGAGTTAATGGGTCGTATTATGCCGGATTATCCACCGGTAATGAAATGAATTATACTGGATTATCCACGGGAATATGATAGTGTATATGTGTGTGTGTGTTTTAGCATTCGTGTGAATTATTGTGAATTGTTTCATGTGTACGGTAAATTATTCTGGATTATTCAAGGTAATAAGATGGAATGTGAATTATTATTGCCCATGAAATTATACGAATTGTTTTTGCATTATTCGCTTTGTTTAGATGAATTATTCTAGATTATCATCGTTAACTAAGATAATAATAAGACAGATTATACTTGATTATTCTCGTTAATTATATGAATTATACTGGATTTAGCTTAATTATAGTGATTTATTCCAATAATTAAATGGAACCATCCTCGTTAATTATGTAATTTACATAAAATTATTCTCGTTGCTTATTAAAAGTTATACAGAATTATATCAATTAATAATATTAATTATTCTCTAATAACTTTTTAAACTGACTTACTGATGGATGTTGGACTGATTATCTCTCACTGGTCTCTTGTCTCTCTACTATCTCTCATTGGTCTCTTGGTCTCTCTACTATCTCTCACTGGTCTCTTGGTCTCTCTACTATTACCCACATGAATCTGACCGACGTATATGTATGTATGTGTGCGTGTGTGCATGTATATGTACGTGTACATGTATATGTGTATGTATATACGCATATGTATGTATATGTGTGTGTGTGTGTGTGTTTACATATATGTATATGTACTGTCAATGAATATGATGCAAATCTTTGTGTACGAACCTCTGTCCTGCATGGCAGTGAACAGTGACATTATCCATATGAATCTGACCTCTATACATTTATAGTTGTTAATGAATATGATGTATTTCTTTGTGTATGAACCTCTGTCCTGCGTGACAGTGAGAAGTGATACCACCCTCAGTGTCAAGACCTGACTGAATTACTCAGAATAGGCAAACTGTACTACAAGCTCTGCCAATAAATTTGTTAAACTAAAAAAAAACTCTCTACTATCTCTCATTGGTCTCTTGGTCTCTCTGCTATCTCTCACTGGACTGTTGGTGGTCTCTCTATCTATAATGGTTGCCCCTCGTGTAACTAGGAGGGCCAGCCCAAGGCCCTCCTAGGCGTGAATTTGTTTAAGGTGTAGAAGCTGTCGCCAACACAACAACCACACCCTGAGTTAATGAGCTGCATGACCCAGTGTCAAGAAATAGTCCGAGAAGACCGGACAACTCGCCAACTGCACTGGCTAACCATTACCCCGGAACACGACTGCAAATCGATTAACATCCAGGTTCCCAACTACTGCTGGGTAGATGGAGGCAAATGGCGTAAAGAAACTTACCCATAGTTTCACCCTGCCAGGGGATCAAACCCGGGTCCGCTCGCTTGAGAGGCGAGAATGCTGACCATTACACCACAGGCTGTACACACACTTATCCTTGACCACCGATGGGTCAAGACCTATCAGGCGCTGCTCCTGCTGAGCATCGGACCCCCTTGGCCAATGTTCGGCCCATTCCTCAACTCCCTCCCCCCGACCCATCCTCACCACAGGGACATCAACATATTCCCGCTAAAAGTAACAATTCCGTTTTGGATAGATGTGGGATCAGTGTTGAACAGTGATGAACAGTGTTTAAGCCAGTGAATTCAGCACTAGATAGTACCAGTGAGAGCCGTGACCCACCAGCGAGATAAACACCCCTGGGAACCACCGACCACCATCACCTGACCAGACGGTGTTAATCAGTCCACCCTGGGAACAATCCTGGGTCAGCCTTACACCTGACTCTGAGGTAACACAACACCATCTAGCAGAGAGTGAGGTACTGTGACACCACCCCACACCACCTGGTATCTCTATGACCATGTGAGGTCCTACATTATTATTATTATTATTATTATTATTATTATTATTATTATTATTATTATTATTATTATTATTATTATTATTATTATTTATTGTTATTATTATCACACACACACACACACACACACACACACACACACACATACATACATACATACATACATCTATACGTACATACATACATACATACATACATACATATTAATTCTATACGTCATAAATCCCAGTATTAAAAATTAATAACAAAATCACCAAATCTCTGCAGACAATAACCCCAATAAACCACCACTATTTATTTCTGGGTCATTGTTATTGATATATAATAATTACCCAGCGTTATTGATTACGGTGCAACCTTCAATCACCCTCAGGTAAATGATCACATTTCTCAATTACTAAAACTGAAAAAAATGAATGATTCAATATTTTTAAACCTGACGATACTTGATTGATATAAGAGCGTCTGTTGGTTGGTTATTCATTATGATTGATGTATAATAATGAATATTGTATCTCCTATCGTTTAGTTTAGTTATTTATTATGTTAATTTAATATATATAAAATCCCACAGGAAAATAATAACGATTAAATACCTAAAACCAGACGATAATTCACACATATATTAGCTTCGGTGTGGTTCAAGATGACTGATGTACAATAATAACTTGGAATTATTCACTATTAAGTAAGGTTCATCTATTCACAAATATTAAACACCGAGCATTAGTTATTAATGAACTTCCAAAAACAAAATCGAAATAAGGCTTCGATCTAAGTACGATAATACACGAATTCTCAAACTATCATGGCGTTTTTGTTTTGGTTCAGCTGCCAGATGTACAATAACCATCATCTGTATCCCCCTACGATCAATCACTGAGAGTGTCTTTAAACAATGGTACGCCTCCTGGCCACTCACACCTCACAAACTGTCAACAACACATGGGCTTACGTAGAGCAGGAGTTTAGCTGTTGTGGGGGTGATAATTATAATGTTCAGAGAGAGAGAGAGAGAGAGAGAGAGAGAGAGAGAGATAGGAAGAGAGATAATCTGATAAAGAGATACAACCATACACACATATCTCCTCTCCCTGCCTCTGTATGTGTCATGTGGCACGAAAAACACCGTCTATCACACTCACCCCCTAATCGACGCGTTCACTGAAAAAATTGCCATATATTTTCTGCCTTAAAGGTTCACTCATATATGAAATAATGTACAGCTGCCTTTGTTATTCTGTTAGTATTTGTTGTGTATGTGTGTGTGTGTGTGTGTGTGTGTGTGTGTGTGTGTGTGTTTCTCTAATGATAGTATTACTCTAAATAACCTGAATTATCATTACAATACTTTCCCCGACTCTCATACACCAGACACCTTTCTAAAAATCCGACTTTAAAACACCCGACTTCACAATAGACCAGAACCCGACTTTAAAACACCCCACTTCACAATGGACCACAATCTGACTTTAAAACTCCCGAATTTCTCTTACTTCATCCCCTACCTTGCCACACCGACTTCCGACTTTAAAACTTCACTCGACATCTCCGTAATACATCATAACCTGGAACTAAAACTCCCCATCTCGCTTTAACAAAACTCAAATTCATTCTCGTGTATCTTTACTCGTATGTGAATTATGGCTTAACTTCAGCTACGGCTCTCCAAATTTCCCAATGGAACAATCTTTTGATACATTGCATACTATTGCCGTAAATGGACTGCAATACGAGTGGGAGGTTATCATTATTACTACGAGGGTGGCTGTGGTGGGGTGCGAATTTTTCCACTAAAACATTTTATGGGCCAGTCACTCGTGGGGCAGCCCCCCTTCGCTAATCTGACAGTAACCACACAATTAAAGACGACGAAGGCCTCCTTCAGCGCTAGAAAGAGCACTACCATTCACTGCTCAGCCGAAACACCGATGTGGATGTCCTGACTACCCAGCAGGTCCCTCAGCATCCAGAGCTGACCCACCTCAGCTATCCTCCATCCCTGGATGAGGTAGCTACCGCCATCAAACAGATGAAAAATAACAAAGCCTCAGGGCCTGGTGGAATCCAGCCGAGGTGTATAAAGCAGGAGGACCTCTGCTAACCTGCCGTCTCCACTCTTTCCTGGAGAATATATGGGAAAAGGAGGAAATCCCCCGAGCTCTTTAAGGCGCTTCCATTGTCAATATTTATAAGAACAAGGGAGACCGGCCAGACTGTGGCAACTACCGTGGGATATCGCTGCTCTCCGTACCTAGCAAAATTATCACGTGGCACCACTGACATGATCTTTGCTGCCCGCCAGATACAGGAAAAGTGCAGAGAATAGCGTCGTGACCTGTACATGGCTTTCATCGACCTAACCAAGGCCTTCGACTCGGTCAACAGGGAAGCCCTCCAGTGGACCCTCAGCAGTTTTGGTTGCCCACCAAAATTCATGGCCATTGTGAGGCAACTCCACGACGGCATGAACGGCAGTGCCCTGCACAATAGCACCCAGTCTGAGTTCTTCCCCATCCAAACGAGGGTAAAACAAGGGTGTGTACTGGCACCAACCCTCTTTTCCATTTTCTTGGCTGCCTTTCTTACTCATGCCAGTGCCATTTTACCCAGTTGG
>CAUDMG010002011.1:2440431-2470431 GCA_958450375.1 Homarus gammarus
GAGAGAGAGAGAGAGAGAGAGAGAGAGAGAGAGAGAGAGAGAGAGAGAGAGAGAGAGAGAGACTATTCGTCCTTATCTACACAATAACTTTCTGCTTCCTTATGCTTCTCAATGATGCCCTAAGAGAAACCCCTGCTCGCTGGAAATATGTCGACGATTTCACCATTGGGATCAGCGTCAACAACTCTGCTCCCGACTATACCGCCCTTCAGGATTTATTGAAGTCTCCAAAATTGTGCCACCAACAACCACGTTACCATCAACCATACCAAGACCATGGTTATGCACATCAACCTCTCCTCCGACATTGTCCCCCCATTACTTTAGGCCACACGTCAGTGAAGTTGTTAAATCCTCCACCTCCTCCGCCGACTCAAGTCCCTCGGAGTTCCTGCGCCAGAGCTCCTCAGTGTTTACTCAACATTCATACTTCCCAAGCTCACCTATGCCTCCCCCACCTGGTCTTCCTCCCTAAATGCCACACAACGTAAACACCTAGAAAAAGTGCAAAAGAGGGCATGCAAGATTATTCTCTCCCCTTCCTCCTCCACATATCACGAAGCGCTCAACACACTGACCCTCTCGGCTCTCTCTGACCATCACCACGACCTCATCTGCAAATTTGATGAGAAGCTTCTGCACCATCCTCGACACAGATTCCTACTACCACCCGAGATCCCTCGTCCGAGAATTGCTGTTCGACACCACAACCGCATCCAGTCCATACGAGCACGAACTGATCGCTATAAGAACAGCCCAGTCCCAACAATTGTAAAAATTATCAACAACTCGTAATCAACCAGTGTATTCACTCCCAGTCAATCTTACCTTTTTGCACTGTCACTATGTTGAAATGCCCTGTAGTATGACCTTCTCCCCACCGAGTTATTATATATCATATTTATATCACTTATGTTACTTGTATATTATTTGTAAATCAAGAGACCCATTCCTCAATTATGTAACTGTATATTTTCAGCCTTCCTTTGTCATGCTCTTTCAATAAACCGTTAATTATTATTATTATTATTATTATTATTATTATTATTATTGTTATTATTATTATTATTATTATTATTATTATTATTATTTTTACACCCACCCACACACACACACACACACACACACACACACCGATTTCCTCCGTAACAATCACATACACAAACAAACACAAACTCCGAAACACGGATAAAAAAAACACAGCAAACATTCACAGCCAAACATAACAACTACCGTACTGTACACACACACAACACGTAGACAGGAACTGACAAAACAAACTTTGTAATGTTAACTACGGCACAATGTTTTTACACCCGCTCTGATATTTACCAAATTTTACAGCAATACAAAATTACAATATACACATTACACCAAAAAATACACATTACGTCCAAAAATACACATTACGTCCAAAAATACACATTACGTCCAAAAATACCTCAGACAATATACAAATTATTAAGATTAAAAAATAGGGAATTGTGTTTTATTTGTGACAGTGACTTTTTTTTTAAACTAGTGTGAAAAAAAAAATATTTGCAAAGTGTTTTAAAGTTTTACAATTTTTTTTAGTCGGAAATGGAAGCATGTTTGTATTTTTTGTAAATTTAATAGTGTAAAATATGTATGTATGTATGTATTTATGTCTGTCCATCTGTCTGTCTGTCTGTCTGTCTGTATGTATGTATGTATGTATGTATGTATAAACTTAAGATCAACCAACTACTTCTATCTCACTTATAACCAAACTACCTACTTTATAAAGCTAAGAACCTTTATCCACTTATAACTGAAATGATCCACTTAATTATTCACTTAATAGCACTTATAAATGACTCACTTACTTTACACACTTAAAATACTCTATCCACTTGTAACTAAACCATTTACTTATACACTTTAAAACAGCCAGCTTACTATTTCAACACAACTTAAAACTAAACCACTCACTTAACATGTTTAAAATCCTCTATATCATCTACTTTACGCACTTAAAATCAGTCAACTACTTACCACTTTGGCCCACTTATAACTTTTCAGAACCAACTAGTGTAAGGAAGTTCTTGGCAGCCGACCACAGAAAGTTTACAGAGTGAAATGTCGAAAATTAACTGGAATCGTAAGCCTCGTCTGCCAAGGTACTATTGTCTTGTCCCACGGGGTTGTGAGACTCTGACTAAGAGATCAAACAACGGGGTGTAGGGAGATGGGGAGAGTGGGAGGAGAAGAAGGGAGATAGGGGGGAAGAAAAGGAAAGGGAGGGGGGAGAAGGAGGAAGAGGAGAAAGAAGGGGAGGGGGGGAGGAAAGGGTGATAAAATGTGGAGGAGGGAGATAGGGGAGAGGAAACGAAAGGAGAGATGGGGAAAGGGAGGGAGGAGGAAGAAGGGGAGCAGGAGGGGGAGGAAAATGAGGAAGGAAGAGGGTAAAAAGGAGTAGGAGAAAGATAGGGAGAAGAAGCGGAAGGAGAGAAGGGGAGGGGGAGAGGGAGGACGAAGGAAGAGGGGGAGAGACAGGGGAAGAAGAAGGAAGTAAATGGGGATAAAGTGAGGAGGGTGGAAGAAGAAGAGGAGAAGGAGGAGGAAGCAGAGAGGGGAGAGAGAAGGAAGAAGAGAAAGAGAGAGAGAGAGAGAGGGAAATATACTCTGTTCTATATATAAAGGTCAATTTACCTTACTACCCTTACCTACAGGTGAACCCAACACCTTTTTACCTTCGCCCTTATCTACACAGTGTTTAAGGTTCAATTTACCTTAATGTTCTCACCCCTCGTTACCTTCCGGGTCAAGGGAGTGTTTCTTGGTAGTGAAGGAAACAAAAGAAAGCTTAATTATCGTAAAAAGCAGGTAAGTGTCTGTGTGCGTGTGTTTGTGTGTGTGTGTGTGTGTGTGGTGTAATGCGGCTAGTGTGGCAGCATTATGTTAGTGTTAAGAGGCAGGGACTGCTTGATTCGTCTCGCTTTCACTGAGCGCCGCTGGCTAACCCTCGTGGTGAACAAGGGAAGTAACCTAGCATAAGTCTTCCCCTGCCAGTACACAGCCTCTTAACCATCAAGACTCCTGCTGTGCCTCCTCGTGGCAACACACGGTAACTGGGTGCCTCGTGGTCTCAGGCTACACCAGTAGGGGATCTCGGAGCAGCAGTAGGCCCGCAGGGAATTTACAGAACAGGGGTCTAGCTACACCTTCTTCTGGAAGGGTAAGCCTGCTGCGGAGAGAAACCGCATTTATGGAGTTGGCTTTGCCATCTGCCAATGCATCCTACATATGCTAACTGAAATGCCTATTGGGATCAACGAGCGCCTCAAGACGCTCCGAGTCCCACTGAATCACTCACGTCATGCCTTCTTCATCAGTGCATACGCCCCAACACTGGATGCAGAGGATGATATCAAGGAGGCCTTTTACGCTGACCTTGATAGAGTGCTAACCTCTATCCCCAGAGAAGATAAGGTTGTGCTCCTAGGTGATTTCAGTGTCAGAGATGGCAGAGATGCTGACATTTGGCAGGAAACCATAGGGAGAAATGGAATAGGCAAGTGTAACCCCAATGGCCTACTCCTCCTCAGCAAGTGTGCTGCACACAACCTCACTATCACCAATACTTTGTTTAGGCAGGTCGACAAGTTCAAGGGTCCGTGGGAACACCAACGATCCAAACACTGACATCCCATTGACTACATCATTGTCAGAGAAAAAGCTCGCCGAGATATCCTTATAACCTGCGCCATGCGTAGCCCTGAAATTCTCTACAAAGTTGCACATGTATCGTACAATGGGCCTACCCACCCTGCTGTATGGCAGCGAGACATGGGTGACATACAGGAGGCACCTCAAGGCACTTGAAAACTTTCACCAATGTAGTCTACGTTCCATCCTCCGACTTCGCTGGGAAGACAGAGAACAAATGCCAATATTCTTGCTGACACCAACTGTAGAAGCATCGAGGCTACCATTATCCATGAACATCTATGTTGGACTGGCCATCTTACTCACGTGGACGACAGAAGACTGCCAAAACAGTTACTTTACAGTCACCTAATGAATGGTAAACGTAACACTGGCGGGCGACGGAAAGGTATAAGGAAAGTCTTAAGACAAACCTGAAAAAGTGCCAAATCAACCCTTCACCTGGGAGTCGATTACTCCACACTGTAACGCTTGGAGGAGCACCACACGAGAAGGTGGCAATACTTTCGAGTTAGCCCGACTGCATACCGCACTAGATGTATCCCTCCACACGTGTAACATCTGCCGGTCCCGTATCGGCCTCTCTAGTCACCTCAAAGCTCACCAACGAAGGTGACATCCTTAATAACTCATATCATTGTATCATAGCTGGATGATCGTGTAATATTCATGTATGTGTGTGTATGTTGGGTGTCTTATGTGTGTGTGTGTGTGTGTGTGTGTATGTGTGAGAGCGCATGTGTATGTGTGTGTATGTGCGTGCATCACAAACTAAACCACATATCAACTGATCCAATCTTGTTAAGTCGAAAACGAATTCCAAAAGTGACATTTTAACTAACCAGAAAGACAATGGCCAGTGATAGCTAATGTCTTTTTGATAAGGAGAGATATATAATGAGAGAAAGAGAACGAGAGATAGAAAGAGAGAAAAAGAAAGAAAGAGAAAGAGTGAATTGGAAAGATATCTGTAGTGTGTTAGAGATAGATGCCTTTAATCATGGCTGCTGTCTTGACACACCTTATAGTTCATCTTTTTCGACTCACGTTTGGAATTGGATGATGAAAATGTGTTTGGTGGTGAGAGAGAGAGAGAGAGAGAGAGAGAGAGAGAGAGAGAGAGAGAGAGAGTGTGTGTGTTTCAACCTCCTTAATACGACCAGCTACACAGTGCATCATCAGTCAGCACACACACACACACACACACACACACACACACACACACACACACACTTTAAACACTAATAACACACTCCATCACACATTGATGTTCAGTATATGTTAATTCATAGGTAAAATATTAGTGTTTATGCAGGGATAAAATGACGGAATTCACGATAGTGTTCCTTGATAATGGCGGTGGTGGTGGTGATGATGATGGTGATGGTGGTGGTGATGATGGTTGTGGTGGTGGTGGTGGTGGTGGTGGTGGTGGTGATGGTGGGGTGGTGGTGATGATGATGGTGATGACGGTGGTGGTGATGATGGTGGTGGTGGTGGTTATGGTGGTGATGGTGGGGTGGTGGTGATGATTATGATATAAATAATAATAATAATAATAATAATAATAATATAGTAACAATGATAATAATGACCTCACCCTAGGTACAATTTATAGCACACCTGCCTCTCATTAAGCTAACTAAAAACAAACAAAAATTAAACTCACCTGTAATATAAAAAAAAAAAAATCTATTCCCCAAATCCTATTCACATGAATTGTTTTAAACGTGAAAATCAAAGTCAAGCAACAAAACCTGGCTTTTTTTTTTTAATTATCTTTTTTTTTTAGTAATATAGTTATTGGTGTCTATGTCAATCTTTTGTGATTTAATGAACGATTCTTTTTTAATATTCGTAAATTTAATTGGAAAACCTGATTTAATTTTCTCATATCTTCAGTAAAACGGAAGAATTTGACGTAAGATATTTTATGGAATCTGATTTTTCTTTGAACCCTATTTTCGAGTTTCCTTATATCTACACCAATTTACCCATGATATTAATGATAATTATATTTTTTATTCCTATTGACTGGTTATATGGATATTTCTGATACATTATGGACAGTTACAACACTGAAACACAAAGCTGAAATAACTTACTGATACAACTACCTCAACATTCATCTCAAAATGAATCAAAACAAACATTAATTTTCCTTAATATCCTGAGAAGTCAAATCAAACTTTCTTTCACGTTGTTCTTTGGAGAAAAAAAAAAGAAAGAAAACTTATTAAGAAATACTTTGGCTAAATTGACGACAAGAGAAGAGAGAACGAGTTTATTGCTTGTGAATCGTATCCATATATTACAAGACTTCGACGGCCATTCGAAGATTAAGACTTCCAGTTATTTACGATTATTGCCACTTGTGTTTCTCCTTATTTAAGCTACAATATACGACACTTTAAAGGGATTATTTCTCTCACTCGTCTAGTTCCAACATATTTTTATTATTTGTTACTTAAGAATCTGTAGAGGTAATGCTTCGATAATAATGGAATTTTAACCTCGTAATTTCTCTCTCACTCCCAATTTAAATTCCTTTGTAAAGAGGTTTTTGGGTCTGAGTTTATACTGTGAATTTCGAGCTTAGGAAAATAGTTATAATAGAGAGTATATTATTATTATTATTATTATTATTATTATTATTATTATTATTATTATTATTATTATTATTATTAATTTAGTCCTATAAGATACGGGTTTATGATTAGCATGGATAAGATTAGAGAGAGAGAGAGAGAGAGAGAGAGAGAGAGAGAGACAGACAGAGAGAGAAAGAGAGAGAGAGAGAGAGAGAGAGAGAGAGAGAGAGGTAGCAGCATAACAGAATAAGTATAGTTGAATTAGGAAGTAAAGTATTGTATAAATGTTATGAAGGTGGGATTAGGGATTGGCAGGAGAATAATCATATGACTGGGTTTAGGGAAAAGGGATTAAGAAAATACAGACTATATACAGCGTTGCATTAGGATTAGAGAGAGAAAAATCAAAGTAGCGGGATTAAAAATTGATCAGAGATAGAGAATAAAAAAGAGATTGCAGATTAGGGAGGAGGGAAACGAGTGACAATTAAAGTTAGGGATTAGAGAAAAGAATGATACACTGGGATGAAGCGTTGGCCACTATCAAAGGGTTTAGCGACGAGAAAAATTTGTAAAAAAAAAAAAAAAAAAAATGTTATATATATATAATAGAAACGATACTTGGTCATTTAGTACTTAAAAATAGTGAGTTATTAAGGAGCAGCAGACTCACTAATGGCTGCTATGTCGATGTTATACCTTGCCAGCTCTTTTGCCACAAGGGCAGTTCTTCTTTCAGGACACTCATTTGTGCCAGTATCCAGAAGGGTCCTGACATTCAATGCAGTGACCATAAGAGGTTGTATAGTTTGTTTTTGTTTGGATGTGCATAAGGATGACCTTACTGAGTGCGGTTGTCCAGTCAGGTTGGCTTTTTAGGCAGGCTATGTTTAGGGCACCTTTTCTAGCCCCCTCCCCGTGTGGGGTGAGCAGACTTGCCCCTACAAAGGGCTGCTCAGTCGCATAGACAGGACTGGATTGCACTGCTGCCTAGATCCCAGGTCATAAACGACCAACTTATCTGTGCCGCCCATGTTGTGACTAGAGACTCCCGGCAGTCATCTCTGCCTGTCCCCGTCGCCACTCGTTCGTCGCTATAGGGGTTTTGGGGGTATAGGGGTTTTGATGATGATGAGAAGTATGATGAGCTGGGTGATGGCTGCGTGTGAGTTAATTTATGTGGTGAGGCAGGAGCGCAGGCTGCAACCACACATCTTGACTCTTCCTTTTCCTGATCCAGTTTGTTGGAGTTCGCCTTAGTAGCCTGTCCATCAGGCATTGCCCTCGTCCGCCGGTGTAGTCGTTGGGTTCCCATGGTGGTCACCTCTTCTGCCTTTACCGCCGTTGGGGTTTTGTTGGAGCTCTGTAAGTACACACACACACACACACACACACACACACACACACACACACACAGTACTACAAGGGTATATCTTGTTACCTTCATAATAATAATTATTCTAAAGATTTTTCAAATTGATAAACTTAATTATTCTTTTATATGATTAATTAAAAAAGTGTTTTGTTTTTACATGACGTCACACGAGGGATGGATAGAAAGACGTCAGCGAATTAAATAACAATTATATGATATCTTGAAAAAATAATTAATATAATTTCAACCTCCATTAATAAAATATAATATTTATAAACTGAACTAAATCTAATTATTGAATAAATGCCAATAAAACTGAATGTATGGTTAAACGTCTGGCAGTCAACACAGTCTCAGGCACCAAAGTTGACGTGTTATGAAGTGTCATTAAGTTTCCAACTCTCATACGGTAATGCGCTATTAGTCAATACTTTATCAACACTTTAGATTAATGTTTAAAGTCATAATGTAATGATTTTTTCTGTTGAGTTATGGTGTTTTTGCTTGTGGGAATAGAATATTGACCTGTGATATATAGTGTAGCAGGACATTAGTGTTTGGGGAGAGTTATGACAGCACAGGTGAGAGGGAAGAGACGGTAAGAAACATAAGAATGGAGGAAATTGCAGCAGGACTATTGTGCCTAGGAGCTTTTTGGTTGAAGTGATTTAGTTATGATACCTTGTAATACTCTTGCCCATTGACGTAACAAATGACAATGTGTTTGTATTGCGACTTTTCTAGTAATGTTTTATTGTAGGTTTAGTTATTGCAGCATTACTTGGCTTAATTGAATAGTTAACATGACAACACCCAACACAGTGGTAGGACGTGAAAAATATTCGTGATTTTTAAGTAATTTTTTTAAAACAAAATCAACACAGAACACATATACAAGGGTGAAAAATAATGTACTCAGCTGTACTAATACACGTTACAAATAACTGGCCAGTAGATTCTGAGGTGTACAGGCAGTGTAGGTAACAGTGGCTCACTCCACGACAGAGCCAACAGGGAGGACAAGAGCCGATAATGGTGAGAGTGGTACTGACGTTGACTCCTTGGTCAGGGTAGGCATCACCTGTCATAGATGGCGCCCCCAAAAGCCGGCCATGGTTTTCCACCGATCAGGAGCCATCTTATGACTCATGTTCTTACTAGTTGCCGCTGGTCGTGTGGAGTAAGCCGTGTAGATAAAGGTTGACAAAGCAGTTATTTTTTAGTTTATTGGGCACCCCCCTACATCCTGTGCAAGGTGAAGAGCGTACAGCACCCATCTGAGAAGCATGCTAAGTTCATGCTTGCCTTTATGTCTCATGAGTTAAGGGAGTAGAAGAGTCATAGGTTTTTGTCAGTAAGTTATTGGAAGCTCCAACAACTTTCCCTGAATACGATTCGCAACTTTTTGATTCACAACAGGTTCCTACTTTACTGCTAGGTGAACAGGGACCAATGAGGGCTAGGAAGTGTGTCCAAACAACTTTCCACCGGCCCGGGAATCGAACCCGTGACATCTCTCTTACGAGGCAAGAACGGTACCGCTCTACCACCGACGCCCCTGATAATGCAGTGTATTTACATGGAAGTGTGACCCTTCTGTGTTACATTACATACATACATACATGCATTCATACATACATATATACATTAATTTTCAAAACACGTGTAACATAAGTCAAGACTCTCTAGATGTCAACACACCAACCAGCAAAATGTTCCCCCACAAACACTGAGTTTCCAAAACAATGGCAGATTCTAAAATTAACGTCCACACAGTAATATATTTTCAAAGAGAACACCATTGTGGATTTTTGTGCTAAAATGAGAACAATGTGACCTACTGTTTCGTTTCCCATGTTGCGTTTTGTTGTTATTTGTCTATAAAAGCAGAAAACAAACACAAAACAAACACACAGGCCACCAAAAAACACGTTTGATGATCTTTTGCAAAGGGACAGTAATAATTCTGTGTTTATGTTGTATTATTTATAACAGGATCTGGTTAATATGGAAGTACTGGTAGCGTGTGGGACGTGAAAACAAAATAAGAGGGAGAGACGAGGGAAGGAGAGGAAGGAGAAGGAGTGAGGGGGAGAGGGAGAAGGAAAGTTGTGAGGGGGAGAGGGAGAAGGAAAGTTGTGAGGGGGAGAGGGAGAAGGAAAGTTGTGAGGGGGAGAGGGAGAAGGAAAGTTGTGAGGGGGAGAGGGAGAAGGAAAGTTGTGAGGGGGAGAGGTACAGGTTAGAAGGAGAGAGGGGGAGGGAGATGAAGAGAGAGGGAGGAAGAAGAAAAGGGAGTGGGGTGAGAGGGGGGGGGGTAGATTAATGATCATAAAAAATAAAACTGTAAAAGTAAATTGTGGTGACATAGTTAGAAATCAATGATGGTGTGTGTAGTGTTGGTAATGGTGTGTGTAGTGGTGGTGATGGTGTGTGTAGTGGTGGTGATGGTGTGTGTAGTGGTGGTGATGGTGTGTGAAGTGGTGGTGATGGTGTGTGTAGTGGTGGTGATGGTATGGGTTGTAGTGGTGATGGTGTGTGTAGTGGTGGTGATGGTATGTGAAGTGGTGGTGATGGTGTGTGTAGTTGTGGTGATGGTGGGTGTAGTTGTGGTGATGGTGATGGTGAAAGAAAAAATCTGGTAGACTGAAACATTAAAAAAATAGTAAATGAATAAATAAAAATAAAAATACTCACCTATCCAGGAATTCTGAAAATAAATGCTAGCTCAGTAGTATTTATTGACTACATGGAGAGAACATATATTTAGGAATTCCCACTATTACAAGGTCTGGCCCACACACGGTCGAGGGCGCTGGGTGATTATAATTAGCTGTCGCCCTTATGGTCAATTTGAGTGAATAATGTGACAAGTGCAGCGGCCGGGTTATTGGTGAGGGTGGGTGAGTTGGCTGGTTGGTTGATTGTGGTTGATTGTGGTTGAGTGTGGTGGTGGTGGTAGTCGGTTATGAGTCAGGGTAGGTGAGTTAGTTGATTGTGATTGATTGTGGTTGATAGTGGTAGTGGTGGCGGTGGGTGTGGGTGGGTGTGTTGGATGGTTAATTGAGTGTGGTTACTGGTAGTGGTAGTGATGGTTGGTTAGGATTGATCGACTAGGGATGGTATTAATGCTAATCGCGGTGGTTGTAGTGGTGGTAGGGATGGTGATAATAGTCGTAGTGATGGTAGTTTTCTTTTTTTTTTACGGGTAATAGCCAGCCCGGGCACAGGTCATTGACCCATAACGGGGCCTAATGGGCGAAAAAATAAAAGTAAAAAAAATAAATACAAATAGAAAATAAAAAGATTATATTAATCTACACCACAAAGATACCGGAAAACCAGCTTTTTGAAGTGAGACAGATTGTATGAGTATGGAAACACAGAAGAAGGCAGAGCATTCCACAGTTTGGCTGTGTGAAGAAAGAAGGAGGTACTATAACGGGTTATTATAGTGTGACCGACATCCACAGAGAAATGGTGGGCACCGCGGGCAAGACGTGTGTTACGAGCCCAAGGCCTTGCCGGCGGTACACAGGATGCCAAATCCCGTTAAAGTACCTGTAAAAGAGAGAGAGAGTGAAGCAACATTGCGGTAGGGATGGTTGTGATTGTAGGAGTAATTGTTTCAGTGATAGCGGTAATGATGGTTGTAGTGGTTGTGTTATTAAAGGTTGTTATGGTACTGGAAGTGATCGTAGTGGTTGTTGCAGTTGTGGTAGTAGTGGTTGTGGTGGTAGTGGTAGTAGTAGTATTTTTATTATAGTTATTAAATCATATTTTTCTGAGTGTGGTAGTTTGTGTATGTCTATAAATATCCTGTACACACACACACACACACACACACACACACACTTACACACACACACACACACACACACACACACACACACACACACACACACACACACACACACACACACACATGATTAACTTTGCCTCAAATACTCGGAAACAGAACACATTAACATGCAAACTCTCTCTCTCTCTCTCTCTCTCTCTCTCTGTATGTATGTAATAAATAAATAACAATAATTAACGGTTTATTAAGATAACATGGCTCCAACAAGGTCCTTCCCACGGTTCGGATGGCCGTCGAGTCCTACCGAAGAGCTAAGGTCCGCTCCCTCACTACAGCTGCAGGTGTTTAGGTCATCCCCCATGTTGTCCGGGTGTTGGTGATGGTTCTTGTTCTTCACGTGATGTAGTTAGGGATTCATAGTTCCTCACCTGGGTGGAGTAGGGAGTCATCGCGGACTGGGTGGGTCTGGTTAACGTCAGGTCAACATTGGCCGCTAAGCACTGAGGAGATGGGGAAGGGGAAGGGGAGGGCTCGACAGACCAGGCTGGCAGCTGTCCCCACGGCCACTTTAGCGGGCAGCGTCGACTACAGTAGGTCCTCACCCCATGAAGGCTGATGACAAGTGTGATGACATGTATGTATGTATGTATGTATGAGCAAATTTAATATTGGACACACACTCAGAA
The DNA here is from genome assembly GCA_958450375.1 of Homarus gammarus. NCBI lineage: Eukaryota > Metazoa > Arthropoda > Malacostraca > Decapoda > Nephropidae > Homarus > Homarus gammarus. Next base: position 2,452,573 of record CAUDMG010002011.1, read on the forward strand.
ACCTTGTCAGAGAGAAGAAGAAGAAGAAGAATTAATATGGTGTTTATTGATGCGGGACAATTATTATTTCCTGTATATAGGACTATAGTTTATGTACGAATAGACACACATACAGCACACACACACACACACACACACACACACACACACTATGTCGGGATAGCGTGGGAGAGTCATTAATCTGTTGATATTGTTGTCGGCAGTGTTTAACAGCCATGCTCACAGAGGGCATTACATGCTCACAGAGAGCATTACATGCTCACAGAGGGCAGCACATTCTCACAGAGGGCATTACATGCTCACAGAGGGCATTACACGCTCACAGAGGGCATTACATGCTCACAGAGGGCATTACATTCTCACAGAGGGCATTACATGCTCACAGAGGGCATTACATGCTCACAGAGGGCATTACATTCTCACAGAGGGCATTACTTGCTCACAGAGGGCATTACATGCTCACAGAGGGCATTACATGCTCACAGAGGGCATTACATGCTCACAGAGGGCATTACATGCTCACAGAGGGCATTACATGCTCACAGAGGGCATTACATGCTCACAGAGGGCATTAAATTCTCACAGAGGGCATTACATGCTCACAGAGGGCATTACATGCTCACAGAGGGCATTACATGCTCACAGAGGGCATTACACGCTCACAGAGGGCATTACATGCTCACAGAGGGCATTACATGCTCACAGAGGGCATTACATTCTCACAGAGGGCATTACATGCTCACAGAGGGCATTACATGCTCACAGAGGGCATTACACTCTCACAGAGGGCATTACATGCTCACAGAGGGCATTACATGCTCACAGAGGGCATTACATGCTCACAGAGGGCATTACATTCTCACAGAGGGCATTACATGCTCACAGAGGGCATTACATGCTCACAGAGGGCATTACATTCTCACAGAGGGCATTACATTCTCACAGAGGGCATTACATGCTCACAGAGGGCATTACATTCTCACAGAGGGCATTACATGCTCACAGAGGGCATTACATGCTCACAGAGGGCATTACATGCTCACAGAGGGCATCTATTACTCACAGAGAGCAGCATGAGCGATACATTTGGCTTATGGTGAGAATTTGCTTTCCATATATAAAAAAAATCGCAACAAAATATACTGGCAAATTTATATCGCCTCATAAACTAAAACTGGTGAAATTAGTTTGTGGTTCACGTTGATTTCAGTCAGCCTTCTGTGTCCCCCCCTCCCCCCTCCCCCCTCCCCCTCCCCCTAACGACCCTCTGGTGTATCCCATGGAGTAATATGTATACCACTTTGAGATCCTTTAACTGAGGGGGTCGGGAGGTAGGAGGAGGTGGCAGCTCGTTAGGGGGAACATTTCGTAAATACCTTAGGAATTAACACAATTAACACAAAAGTTAGTCGTCGGTAACTACATCACATCAACAACAGTTTGTATTATTTTACACGAGTTAACAATGACGAGAGAGAGAGAGAGAGAGAGAGAGAGAGAGAGAGAGAGAGAGAGAGTTTATACAGGTGAAAGCATACAAAGGTGAGGACTTTATCACTGTGGAAAAAAAAAAAATAATCCCTAAGAAAATCGTAGGTTGTGATTGGACATGAGATTATGAAAATAAATAAATGATTAAGTAATGATATAATCCGCACAGAAATTATATAATGAAATATAATCATTATCGCTTTGAGAATTATATATATTTATTTCCATTCAGTAAAAAAAAAAAAAAGTGAAATTTCATATCTGAGGGTTGGCGACCACAGCCCACTACTCTATCTCATATTATCAGGGTCACGCTCACTAATCCTCCCAGGTGCTCTATATCTCACCTGACCACAACATTTATATTCTCTCCTCTCTCCCCTGGCCCCTTCCTACCCTCAATTTAACTCATTAGCATCAGTCTCATTATCCCCTCACCCCTAATTATATGACCAAAGTATCGTAATTACCTAAATCTCCTTTTCATTTGTCAGGGTAATTGAGCACCTAGTGTTGGTTCTTATTGAAGAGTAAATGTAAATTATTAAAGAATTATACATTTTCCTATTCTATTTACATTACATATATTTGATCTAAGTTATTCTTTGTATAGATTAATTTATATATATATTTTTGTTTATATATCTACCTGTTTGTTAATATGTCTGAATATTTATTATTGTATTTTTGTTAAATTTGTGTTTATCTGTTTACAATTATGAGAGTAAAATGAGATGATGCATTGGATGTAAACACAGATGATTCGGCAATTTACAGACTAAACAAAGATGACTCGGCAATTTACAGACTAAACAAAGATGACTCAGTAAAAATAATACTAAAAAAAATATACTGCATCAGATATATAAGAAACATAACCTAACCTAACCCAATACATAAAATTTCTATCTTCTAGACTAAAACTTGAGTCATTTCGCTTCTGTTGTCAAAAACTGAAGGAAAACGAAGATAATTGAATTCGTTCCTCTGATTTAGGATTTACCGGGTTTATTTCCGTGTTGTTCATTGGTTGGAGACAATGGTTCATACGGGTCACGATATCGGGAAATTATATTGGAGATGTGTGGAGAATTTGTATTGAGTTTGAGGCTCTGTTTGACTCTGTGTTTTTCTGTCGTTGGTAGTGTGTTTGTGTTTGTGTGTGTGTGTTTGTGTGTGTGTGTGTGTGTTTGTTACATAAACGTTTGGATCATGTTGCCCTGACGCTACAAATATCCTGGTTTAGTGGTTTACGGGCACTTGACTAGAAGCATCAAGGCATTGCTTCTTTCCCAACATTGTACAGTACAGTGGCTTCCAGGTATGATGTTACCCCTCTTGTACCGTGCCTCCCTTGTTCATATGTGACCGTGGCGCTATTCTCAAGGCTAGTTAAGGGAACTGATTAATAACGTTGTTTCCTAGTACAGAAATAACATACAGTTTGGATTTTGTTTTGAAGACTGAGCCAATCAATGGAGAGGGGGGGGGGGGATAGAGGAAGGCTGAAGTTATTGCTGTTATTATTTGTTGCAAAAGTGTTATTATAATTTCCTTTAATATATCATCAGTCTTGTAATTCGTATTGATTATCAAAAAAAAAATTGATTTGATTAAATTTACCCATTTTTATATATTAAACATTTCAGGTATTATACTTACTGTAAATATATTAATTGATTTTAATGTAGTGGGATGAAATAAATAATGGTTAGATGCAATATTTATTACAAAACAAAACCTTTTTTCTTACTAACATGACGAATTTGTTTTAAATTGATAGATGTAATTACACAAAGCATAAATGATTGACCTGTTATGTTATATTTAGTCACAATACTGAACAAATTCCAGGTGTAAGGAGCGATGGAATGTCATATGTGAATCTGAAGTGGGTGAAGGGGTGTCTGGGTTCGATGAGGGGGTGTCTGGGGTGGATGAAGGGGTGTCTGGGGTGGATGAGGGGGTGTCTGGGGTGGATGAGGGGGTGTCTGGGGTGGATGAGAGGGTCTGGGGTGGATGAGGGGGTGTCTGGGGTGGATGAGGGGGTATCTGGGGTGGATGAGGGGGTGTCTGGGGTGGATGAGGGGATGTCTGGGGTGGATGAGGGGGTGTCTGGGGTGGATGAGGGGTGTCTAGGGTGGATGAGGGGGTCTGGGGTGGATGAGGGGGTGTCTGGGGTGGATGAGGAGGAGTGTCTGGGGTGGATGAGTGTCTGGGGTGGATGAGGGGGTGTCTGGGGTGGATGAAGGGGTGTCTGGGGTGGATGAGAGGGTCTGGGGTGGATGAGGGGGTGTCTGGGGTGCATGAGGGGGTGTCTGGGGTGCATGAGGGGGTGTCTGGGATGGATGAGGGGGTGAATAACCACTTAAACAGAAATAATTAATACAATGACATCTGCTATCGCCTATTCATACAAGCTGTGATATGGCGGAGTGTTGAAGTATTATTTTCGTCTGTGTGTTTCCGTCCATCTCAAACTCTCTCTCTATATTTGTACATCATTTTGTCATATTCTCCCCATTTCATCTTCTCTCCTTCTCTCTAATTCTCTTCTTCTTTCTCTTTCTCTCTCTCTCACTCCGCAAACACACCAACTCTCTCTATTAAACGAAGAAAACACCCCCAAAAAAACAGAAGCCCTCAACTTCCAGGGCCGCGTTTCTTGACCCTCCCAGATAATCGTTTGCTGCCAAAAACGGTCCTCAGGAGATTGTGTCGCCGCCAAACTATCAACACCTTTAATATTTACGAGCCCAGCCACCTCCTCCATCAACCTGAACCTTTAACTCTGCTTCGATTCTTTCAACAAATGACTCTTCTTCTTTCTTATCTTCTTATTTTCTTTCGTTGTCAATATAGAGAGAGAGAGAGATAAAGAGAGATAGAGAAGGAGAGATACTCAGTGCCATCTAACGTTTGTTTAATTTGCACCCGGTTTTTTTTTTTTTTTTTTTTTTACAAGACTTTAGATGTCTGGCTCAACTTCTCCTCCTTCTCCTCTTCTTGTTATTTTGTTTACTCTTTTTTTTTTTTACATAATTCTCGTCTAATCTCGACTCTTTGTATGCACCGCGCCTGCAAATATTTTCCCACGTCTTTTCTTTACTTTGCAACTTAAGTCCTGTTCGAGAGTTTTATGGCGACTACTGAGGAAAAAAAATTCCTGAATCGTAAAGTTAAACACATTATTGGAACGCCTATCAAGATGGCGGTCCTTTGTTTACAGCTGTAGGGGAAACAGGTGTAAAAAAAAAAATGAATTTGTATAAAATAATTATAAAAATACATGAGGAAATGGCTAAGTATATACATAAATATATACATAAATAACGAGTTTAATTATTCTCCTACATCAAAGAATAATTCTCCGTTGTTTAAGAGACTTCAGAAGAGGACATAAAATGACTTGAAAAAGAGAAGAATAGAATTAAGTCTTAAAAAATAATATCTAATCTGGAAAGCACATCTCATTCATGGCTATTTCGTTTCATATTGTCGAGAAAAAAATACTCTTTCTTTCTCTTCATGACAAAGATGTGGGATAAACACAGGGATTGTCTCATTCTGCTAACATTCACCGGTTTTAAAATCATCATAATAACTTTATTCCTCTGTCAAACTCTCAGCGAAACGTGAAATTCACTTAGTCAGGAGATGGAAAAAAATAATAAGACCTTAAGCATTGTGTTCGGGTAGTTGTTGTGGTAGTTAGTTGTGGTTATGGTGTAGGGAGGTGTGGTGATGGTGTAGGGAGGTGTGGTGATGATTGATAAGGAATTCTACACACACACACACACACACACACACACACACACACACACACACACACACACACACACACACAGATCAAATAACAATGACCCCCAAATGGATAAATAATTAATTATTTAAAGAACATCATTGGACAAAGGAAGGCTATAGGTAGGAGAATCAATCGTGGTGAAGTTTACCTCCGAGATTATTATAAGGTATTGGCCATTAGGGTTAAGGCCGAGATAAGGAAAGCAAAGAGGAATAATGAACTGAAGGTAGCAAGGGAAGCTAAGTCAAACCCCAAGGGATTCTTTCAAATGTATCAAACTAAAACACGAGATAAGATTGGACCAATACAGTCAGATACCGACGAGCTAACTGATAACGACGGAGAAATGAACAATAATCTGAAGAGATATTATTGAACAGTTTTCACCACCGAAAATTTAAACATGATACCCGAGGCACCGACTCTATACAGAGGTAGTGAAGAAATAGATTAAGCGAGATAGTAATGACTAATAACGATGTTAGTAAGCAAATAGACAAACTAAAGCCTAATAAGTCACCAGGTCCCTATGAGATATTTGCCAGACTATTAAAGGAATGTAAGGAAGAGCTTAGTATGCCCTTAGCAAATTTATTTAACATGTCATTAAAAACGGGTCGAGTACCAGAATCCCGGAAGATAGCGAATGTAATACAGATTTTAAAGGGACAAGGGAAAGGGGGGCCCCATCTAACAAACAACAGGGCCCCCAAAAAGAACAACAACAACTATTGCAGCCACTCAATCCACAAGAAGAGTCTCCCGGGGTGACTATATCTACACCGGGAAACATACTATGAATAACAACATACAGTGAGCTGCCTTTGTGAGAGTGAATGATAATAAAAATATGAATTTGTTTTTTTTATTATTTATTCTTTCATTATTTTCATCTGTTCATCATTACCTTTAGCCAATATCTACAGTATCTATCTATCTCGGGCTGCAGAACTTTTTCAATAAACCGTTAATTATTATTATTATTATTATTATTATTATCACACACACACACAGAGTTAATGATGAGAAAAAACTGATAGAAAGTTTAAGGAATTGATTAAAAAAAAAACCGACGGCTTGAGGACATAGGAGCAGGAAATTCAATGACAGAGAGTTGAAGGAATGGAATTGAAAAAAATGATGCATAAGTTAAAAGAAGTGAAACGTTAATGGGAGAACTGAAGGAAAACATTTAACATTAATAAAAAGATTACAAGAAATTAAAGAACATGAGAAAACAGGCAAAATATTGATGAAAAACTTGAAAAGAAGAAATCCAGTGAACTAATGAAAAAAAAAAGAACTTGAAGGGGCAGATCCTGAGACTTGATGGAAAAGATGAAACAAGAAGAAATAGAAGGTTGAGATTGATGGGGTGAAGCATCTCGGGTTATAAATAAGAAAAAGGTGTTAATAACTTAGGGGCGACACGGTATCCTGGCGACCGTCTTTGCCAGCGAATGATTTTATGGGACGATTTGTAAACACGTCTTAGTGGTTGGTCGTTTATGGTTAGAGAGAGAGAGAGAGAGAGAGAGAGAGAGAGAGAGACAGAGAGACAGAGAGTGAGAGAAAGAGAGAGAGAGAGAGAGAGAGAAAGAAAGAGAGAGAGAGAGATGGAAATAAATAATGAATGGAATAAAATGATCGAATAATAATAATAATAATATTAAATTATATTCAGAAACTTACACAAATCTCCAAATTACCTAAAGTACACTAAAAGTATATAATCATTCAAGGTAATATTTTTGTAAAGTTTCTATACTTTATACAATAAGAGGATAAAAAATAATATTATGGCAAAAATATTATTAACAAAGTATTTAACCCCACAAGACTTAATGTATTCTTCTCTGGTTATTTGAGGACGGTAATAATTTGTGAAAAGTAGTATTTTTTTTTACAAGTATTTTTTTTCTTCTACTTTAAAAACGAAATAAAAGTAATAATGTGTACGAAAATTTTAATCAGGATTCTCTCTCTCTCTCTCTCTCTCTCTCTCTCTCTCTCTCTCTCTCTCTCACGCGGGAAGAGACACACATCACATATCAAAATTATATCCAAAAAATTAAATTGAAAAAAATAATAACCAAAATATTCCCGCCAAATACTAAAATCCGAATCCGATTTTGGTCATAATTTTTGGGTTATGTCCTTTTTTAATGAGAATAATTTTGACAACTTGTGGATAATAGTCATTTATTAAACACTCTATGACTAATTACCCTGATGCTATATAACACCTGGACACAGTTTATTAACACCTGTGAAATATACTTTTTTTTTTTTCTCCATTATTGTTATTTTCTTTTGATTTTTCAATGGGTGGTGGGTGGGTTGGGGTGGGTTGGGGTGGGTGGGGGTGGGTGGTGGGGGATAGCTTTTTTATTTGTTACTTAATGGAAAATAAATTGATATATTGCAAGATGGAATGAATTGTTTGTTCTATCAGTAGGTTAAATAAATTGCTTATTTTGATTTAATAGACGAAATAAATTTATTTTGATGTATAAATTTTTTGGGGGTGATATAAATTAGCATCCCAATATTTTTTTAAGTGAAATAAACAGATTTTCAATGTACAATGGAAAATAAATTCTTTGTTTGAAATAATAAAAACCAATAAATTTCCTAAATAAACATTATAAAATTAAATAAATTTCATAATACCTAATAACAATAATGAAATAAATTCCTTGTCCTTCCGTTAATTAATGAATATACTTTGTTTATATTTATACACTATCAAATAAAATAAATAATAATTAATCAATGTATTGCAATATGAAAAAAAAAGTAAATTCCTGAGACAAAAAAAAATAGATTTTTTTAATTTATATTTTATTAATACATAATGAAGGCAGACAGACAGACAGACAGACAGACAGACACACTAGCACGGTACATAATCAAAGGGGTCCAGGTCCACCAACATCTGACCGTCAGCACACGAGGTATAAATATCGAACCCGTCTCTCACAGCTGGATCACGAACTACCCACGCCACGTCGCAACCACATTCCAGAGGGTTACCTGAGGGCAGTAGAGATGGTTAAATAGTTAGGTAGGTAGTTAGATAAACAGATGGACAGACAGACAGACAGACAGACAGACAGACAGACAGACAATATACTTACCATAAGGGTCAATATAGCCACCGGAATCAATAAGCGGCTTCCATACCTCTTCCTCTAAAAACTTAATCCCATTGTGGTGTATGTAAATCCAGCCATTAACGAGACCTGTAAAATTTTGACCACATTAGTACCTAGAGGGGGTATTACTGGCCGTGTGTGTGTGTGTGTGTGTGTATGTGTGTGTGTGTGTGTGTGTGTGTGTGTGAATGAAAATCGACCAGAATTTTGATTAAAGTTGTATGCGTTTAATCTCTCTCTCTCTCTCTCTCTCTCTCTCTCTCTCTCTCTCTCTCTCTCTCTCTCTCTCTCTCTCTCTCTCTCACTATCTCTCTCTCTATCTCTAATCATGTTGTAGTTCTCACGGTCTTTCAATAGCCTATGAGAACGTATCAGACGCCCCAGGTAAGTTTTCACCTGTTGATTACTTGATACGTGGGTTTAATATTCCCACTTACCTGTCTACTGCGTGTTAATTCTGCTAAGGCATTGGGAAAGAGATAGAGAGAGAGATGAATGGAAATGTGTATGAGAGAGAGAAGAGGAGAAGGGAGAGAGAGACAGAGAAGCAAAGAATTTAGTGGAAGGGAAAAAGAATAAAAAAAAAAGTATCTCAGGTGATGTCTATGACGGAACTTTTTCGTTTTCGTGGGAAATTAAATGTCAAGAAGCGATTATCAGTGGGAATCCTCAGAAGGTGTAGAGAAGCTAATACTATTCCTTTTATCTTTGTTCATTCTCATATATTTTCGTTTATATTCTCGGTACTTGCTCTTATTATGTTGATGTCAGTGGGGTTATTATTATTATTATTATTATTATTATTATTATTATTATTATTATTATTATTATTATTATTATTATTATTATCATTATTATTATCATTATTTAGCTGTAATATAGTCCTTATTGTCACACATGAACTTAATAACTCACCTGAACTTAATAACTCACCTGAACTATATAACTCACCTGGGAAGGCGTTCACATGCACGTCTCTTATAGTGTTGTATCCGAGATCAATAAGACCAGTGGTATGGCTACACTGTATGGCATTCTCGTCCAGGTGGTTGATGAGATTAGCTCCCATTCCTAGGTTCTTCAGGAGCTTCAGGTTCTCAAAGGTTCCTGTAGGAGACCACAACATTGTTAGATATGTATGTATGTATGTATGTATGTATGTATGTATGTCACTCCTCTGATCTTCTCTCTCTACGTATCTTCCTTTCTCGTTTTCCATTCCTCAATCCTCAGTTTTTATCTCTCTCTTTCCCTCTCTTCCCCTCTCCGTTCCTTTTCCACTCTTTTCCCCCCCTCTCGCTTCTTCCTCCTTCCTTCTCTCCCTCCTCCTCACTCCTTCCCTCTCTCCTCCTCTCTCCATCCCTCTCTCCTCCTCTCTCGTTCCCTATCGTCCTCTTTTTTGTTCTTCCCTCCTTCTCCTCCCCTCCCCCCATCCTTCCCTCTTCACAGCCGTATATATTAAACACCTGTATAATCTCTGACTCGTCCATCGTGTTTCTTTTAACTAACCACTACGTTATAGCCGGAAAAAAATATAACGAAGAGAGGAGGTTAATGGTGGTTGAATTAGGAATGAAAATAACGTGTATGTGTGTGTGTGTGTGTGTGTGTGTGTGTGTGTGTGTGTGTGTGTGTGTGTATAGAACCTGTGTGTGCATATTAAAGAGTTCAATATTGACACTGTGTTATTTTTAGAACCTTAGCGTTTTTAGTATATGTGTTTGTTTTTAAAGCGATATGCCTCTCAAGTTTGTTAGGAAAATCATTTTATACTTCCGATTGGGGTCACACAGTTAGACAGACAGACAGACAGACGGGCGAATGGATGAAAAAAAAAAACACGTAATATATTAAATACCTGGAATAATTTCAGGTATCCTGGTTTTAGAGAGGTGAATGTTGACCAGTGACGGGGTGTTAGCGAAGGCGTGTACCGGAAGTTCCCCCAGAGGGTTGACTGAGAGAAAGAGACTCCCTAGTGTCTCAGAATATAGCTCAGGAAATCCTTTTATCTCATTATGTCTCATATCCAGGGAAGTAAGCATTGGGAAGTCTTTAAGATCAAGGAAGGGGAAAGAGGAGATGTTGTTGAAATTAAAGACTAAATTGACAATGGTTGAAGCACTGGTTGATAGAGCTCCTTCTTCGACTTCTTCAAGAACACCGTCAGTGATCCAGAACTGTTCGAAGGTTATGTTCCCTAGATCACTTTTACGTAGGACCTTCACGTGTTGATTGTTTTTGATGGTTAGTCTCCGGAACTGAGGATAAGGGAAGTTAGCCTTGAAGACTCTGGCTAGGTCGTCCTCATCCTCCACATCTGAACAGTCAAGGTCGAGTGAGATCTTATTCCACTGAGAACACACACAAGGAATGATGTCTTCCTCGATTGGACATGCTAATTCTCGAGGCCCAACAAAAGCAGTCTTCGGTTTGTGGCTCCTATCTTCTCCTATCCACTCAGGGACGTTACCTCGAGGATGCCTCACTCTGCTTTTTTGTATACCCACATCTGCCCATCCAGGAACGATACTACAGACACCCAGTATCACCAGCAGGTATATGGAACAGATCTGCATGGTGAGGGATGATCGCCGGCGTTGTCAGCAGTGGTCGGGTGAGGGTTGTGTGAGGGGTAGATATACAAGGCTCGTGTAGACTTATCAGCTGTCACAACGAGCCTTGACTTAATACTTTGGGATGATACAGCTCAAACTTCTGTTGCTGGGTGGTACAGTGTGGTGGGTGGTGTGACTGCGGTGCTGTGAAGTAGTCAGGTGATGTAGCAGCTGGTGAGATAACATACTAATGTGTTCTGGTGAGTCAACTGATGCAATATATCTCGAATCTCTTCCATCAAACCCAACACTAAAAGAGAATTAGGTGTTTACTGGTCATCAAAACACTACAGTCCCGTTAACATGTAAACACAAAAATAAATCGGTGAGTGTAGTTTTGTTATAAATTTTCGGATCACGTGAAGATTAGGTACCCCAGTTATTATCTGATGAATAAGCATCCTAAAGCTATATTTTACAGGGATTAGCCCACCCGGGTACAGGTCACTGACCCACATCAGGGCCTGGGGGACGAAAATATAATAATAATAATAATAATAATAATAATAATAATAGTAATAATAATAATAATAATAATAATAATAATAATAATAATAATAATAAGTAAGATAAACAATTGACACCCTGCAACTGTGTGTAAATGAGGCAGAAAGTCAGATCAGCAACCTGGGACTTGGTCACAATTTCTGTGATGCCTTATGTTTAGTGAGTTAAGTGTGGTTAGGTTAGGTTAGGTTCGACTAAGTAAAGTTAGGTTAGATTAGGTTAGGTAAGAAAAGATGATATTTTGTATGGTTATGTTAAATTGGGTTCAGATTGTCTATGTTAGCTTATATTAGCATAAGGGTATTTAACCATCAGAGTAAATAAGCTGGGGTGTCTAATCTTCAAGTGATCCAATAAGCTGGGGTGTCTAATCTTCAAGTGATCCAATAAGCTGGGGTGTCTAATCTTCAAGTGATCCAAATATCCTCTTTTTTCAGTAACTACTGTAGTTAAATCACCAAAGCTAACCACTGATGTCACTGTATCTCGGCCTCATCACCTCTCGGACGGGCGCTATTCTCCACGTGAAGGACAGACTAAATAAAGCCAAAGTCGCCGCCGCCAAATTAAAACGTTTTAAACTGATGCCTGAGAAGATACAAGTCCTCCTGTACAAGGCGCTGGTGAGGCCTGTGTTGGAGTACCCACACGTACCACTCGGGAAGACCAGACTACAACAACTACAGAGTGTCTAAGGTCAGCCAGTGCCCAAGCGCCACCCTACCAGGAGACAGTGGAAGCCATCCACCTGAGAAATAAAACAAAGGCCCTCAACGTCAGGTTCCATCGTCCCCACTACAACAACCCAACCCGCGACCCATCTATGTCCGCCACAGTGATCCACCGTAGATTAAAACTTAGACGATATAAATTCACATATAACAAGTCACAATCTAGTGAGTCCATAACGTAAAACAGTATAAGATTTTAATAAACATGTAATTGTAAAATCAAACTAGTCATTGTCTACCAAAGTAACCATTGTGTAACCTCATCCTAAATCCTAGGTTAGCTTAGTTAGCCAACAAACTCTGTAATATGTAAAACAAGGGGTGTCGTCCCCCTCTGTTTAACTCATTAAACTTCTTTTCCAACCTTTTCCCCCACGACTATATGTTGTGACTTCTCCATCCCTCATGTCTGGTTGTGCCCTTATTATAGAATGGATATCAATTCACTGGAGTCGGTGCAGCGAAGAATGGCGAAAATGATTCCGGGACTTAGAAACCTTCCATATCAGGATAGGTTAAAGAAACTAAACTTGCATTCCCTAGAAAGACGATGAGTGCGGGGAGATATGATAGAAATATTGAAGTTGGTGAAAGGAATCAATAAAGGAGATATAGATAAAGTTCTTATAATATCAGAGCAGGATAGGACTCGGAGCAACGGATTTAAGTTGGATAAGTTTAGGTTTAGGAGGGAGATAGGAAGAAACTGGTTCACAAATAGGGTGGTAGACGAGTGGAACAAGCTTAGCAACTTTGTAGTAAGTACTGGGACACTGGAAAGTTTTAAAATGAGGCTAGATAGATTCATGGACGATAGAGAGTGGTTGTAACTCTTTACAGGAGCTGCCATGCACAGGTCAACCGGCCTATTGCAGACTCCTTATTTTCTTTTGTTCTTATATTATGGGGAACCTCACATGGTGTAGTAATTCCCTCAAAGAAGGTGTTATGAGGGGCCTCACATGGTGTAGTAACTCCCTCAAAGATGGTGTTATGAGCGGCCTCACACGATGCTGTAGCAACTCATTCGCTACGTGGTGTAGCATCATGGGGACACCACGTGGTCTGGTGTCACAGGACCTCACTCACTCAAGTGGTGTACAGTCAGGTGTGGTCCCAGGCCTCCCTATCGTGGACGGATTAACACATCACTGCTTGTTGTTGGGTCGCACGGGCAGTTATCACTGTGTACCTGGGACCTCACTGTGTGAAGGTTAACTTGGGTACGACTCTCAGATGTTACTGTTGAGTTGTTTTCACTGACTTAAGCGCTGTTCACCACTGTTCACCACTGTTCACCACTGTTCAACACTGGTTCCATTTATTTCCAAATGAAATAGTAACTTCTGGCGAGAATTTGTTGATATTCCGGTGGGAAGGAGGGGTTGAGGGGAGGGCGTTGGGGTGTGTGTCAACATAACAGCTGACTGGCCGCCACCGGACAGCGCCAGAGAAGTCTTGGCCCTTCGGTGTGTGTGTGTGTGTGTGTGTGTGTGTGTGTGTGTGTGTGTGTGTGTTTTATAAATTCTATGATGTTTATATCCCACTACCTACCATAGAGAAAATAAATGTATATAGATATTTATATTGTTTTAGATTAGAGAAAATATATCCAATTCGCATACCGTACAAAATGAATATAGTCAGGTAGGAAAAGTAATATATATTTTTGAATTATGAAATTAGCCATGTGTATATCATCCCCAGGTGATATGAACAGGTGCGGACCTTAATTAAATCAGTAAGAGATAGGCCAGGTAACTGATGTCGAAGAATGAGAGAGAGAGAGAGAGAGAGAGAGAGAGAGAGAGAGAGAGAGAGAGAGAGAGAGGACAACCAAGAAAATATAAAAGTTTTCTCATTTTTTCTACCAGGATTTATTTTCTATATTTCTGAAGTAAACTGAAAAGTCTCTCTCTCTTTCTTTCTCTCTCTCTCTCTCTCTCTCTCTCTCTCTCTCTCTCTCTCTCTCTAGTTATATTTCTGTCGTTCTGTTTGTTTCTTTACTTCCTTATATCTCTGTTACTGTCTCTTTCTGTCTATCACACACACACACACACACACACACACGTACACAGAACATCCAGAGACAGTCATCACAACACCCTCATTAACATACACCGTCTAACACATCATTAATATTCATTACCTCTCAACCTAACTCTTTCCTGTCTTCACCTAGGCACCCGGAGTCTCTGTCTTGAGTAACTGTCAACGAGGATTATGGAGACAGAATACAATATATGGGTCAGGTTATATTTTCCGAGATGATTAGGTAATGGACAGGTGTTAATGTACAGGTGTTAATGTACAGGTGTTAATGTATAGGTGAGAGTCTGTTAATTAGTTCTCTGTGGGGATGAAGACAAAGATATTATGATTTGTCTTCTTATACCTTCAGGATTTAAGCGGTAAAGACAGATTGAAATTGGCTTCTTAGCTGATAAAGACAGAAGCCGAGGGAGAATATAATTTAATGCAGTCGAACTCAGAAGAAAATATGGGATATAGGTCTGTTTTTCTTGGTTTGATTCTCGTGAAGACAGAAACTAAGCTTGAATTTATGATTGACTTTTTCTTTTCTGGCCGTCAAAAGGATGAAGACAAATTAACTCTCTTCAGTCTTAGATCTTAATGATGATGATGATGATGATGATGATGATGATGATGATGACAAAGAGATGTTAATATAAAATGAATTGTCACTTTTAAGATGTTTTTATGAGTTATTTGATTCAAGATGAGAACAAACTGTTATTGATGATGATACTGTCTCTCTCTCTCTACTCTCTCTCTCTCTCTCTCTCTCTCTCTCTCTCTCTCTCTCTCTCTCTCTCTCTCTCTCTCTCTCTCTCTCTCTCTCTCTCTCTCTCTCTCTCTGTAATAATACTAATAATAATAATAATTACTAATAATAATAATAATTAACGGTTTATTGAAAGAGCATGGCAGCCCGAAGGTTGACAATATACAGTTACATAATTGGGGAATGGGAATGGGGAGAAGCTCAAACTACAGGGCATTTCAACATAGTAACAGTGCAAAAAGGTCAGATTGACTAGGAATGAATACACTGGTTGATTACGAGTTGTTGATAATTTTTCCAATGGTTGGGACTGGGCTGTTCTTATAGTGATCAGTTCGTGCTCGTATGGGCTGGATGCGGTTGTGGTGTCGAACAGCAATTCGCGGACGGCGTACGAGGGATCTCAGGTGGTAGTAGGAGCCTGTGTCGAGGATGATGTAGAAACTTCTCACCAAATTTGCAGATGAGGTCGTGGTGATGGTCAGAGAGAGCCGAGAGGGTCAGTGTGTTGAGCGCTTCTTGATGTGTGGAGTAGGAAGGGGAAAGAATAATCTTGCATGCCCTCTTTTGCACTTTTTCTAGGTGTTTACGTTGTGTGGCATTTAGGGAGGAAGACCAGGTGGGGGAGGCATAGGTGAGCTTGGGAAGTATGAATGTTGAGTAAACACTGAGGAGCTCTGGCGCAGGAACTCCGAGGGACTTGAGTCGGCGGAGGAGGTGGAGACGGAAACTGGAGGATTTGACAACTTCACTGACGTGTGGTTTCCAATTTAGTTTGTTGTCTATGGTGACACCGAGGAGCTTAGTGGAGTCTACAACCTGGAGTGAGTTGGTGCCTAAAGTAGTGGAAGGGGGTGGGATAACGTCGGAGGAGAGGTTGATGTGCAAAACCATGGTCTTGGTATGGTTGATGGTGACAGGGTTGATGGTGGCACAATTTTGGAGACTGTTCAATAAATCCTGGAGGGCGGTATAGTCGGGAGCCGAGTTCTTCACACTGATCCTAATGGTGGAGTCGTTGACATATTACCAGCGAACAGAGGTTTCTCTTAGGGCATCATTGAGAAGCATAAGGAAACAGAGCGATCCCATCTTGGTGCCTTGGGGGACGCCACAGGTGAGTGACTGAAAATTGGAGACAGCCCCTCGGAAGCGTACAGCTTGGCGTTGGTCACTAAGGAAGTGTGTAAGCCATGGTATAAGGCTTCTTCGAAACCCGAGGTCGATAGCTTTGTTGATGATTCAATTGTGGTCGACTAGGTCAAGTGCTTTGGTGAAGTCGATGAAGGCGACAGCCACAGATGTCCTTCGTTTCTCCAGATGGCGGTATACGTAGTCGAGAAAGTTGACAAGACAGTGAGTGGTGGAGGAAGTTTTCATATTGCTAAATTGCTGAGGATCTATGGCGCCTGTACTATCAGCATAAGCCCAGTCAAACACGAAACTGTCACAGATTAAGCTGGGTGTTGGGGTGATGGCAATGGGTCATAACTCTTTTAAGGATTGTGGGGTGGTTGACTTGGGCACTGGTGACACATATGAGGTCTTCCAGTTAGCTGGGCATCTTGCTTGGCTGAGGGAAGCATTGATGATGGAGCAGAGGGGTTTAGCTAAGTTCCGGGGAGAACTCCTTGAAGAGTTTCATTGGTAAGTCAATGGGGGTGGTGGAGCGCCTTAACTTCAGTTTGTCCAGACGTTTTGCTACTTCAAATTCTTCTACTAAGTCAGTGGGAAGGGGGGCTGGTAGGTAAGCAGGGAGACTGGTTGTGTCAAGCCGGGGGAGCGTCTGGCATGCATGTACTGTAGTTGTGAAATGGTTGTTTGATTGCTCAGCTGCGTCACCATTAGTGAGGTGTCTAAGGAAGGGGAGGGGGTGTGTTATTGTTTTACCCACAGAGTTCTTTCAGCTTACCATACCACTGACTGATGTTGGTCTGCTTCAGGTGTTGCAACTTGGTTGGGTAGTGAGACTTCTTTGCAGTGCGAATTTCACGGATGACTTGGTTGTGAAGGGACTTGTAGCGGTTGTGGTCATTGAGATAAAAGGCTCTGTCTCTCTGCTGCATAGGTCTTTTGATCCGAGGTGTGATCCAGGGCAAGTCAGCTGGGTGAGATCTGACTGACTTCTCGGGGAAGAAGTGGTGGTGAGCTTCCGTGGTGGTGTTGGTATAATTTATCCATTTGGTGTCCGCGTCATCCACACAAAGTACTTCAGTCCAGAGACGCACTGCAGAGTCAGTAATCGGCCTGTAGGTCTTGATGTAGGGTCTCTGCACGTGGCTGGTAGTGGCAGCTGGGAACCAGAGCACTGATAGGTGTGTGCTACACCCGAGAGGAGGCATTGGTTGAGGTGGTTGGTACTGGTCCGCTAAGTTATTTAAGATAGGTCAAGGGTATTTTGACCGTGCGTCGGGAAGTTCACAGCTTGCGGTAGTAGCAGCTGGTCCTGGATATCAGTGGTGTCAATTTCGTTATAATTCCCTTGCTTGGCACATGGGTACCTAACTCTGAGGTGGTCTGAGGTGATGTGATAAGAGTGTGTCTGGTGGGAAAGCGAGGTGGATGTTATCCCACACAGTATATGATAGAAGCAGTGTGGCGCGGGTGGGCCCGTGGCACGACCCGTACCCATAATGCCTCCACATCAGCTAGGATTAAAACATCCAGGCGTGATGGACATATTCATCTTGACAGAAGAGGACAACGCCCCCTCCGCGTCCATGTGAACGAAGGTGATGAAAGA
>CAUDMG010002011.1:2477931-2510431 GCA_958450375.1 Homarus gammarus
ATATTTATAAGAAGAAGGGAGACCGGTCAGACTGTGGCAACTACCGTGGGATCTCGCTGCTGTCCGCAGCTGGCAAGATTATCTCCCTTGACCTCCAAAAGAGACTTCTTCCTGAGGAGGAAAACTTCGTCCTAGAATCTCAATGTGGTTTTAGACCATCACGTGGCACCACTGACAATGATCTTTGCTGCCCACCAGATACAGGAAAAGTGCAGAGATCAGCGTCATGACCTGTACATGGCTTTCATCGACCTAACCAAGGCCTTCGACTCTGTCAACAAGGAAGCCCTCTTGTGGATCCTCAGCCGTTTTGGCTGCCCACCAGAATTCATCGCTATTATGACGCAACTCCACGACGGCATGAACGGCAGTGCCCTGTACAACGGCACCCAGTCAGAGTTCTTCCCCATCTAAACAGGAGTTAAACAGGGGTGTGTACTGGCACCAACCCTCTTTTCCATCTTCTTGGCTGCCTTCCTTACTCGTGCCAGTGCCAATTTAGCTAGTTGGGTGAACATCGGGTGCCGGGTGAAGGGGGGTCTTTTCAACAAAAGATAACTCCAGGTAAGATAAAAGGTGTCGGCAACTTCCATTACTGAACTTCAGTATGCAGACGACCTCACCCTTGTTGCTCACACTGAACATGACGTACAGGAGATCCTGAACTTTCATGCAGATGCGTATGCACACTTCGGCCTTGAGGTGAATGTACGTAAGACTCAGATTCTTTTTCAACCTGCCCCTGGTTCAGGCACACCTCCACCATCCATCCAGCTTAATGGTACTACCCTCTCTAATGTTGACCACTTTCAGTATCTCGGCTCCCGCCTGTCCACCACCGCAGGCATTGATGAAGAGATTCAGCATCGGATCAGATGTGCATCTCAAGTCTTTGGCAGACTCCGAATCTGTGTCTTCATCTGTATGGCAGCGAGACGTGGGTCACACGCAGGAGGCACCTCAAGGCACTTGAAAACTTTCACCAACGTAGTCTACGTTCCATCCTCCGAGTTCGCTGGGAAGATAAGAGAACAAATGCCAGTATTCTTGCTGACACCAACTGTAGGAGCATCTAGGCTACCATTATCCATGAACATCTATGCTGGACTGGCCATGTTACCAGCATGAACGACAGTAGACTGCCAAAGCAGCTACTTTACAGTCACCTAACGCATAGTAAACGTAACGCCGGCGGGCAACTGAAAAGGTATTAGGATAGTCTTAAGAGAAACCTGAAATGCCAAATCATCGCCATCATCTGGGAGACGATTACTCCGCACCGTAACGCTTGGAGGAGCACTGAACAAGGTGTCAATACTTTCGAGTTAGCCCGACTGCATACCGAGGCAGACAAGCGCCATTGCCGGAAAGACGTTTTCGCGGGCCCTCCCGCACTAGATGTAGTTCTCCACGTGTGCAACATCTGTGAACAACTCTGCCGGTCCCGTATCGACGTCTTTAGTCACCTCATAACTTACCCATGAAGGTGACATCCTTAATAATTCATATCATTGTATCATAGCTAGATGAGCGTTGTACTTGCTTCCGAGTGACAGCAAAGTAACAGTAGTATAACGGTATTTAGGTATACTGTATGTGTATGTGTGTATAGGTGTGTGTGTGTGTGTGTGTGTGTGTGTGTAATAATAAATAATAATAATTAACGGTTTATTAATATAACATGGCAGCCCGAAGGCTGAAAATATACAATAAACAGAGGTGATGGCTTACATATGGTGGAATCAGGGAGTGGGTCACTTGATTGACAGAAGCTTTCATTACAGAAACACAATCCTTCTTTCTTCCTCCTTTTACTTCTTTTTCATTACTATCTTCACTCTCTCCCCTTCCCTCATGGTTTTCCTCCTTCTTTCCTGACTCCCTCTCTCACCTCTCGTTGTGTCTCCTCCCTCAGCGCCTCTTCCACCATGATGGCAACAGCATTATTCTCCTCCTCACCACGATATGATGGACACCTTCTCGTTACCTTGATCCTCTGGTAACCCCGTCTTCACCTCCGCATGGTCGAGGTCTCACACAAAACCCTCATTGATGTAGTCCTGGTGGCGTGGTGTCGAACCCTCGTACCTGTCTACACTACATTGATCTACTCCACACCTTTGAAATACCCCCACACACACACGCTGATGAATGAGCATTTCTTTTTTTACATTAATCAGCTGTTGTTTACGTTGCTCAGCTGATCATTATTAACCTCATCAGCTCATTGACAATACTCAGCTAATTCATTATCTTATCAAACAACAATATATTCTTAACATCATCTACCGGAAATTCTTTAACAACTCTCTTGGAATTTTCTCATTTTCTAACTTTCTCCTAAGAATGCAAGAGCAATTCATTCTCTCTCTCTCTCTCTCTCTCTCTCTCTCTCTCTCTCTCTCTCTCTCTCTCTCTCTCTCTCTCTCTCTCTCTCGTGAAGGAAACCGATAATATTGTTGCATTCTTTCTCGTGTCGGTTTCTCTAGGCTTTCCTTAAACTCTCTCTGGGCTTCATCATCGATTATAGATCACTTAGATGTACCCGGCTCAGGTGTATCCGGCTCCCACTCAGGTGTATCCAGTTCCCATTATGTGTATCCGGCTCCCACTCAAGTATATTCAGCTCACACTGGTGAATCCGACTCCGACTCATGTGTATCCGGCTCCCATTCTGTATATCCGGCTCCCACTCAGGTGTATCCGGCTCCCACTCAGGTGCATCCGGCTCCCACTTAAGTATATCCGGCTCCCACTCAGGTGTATCCGGCTCCCACTCAGGTGCATCCGGCTCCCACTTAAGTATATCCGGCTCCCACTCAGGTGTATCCGGCTCCCACTCAGGTGTTATCAGACGAGCAAAAGAGAGATCGCGTGTGGCTACCTCGGTAATGGAGTCATCGACCCTGGGTGAACCACACTGTCTGGCTGGGTCGTCTTGTGACCTGATATGACCTGTAAGGAGTCTTAAGTACCTGTATGACCTGTAAGGAGTCGTTATGTGACCTGTATGACCTGTAAGGGGTCGTTATATGACCTGATATGACCTGTAATGGGTCGCTATGTGACCCATATGTCCTGTAAGGAGTCATTATGTGACCTGTATGACCTGTAAGGACTCGTTATGTGACCTCTATGACCTGTACACACAACCCAGCTTACACACGACCTAGCATACACACGACCCAGCTTACACACGACCCAGTGTACACACGACCAAGCGTACACACGACCCAGACTACACACGATTCAGAGTACACACGACCCAGAGTACACACGACCCAGCGTACACACGACTCAGAGTACACACGACCCAGAGTACACACGACCCAGCGTACACACGACCCAGTGTACACACGACCCAGAGTACACACGACCTAGAGTACACACGACCTAGAGTACACACGACCCAGAGTACACAATAACAGATGAATACTGCAACAGCTAACACAACAACCAGTTCAGTCATGTCTACTCAAGCCAGATTTGTCCATTTATACAAGTCATGTCTGCGAAGAAACTGGACACGAATAAAACATGGAAGGGATTATACAGACAGACAGATAGACAGACAGACAGACAGACAGACAGACAGATAGACAGACAGATAGACAGATTCTCGTGTTTGTCTTGGTTTGCCTCTGTTATTGTGCCCGGAAAATCTTTCAATATGGCGACCGAATTGTGTTGTGACTGTAAACCTTCTCTTTGTTAGGGAGGAAGGGAGAGGGAGAGGGAGGGAGGGAGTGAGGGGGAGAGGGAGGGAGAGAGGGAGGGAGAGAGGGAGAGAGGGAGGGGGGGAGAGAGAGAGGGAGGAAGAAGTGGGGTCAAATAGTGAGGGAAGGAGTGAAGGAGTGAGGTAAATTTAATGAAGGAGGGAAGGAAGGAAGGAATGAAGGGAGTGAGGTAGGATATGAGAGAGAGAGAGAGAGAGAGAGAGAGAGAGAGAGAGAGAGATTAAGGCATACTTGATAAAACAAATAAGCATTACCTCTTAGACTAGAGCATAAACGGAACATCGATTAAAGGTCCCATAAGAACCAATATCCCTATCCTTAAAGCCTGGACAGTCGACCGTAACACCAGGTGTCCGGGGGGGTATCGTTACATACCACTATCCTGCTCCGAGTTCCTGGAGTACGTGGCCACTCTATATATATCACACCGTAAGTGGGGTGTGTGTGTGTGTGTGTGTGTGTGTGTGTGTGTGTGTGTGTGTGTGTGTGTGTGTGCGAGAGAGAGAGAGAGAGAGTGAGATATATAAACAAACAGACAGACAGACAAACTGACAGACAGTGAAACAGACAGACAGTGAAACAGACAGACAGACAGACAAACACTACTATTCCCTAACTTTCTAAGCATTACTTTTACATGAGATTACGTGAAGAAAGTTGCAATTACAATGCTGTTTATAAAATGTAAATTAGATCTTCATCGCAGACTACGGGGATCTAATATGAAACACGACATTCTAACGTCTATGTAAACTGTGAATATGACTTGAATTTACATATAGACCTAAATAACTGTAGTTTGTGGGTGTAGCCGTGTTCCTGTGTGCGTGTGTGTGTGGGAGGGGGTGCGTGTGTGTGTGTGTGTGTGTGTGTGTGTGTGTGTGTGTGTGTGTGTGTGTGTGTGTGTGGGAGAGAGAAAGAGAGAGAAAGAGAGAGAGAGAGAAAAACAGAGAATTTTTACCTGGGTCATAAAGTATATGTCTCTATTACGTAACCCGCACGGCAGTATTTCACAACCCTGAAAAAGTTGTAAGTTAATTTTAATAAGTAGTTCCGTTCTTAGTACATAATAAAGTGTTTGTTTATGATCCTTCAGTTAATATTAAAAGTGTTTTAGTTAGAGTGTGTGGGGCGGGTGTGTGACTGTGTATGGGTGTGTGTGTGTGTGCGTGTGTGGGGTGCGTGTGTGGGGTGTGTGTAAATAATAATAATAATAATAATAATAATAATAATAATAATAATAATAATAATAATAATAAACGGTTTATTAATAGAGTTGCAGCAGGTGGCTGAAAATATACAAACTTACATTTGATTTAGACATAATGATATGAGTTGAATACATTTACAGGGCTGTACAGTACATAAATCAGGAGTTGTTTATTATTTTAATAATAGATGGGATGGTGCTATTCTTATATCTATTGGTGCGGGCTCTTATGGGCTGAATTTTGTTGTAGTGGCGAACTGCGCGAGGTGAGCGGGGAACTGCCGGTGGCAGGAGGTGGTGATGACGAGGATGGTGCAGTAATCCACTGCCAAACCTAGCTAGTGCTTGGTGGTAGAGGTCACTAAGGGATAGCATTTCCAGGGTGGAGAGAGCGTTGTTGTAGCAGGATTAGTCTGCGCCGAGCATGATTCTGCAGGCCCTCTTCTGTACCTTCTCTCGCCGACGTTGTTGGGTGGAGTTGAGAGAAGACGACCAGGCTGGTGATACATACGTTTGTTTGGGGAGAATAAAGGCGTTGTAGATAGTCCTCAGCTCTGGCGTGGGTGCCCCAAGTGACCTGAGTCGTCGTAGCATGTAGAGTCGGTACGAGAATGCCTTGATTGTGTTGTTTACATGGGCCTTCCAGTCCAATTTGTTCTCCGTAGGCCATGCCTGTAGCCTGTCCAGGGTGTCTTGTAGCGATGAGTAGTCTGGTGAGGTGTTGTCCACTGTAACCCCGACAGTGCAGTCATCCACATACTTCCACCTGTGAGGAGTGTCCCATAGAGCGTCGTTGATCAAGATCAGAAAGCACAGTGGTCTAATCTTGGTCCCCTGGGGAACAACACTGGTGGAATGTGGAGGCAGAACCCTGGTACCTGACTGCCTGACAACGTTCGCTCAAGAAATCAGTGAGCCATGAGACCTGGTTGGTGTGCAACCCTTGTGCAATGTGTGCGTGTGTGTGTGTGTGTGTGTGTGTGTGTGTGTGTGTGTGTGTGTGTGTGTGTGTAATAATAATAATAATAATAATAATAATAATAATAATAATAATAATAATAATAATAATAATAATAACAAAACGGCTTAAAATGTAAAGAAAAGCAAAGTCAAAGGATAAACCAAAGCGGTAATATGAGCTACATGATTACGTTAGCATTGAGGAGTTGATCATGTAACAAAATCTTTCACGACAAAAACAAGAGGAAATTTTGATTATATATACAAGTTACAGTAATACAACAGGTGTGGCTGGTCATGTTAGCCGGATACAGCTGTAGTGTTGCACATGTAGTAGCTCTGTACCTAAACGAGTAACTGTAAACCGAAAGGAAGATCAGTGTGAGGTCAGAGGGCCAGTGCTGTGAGTGTCTCTTGATAGATGGTTTCAAGTGAAATTTTAACTCAGTCGTCCATGAATCCATTTTCTCTCATTTCACAATACTCACAAACGTTTCACAATAATCACAGACGTTTCACAATAATCACAAACGTTTCACAATACTTACAGACGTTTCACAATAATTACAGACGTTTCACAATACTCACAAACGTTTCACAATACTCACAGACGTTTCACAATACTCACAAACGTTTCACAATAATCACAGACGTTTCACAATAATCACAGACGTTTCACAATAATCACAGACGTTTCACAATAATCACAAACGTTTCACAATACTCACAAACGTTTCACAATACTCACAGACGTTTCACAATAGTCACAAACGTTTCACAATACTCACAAACGTTTCACAATAATCACAAACGTTTCACAATAATCACAAACGTTTCACAATAATCACAGACGTTTCACAATAATCACAGACGTTTCACAATAGTCACAGAGGCTGTCGGGGAAGGGAGCGGGAATCTCACTTGTCATCAGTAGGAACGAAGTGACTTTCAATATTTCCTATGATGATGTTGTTGTCCAATGGTGCGTGACATACCGGCTGTGACTTATCTAACTGAGACTTTTTTTCGATTTAAATTATTAGTTGTGGATGAATCATTAAGTTTTGTACTTTTTTTTTGTGGACAGGAAGGGAAGGGATAAGGAGTCGAAATGTCTCCAACAACAAATTGAATAATAACTATAACAACAACAATAATAAATACAACATCCACAGCAACAAAGATTGAAGCAAAAAATAAATAAAGACCGAACTAAGACGAAAGAAAACTTAGTCTCCTCACACATCATACGCGTGAGCTCTCATGCAACATGCAATAACATAGGACCACTGCTGCACCACCAACTCCATCACATCTTCAATCTTGCAGAACATAGACGATAAAATTCTCCCTTTTTCCTCTCCTTCCACCAGAATAAATTTCGTATCAAAACTGTTCACTCTTGTTTCTATGCGTTTCTGTCTATCACGATATATATTTTTCTATTACTGATTATAGATCTTGTCCAGATTTCATTCAGTATAATATTTCATTTAGATATGAAAGTCAATTTTGTGTAAGTTATGATTTTATGTGGTATTAAATTTATATGTATCACTTAAATTTACCTGTGATTTTGTCTGTACCTGTAACTTGTGTCTTTAGCTGTACCTGTTAATTAATCTCAGACTATATGCAAAAAATAAACAACTCTCATACAAACATTACACAGAGAATATACAATGACAAGCCCACCAGTATTTCCCTTGTCAGCAGAAGAAAAAACATAACACACACACACACACACACACACACACACACACACACACATTAACCATCCATTTAAGAACACAGACAAAACGTAGATAAAGTTTAAGAGTAACCATGTAAGTCTTTTTTTTTTTTGGTTCGTGTATTCGTTTGGGAAAAAATATTATGGACCAGTATCAGCAGCGTGAAATAGCCTTCTCTCTTGTTTACATTACGAGAGGAGGAGAGTTAAACTGAAGGGATCGTTCGTTGTCGTTTATGGCTCAATTTTGAGGCGATTTCTCCTGTTGTAGGGTGTAGTGTGAGGGTGTAGTGTGAGGGTGTAGGGTGAAGGTGTAGTGTGAGGGTGTAGTGTGAGGGTGTAGTGTATAGTGTGAGGGTGTAGTGTGAGGGTGTAGGGTGAAGGTGTAGCGCGTAGTGTAAGGGTGTAGAATTAGGGTGGAGTGTAAGGGTGTAGGTGTAATTCTGAGGATGTAGTGTAATTACAAAATGTGATTGTGCAGTTAGTGTAAATTGTGTGAGTATAAAATATTAAAATCACAATCCCACACACACCTACACATTCACATTAAGATAAAGAAACGCTCAGGTGAAATGGGTTACACCTGTACAAATTTGACCCCCCTTTATTACAGAGAAGATTTACCCAAACAAGCTTCTATAATTGCCTTTTGTTTACCTATCGTTAAAACTCAACCAATTATACGTGACTGGTGATTGGATAATTGGTGGCAAATTAGTAGGTAGTTGCGTAGTTAATTATATGTTATTACGGGGTGATATTGAGGTAAGTCTTATGTTGAAAGTCGTATGATGTCACGCATATCTATGTAGGGATTTGGGGATGTGGATATGTTTGTATGTTTTGTATATGTACACGTGTAAGCTCACACACACACACACACACACACACACACACAAAAAAAAAAACACAGACGCACACACAAAAATTACACACACACACATACACACACACACACACCAGTACTCTATTCTCCCGGCTTCACATTTAGGCAATTCTCTCCAGGGACTCATAAAAATAACATTACGTATGCTATTGCATGTTTGTTGCACTCTGGTTATGCAACGACTTGCAACATAGCCAGTATGCAGCTGTTAAATGTGTGTATGTGTGTGTGTGTGTGTGTGTGTGTGTGTGTGAGACATTGGACGCACCTGAAAACACACACACACACACACACACACACACACCCACACACACTTCCCCCAACAGTACTTAATAACAACAATGAAAAAAGTAATACCATGTGAGGGAATATCTTCTACTGTTGACAATATTACACAGTACGTTGAATAGAGTCCGGGTAATATTTTCATATGTCGTTATTTTATTTATTTATATGGTGTGTGGGGGGTTGTGTGTGGGGGGTTGTGTGTGGGGTTGCATGTGTGGGGTGGGGTTGTGTGTGTGAGGGGTTGTATGTGTGTGGGGCTTTGTGTGTGGGGCGTTGTGTGTGTGTGTGTGTGTGTGTGAGTGGTTGTGTGTTGGGCTGTGTGTGAGGGGTTGTATGTGTGGGGGGGGTTGTGTGTGTGGGCTGGAATTGTGTGTGTGGGGGTTTTGTAGGGGCTTGCGTGTTGCGGGGGGGGGGGGTTGTGTGTGGGGGGATTGTGTGTATGTGCGTGGGGGGTTGTGTGTGTGGGGGTTGTGTGTGTGGGTGCGTGTGTGAGTGTGGTGTTGTGTTTATTTGTAATAATAAATAATAATAATAAACGGTTTATTAATAGAGTTGCAGCCGGTGGCTGAAAATATACAAACTTACATGTGATTTAGACATAATACTATGCATTGAATACATTTACAGGGCTGCACAGTACATAAATCAGGAGTTGTTTATTATTTTAACAATAGATGGGATGGTGCTGTTCTTATATCTATCGGTGCGGGCTCTTATGGGCTGAATTTTGTTGTAGTGGCGGACTGCTCGAGGTGGGTGGGGGGCTGCCGGTGGCAGTAGGTGGCGATGACGAGGATGGTGCATAGCCCACTGCCAAACCCTGCTAGTGCTTGGTGATGGAGGTAACTGAGGGATGGCATTTCCAGGGTGGAGAGGGCGTTTTTGTAGCCCGAGTAGTCTGCGCCGAGCATGATTCTGCAGGCCCTCTTCTGTACCTTCTCTAGCTGACGTTGTTGGGTAGAGTTGAGAGAAGACGACCAGGCTGGTGACGCTTGCGTTAATTTGGGGAGAATAAATGCGTTATTGATAGTCCTCAGCTCTGGCGTGGGTGTCCCAAGTGACCTGAGTCGTCGAAGCATGTAGAGTCGGTCCGAGGCTGCCTTGATTGTGTTGTTTACATGGGCCTTCCAGTCCAGTTTGTGGTCTATAGTTACACCCAGGAGTTTGGCAGACTGCAGCAGCTGGAGAGGATGGGCACCCACTGTGACTGCTGGAGTTTGCACTGGAGTGGTGGCGGTGTTCATGTCCATGACTACGGTCTTGGTGTGGTTAATGGTGACCATGTTCTCAGTGGTCCATGCCTGTAGCCTGTCCAGGGTGCCTTGTAGCGATGAGAAGTCCGGTGAGGTGTTGTCCACTGTAACCCCCACAGTGCAGTCATCCACGTACTTTCAGGAGTTTGTTGGCAATTTCAAATGGTTGAACACTGTGAGGGGAGGAGGGGGAGGGTAAGTAGGCCGGGAGGAGAGTGAGGTCAGGACTGGGTAGTGTATGACATATGGTAGCAAAGTTGTTATTAATTGTCTCAACTGCCCTGGTGGACGTCTGTTGATATCTGTTGTTGTGGACGGACGGAAGTGTTTGTCCCCGGTGGCTATAAACTCACTGGCTGCACTTTGAGGGCCACTGACACTGGTAGACATCTGTTAATATTTGTCTAGTTGTAAACACCGCGGTGGTCCTTGTCTCTGGCACTTTGAAGGTGACCGACAAAGTGCCCACGGTCTGGTGTTACACTGCTGTGGTTTTGTGCTTTTCCTTGGAATACATTATCGGATCACTGTTTGGTAACCAATCATTGATTGCGTTGATCACTTGAATGTGTTGCTGATAAATCCCGGTGTAGTGAGGTTGGTAGGGCGTTGGGATATAACAGAGGGGAGAGGGGGACGGGCAGAGCACCTAC
This sequence comes from Homarus gammarus, assembly GCA_958450375.1. NCBI lineage: Eukaryota > Metazoa > Arthropoda > Malacostraca > Decapoda > Nephropidae > Homarus > Homarus gammarus. The sequence goes on from CAUDMG010002011.1 coordinate 2,488,651, forward strand.
AGGACACGTCTTGTCTCACTGAGGCTGCCTGACGTGTGTGTGTGTGTGTGTGTGTGTGTGTGTGTGTGTGTGTGTGTGTGTGTGTGTGTGTGTGTCTGTGTGTGTGTGTGTGTGTGTGTGTGTGTGTGTGTGTGTGTGTTTATATATGTAAAATTATATCTAAAATAAATAAAAAAAATATTTGAAAGAAAATATTTGTTTTTACAATAGTGTTTTGTTTGGTTGTTTGATTATGTGTTTTAATATTGTAATTTAAAGTGTTTAAATTATCTTATTACATCAATACACACACACACACACACACACACACACACACACACACACACACACACACACCACTACTAGTGAGTTCTGAGGTGACTAAAGAGGCCGATACGGGACCGGCAGGATCGTTCACAGATGTTGCACGTGTGGAGGGCTACATCCAGTGCGGGAGGGACGGCGGCAGCGTCTTTCCGGCGTTGGCGCTTGTCTGCCTCGTTATGCAGTTGGGCTATCTCAAAAGTATTGACACCTTCTCGTGTGGTGCTCCTCCAAGCGTTACGGTGTGGAGTAATCGTCTTCCAGGTGAGGGGGTCGATTTGGCACTTTTTTCAGGTTTGTGTTAAGACTATCCTTATACCTTTTCAGTTTCCCGCCGGCGTTACGTTTGCTATTTGCTAGCTTCTTGGAAAGTAGCTGCTTTGGCAGTCTACTGTCGTCCATGTGGGTAACATGACCAGTCCAACGGAGTTGTTCATGGATAATGGTAGCCTCGATGCTCCTACAGTTGGTGTCAGCAAGAATACTGCCATTTGTTCTCTTGTCTTCCCAGCGAACTCGGAGGATGGAGCGTAGACTACATTGGTGAAAGTTTTCAAGTGCCTTGAGGTGCCTCCTGTATGTAACCCATGTCTCGCTGCCATACAGCAGGGTGGGAAGGACCACTGCTCCATATACATGCTTCTTTGTAGATAATTTCAGCTCCCTACAACACACACACACACACACACACACACACACACACACACACACACACACACACACACACACACACAATCACACAATAACCCGTTCCCTAACTACCAATTAATGCTATCATAACACACTCTCTGACCACCAGTAATCAGCCAATCACATGCTATATAGTTAATTACAACCACTACGCACCCCTATCTAGCATGACTCAAGCCGTAATTAAGGTGGTGTTACAGGTACCTCGTTACCTGTCAGGTGTAATTGTGGTCTGGTGCTTCAAGGGGAGGGTGAGGTGATGGTCGTGTGTATGGGAGAGGAGGAGAGGAGAGGGTAGGAGAGGAAGGGAGAGAAAGGGAGGAGGAATGGGGGAGGAGAGGGCAGGGAGGGGAAGAGGAGAAGGAAGAGGAGGAGGGAAAGAGAGGAATAGAAAAAGGGAAGAGGAGATATAGAGGTTGGGAAGAAATCAAGGAAGGAAAGGAAAAAATGAAAAGCGTAGAAGAAACAAAGGCGGGGAGGGAAAGGAGGAGGAGGAAAGGAAAGAAGAATGGAAAAGGGGTGGAAGGAAAAGAATGGAGGAAGAGAAGGAGGAAGGAAAAGAGAAATGGACTCAATTACATATATTTACGTTCATGGACAGAGAGAGAGAGAGAGAGAGAGAAAGAGAGAGAGAGAGAGAGAGAGAGAGATAGAGAGAATTATATGCGATACTTTCTTTTAGATAGGAAAAGTGAGAGGCGGCAAAAAGTAGAATAAATTCTGAGTGAGTAAACATGAGAGAAAGTGAGGAGAAAGTCCGGTGGGGCAGCAAGATTATATCCTGAGTCCAGTAATCAAGCAGAGTGGCTCTCTCTCTCTCTCTCTCTCTCTCTCTCTCTCTCTCTCTCTCTCTCTCTCTCTCTCTCTCTCTCTCTCTCTCTCTCTCTCTCCCCCAGCACCACCACTTCTTAAGCAGCTGGGTCCTCGATACTAACAAGTTTATTCTTAAAAGCCGGAGATATGTGGAGGCTCTCCTAGGAAAAATAACGCTAATTATGATAATGCAATATTTTTTTTTTCCCAGGATGTTTGTCATGGGAGCGATAACGGGAGACCTTTTTTTCATACGTTTAATTCTGTTTATATCTCTCTGTCTCTCCGTCTGTATATCTTTCTATTTCTTTTTGTTTATCTGTTTCCTTATTTCTTTCGTTTTGTCTCTGTTAGGTCTATCTTACTGAACCTGTGATTTTGTTTTGATTTATGAATGTATATATAGAGAGAATACATGAATGAATGTATTTACTTATGGTATACACCCTTGTCTGTGAACTGTCTGTATACTTACACTTACCAGAGGTCTTAGGTGTGTGTACGTACACCAGAACAGACATTACACATACGACAATAAGCACACACACACACACGCACACACACACACACACACACACACACACACACACACTCTTAAAATATTCAAATATATTAAGTAATTTGGGTAAATAATTTATGTCCACTTATTCTGCAATATTATATAATATTCTCTGTAAGTTATAGTACATTATAATGGTGTATCGTAGAGTTTAATATAGTAATAATTAAGATATGTTAATATAGGTTAGGTTAGGTTAGGTTAGGTTAGGTTAGGTTAGGTAAGGTTTCGTTTGGTTAGGTTAGGTTAGGTTAGGTTAGGTTAGGTTAGGTTAGGTTAGTCACTCGAACATATTTCATTGAAGGATTGAATATTTTAATGCTTACCTAAACTTATTTAACCTAACCTAGCCTTCAGTGACCCCATTAATCAAATACTCTGTAGACTGTGCGAGCGCGAATGTGTGTGTGTGTGTGTGTGTGTGTGTGTGTGTGTGTGTGTGTGTGTGTGTGTGTGTGTGTGTGTGTGCAGTTTAATCAAGCCAGCCGACAAAAAACTCTCACACATCTTGCCTAAACCTACTGATGTGTCTCTCAATACGCCCCACACCAAATGAAGTCACATGCCATCAAAAACTCTCTCCCATGGTGTGTGTGTCTGAGTATATTTAGCCGCGGCAGTAAAGTTAACACAATGGCTCCCACAGGTAACGTAAAAGACCAACGCCATAGTCATTTACATCAAGGTATTATTAAAATTACTTAAATTTACCTGGACGAAACTTTACCTAGACGAAAAACTTACATTGGAAAAAATTATACCTGAGTTATAACAATGTGGGTTTAGGACGTTCATCTGTTTTTTTTTTTGTTTTTTTTGTTTTTTTTAGTTCAGACGAGTTATATGTAATGTTTTTATGACTATTGTTCTTGTTTGGTCTTTATTATTATTATTATTATTATTATTATTAGTAGTAGTAGTAGTAGTAGTAGTAGTAGTAGTAGTATAGAACCAACAGACTCACAACAAAACTCATAACTTACAACACTCATAACACTCACAACAGACTCACAACATACCTGAAACATACTCACAATATACAACTAACTCACAACATCCCCACAACACAGACTTACAAAACAGAGACTTAAAACCATATATATATGAGTGTATGTGTGTCTCAAGGTTGTAACTCTGTAAATATATCTCAACCTTAACCCTATGTGTCTTACTTCATCTTATTCTTTCTCATTCTAAGGATATGTAGGTTAAGGTGAAACAGACAGGCAGGTAGACAGGTAGACAGGCAGGCAGGAAGGCAGACGGACGGACGGACAGACAGACAGTGAAATGAAAATTGACATATCACAAGAAAAAAAAAAGAAAAACTTGGACAAATTAAATATACCGAGATATTATATAGTTGGATATATAGACAGACAGACATACAAACAATAAAGACAGATAGAATTAGACAAATGAGACAGAAACACACACATAAAGATATAATGAAAATGTTGGAAAATCATCATCATCATCATCATTATCATCATCATTATCCTCATCATCATCATTATCATCATCATTATTCACCATTCACCATTGCAAATAGGAACTGAATCTGTTTTCAAATTCACTCTGTACAGTAAGTAATTTTTTTTTCTACCAGCACTTTTTAATAGTCACACAAACATGAATATCACTTCACAATTTCTGAAACTGTGAATGTGAATGTCTCTCTCATTTACCTGTCTTCTTCAACCTGGTTTGACTTTGGGTAGAATTAAACTTGTTGTAAAAGATTAAGTCTCTTGTGAATTGTGTGTAAGTGTGAGTGTTGGTTGGGTGTGTGTGTGTGTGTGTGTGTGTGTGTGTGTGTGTGTGTGTGTGTGTGTGTGTGTGTGTGTGTGTGTGTACGTGTGTGTGATCTTAGTGATGCAGACGTGGATAAAAAAAAAGTGTGAAAGAGACAGGCAGAAAAAGGAAAATTACATCTTCCATCTCAGTCAATTCTGTCCCTGGCGTCTTAAGTATGTGTCCAGTGGTGGTTGTTGATCAGTCTAGTGGTCTCTATGTGTCCAATGGTGGTTGTTGGTCAGTCTATTGGTCTCTATATGTCCAATGGTGGTTGTTGGTCAGTCTATTGGTCTCTATGTGTCCAGTGGTGGTTGTTGGTCAGTCTATTGGTCTATCTGAAATACTCATTGACAGACTAAATCAAGGCTGGAAAGACGGCTAGACACACAAACGGAGAAACCCAATGAAACAAATGAACTTCTTAATATTGGGTCGTAACGTCGTAAGAATGAAAACATTTAAGTGAGCGCCAGAAGGACAAATTGAGGTGAGTGACTATTAAAACGACTCAAACTAACTTAGTCTGTTCATCTCGTCTTGTTCTCGAAGTCTGTCTGTTGATTTTTTTTTGTGTGCGTGTGTTAATTCCTCTCTCTCTCTCTCTCTCTCTCTCTCTCTCTGTTGCACACACACACACACATTCATTCACACTTGTGCACGAACCTTAGCCACAAGGGCCTTAGCCACAAGGGCCTCTCCATCTCTGAGTGCAACGTGAAATTTGAATTTAATGAGGTCCTCCCCACATTAACTCGCATTTCCACTCACCTGATGATAATGTGTTAATGAGTTGGCTCTCACCTGTACAGAACGGTAGGGAGGGTGGGAGGGGGGAAGGAGGGTGGGAGGGGGGAAGGTGGGAGGGGTGGAAAGAGGAGGGGGAGGAAGGAGGGTGAAAGAGGGGGAGGTAGGGTCGGAGGGAGGGAGGCAGGAGGGAGGGAAGGAGAGAGGGACAGGAGGGCGGCAGTAAGTAAGGAAGGAAACCGGAAAGCGGAAACGGAAAAAGGAGGGAGTATGAGAGGGGGTTTGACGTTCCTATGTCTTTTACCCCTCCAACCCTCCCTCTCCCCCTCCCAACCTGCATCACAATACGAGTTAATGAAGTCAATTTATCATTTAGCTTGTAACTTTTTTTGTTACATATAGATGACTGATGTTAGTTTATTATACATTGTATTATGATCTTCTATGAACCTCTCGTCCTTCCTACCCCTCACCCATATCTCTATCCTCGACTCTTATCCCTCCTTTAGCTCTTTACACTCCTTCTCTTCCCTCTTCTCTTTCCTCTCTGCCTCTCCGCCTCATTTCTCTCCTCTTCTTTCCTCTTTTCACCTCCTCCTTCTCCCACCTTTCCTCTCCTTCCCAAACCTTCCACCTCTTTCTCACTTTCTCCTCACCTCTCCTCCTCTCCCCATCCCCATTACCCTCCCCATCCCCATTACCCTCCCCATCCCCATTATCCTCCCCCATCTCCCCTCCTCCCCATCTCCTCAGGTAGGTAATTAAGCAAAAACATGTATTGGATTCTGACAGACCAAAAGGCCAAAATAATGGAAATACTAAAAAAAAAAATTGAACGAAGGATATTTAAATTTTTGGACAGGCAGGCTGGCAGGTAGGCCACGCAGGCAGGCAGGCAGGTAGGCAGGCAGGCAGGCAGGCAGGAAAGTAGGCAAGTAGGCAGGCAGAAAAAAGACGATCAGGTGAAGTAACTTAGGTATAAAGTCTAGTTACCGTAAATTCTCTCTCTCTCTCTCTCTCTCTCTCTCGAACACAACTGAACACCCACAGAGTGAACGAGTCTCTGGTTAAGTGCATCACCTTTTTGTCTGTCTGTCTGTCTGTCTGTCTGTCTGTCTGTCTGTCTCGGATGGAATTAAGGTCTCGTTCTATCACACCTGTCCCCATCCAGGTAGAAATTAATTACTCACGGCAAATGTCACGCGGGTGTTGGATTCTCATATCATCATTAACTTAGATGACATGAAGATTATCTCCCATAGCCTATTTTACCTGATAATTAAACACCTTAATGCTACCTGGGCGGGTTTAGGTTAGGTTTAGCTACCTTTGGTTAGGTTAGGTTAGGTGAGGAGTGGTGAGATTTGGTTAGGTTAGGGTAGATTAGGTTAGGTTAGGTTAGGTTAGGTTAAGTTAGGTTAGGTTAGGTTAGGGTAGATTAGGTTAGGATAGGATATTTTAGGGTAGGTTAGGTTAGGTTATATTAGGGTAGGTTAGGTTAGGTTATATTAGGCTAGGTTAGGGTAGGTTAGGTTATATTAGGGTAGCTTAGGTCGTCTTGTACTTGAATACATGCATTTAATTTACGATACAAATATAAATTCTCAAATGATCGTAAATAAATTTCTTCTCATAATAACATAATAATAATGACTCAGACTTTACTGTGAGTGGCTATATTAATTGATCAATATATTCTGATGTAAATATTTTGTTTAGTTTTAATATATCAACTTAGCCGGAAAATATTGCCCGGGAGCATTTAGAGAATCAATCAACATTCCGCTGATTAAGAAAAATATATAGGAAAAATTCTTACAATCTCATTTCAGAGGAAGGTTTAACGTGCGACACTTTCAGAATCCGTTAAGCGTCATCGCGAAATCTCATCTTGAATTTAATTGGAAAATGAAGCATCTCAGGTTGGATAAATTATCCTATCCCAAGTTGGGGGTCATTTTTTCTCTCTCCCCGGAGCTCATAACACGAACTGTAATATTCCGCGGCACTGAGCTCCCGGTTTGTTCACCCTGAGACGAAGAAATATTATTGACGAATTATGTTGCTTTCATGATTTTACTCCCTATTTCACAATTTATCTTATTATATTTCGACATGCACACGTGGAGTATATTTTAAGTGATATTATTATTTCTTCTTATTGTACACTGAGGCTATAAGCTATTTTTCTAAAGGGTATTTCTCTTTCAATTTTCTAAACCACTTTGAGATGCCCTTTTGATATTTTGCAATGTAAACATCAGCTGTGAGCGACTTAACGACGTTCTAAATAATTTTCTGAGGAATGAATAATCGAGAGAGAGAGAGAGAGAGAGAGAGAGAGTGTGTTAAGTCAACTAAAAAATGACAGAAAACGTATCAACAAAAAAAAAAAATAACCTAGCGGAAAATCTTACTTAACATTTCGTTTTTATTCTTCTATTCATTATCAACAACATACAATATATCTTTAGTGTAATGATAAATATTGCCTTAGAGAATATTTCAGGCTATGTATGTGAGCCCATTGCTGTAGATATGTGTCAAGACAGGTTGTGCGAGAGTAAGTGAAATATGGGTTGCATTATACGTAGACTTATACACGATTGGGCTATGACTGGAAAAATCAGACATACAGTATTACAGTATATACATCAACAGAGAAACATATGTACATACACCGATACGAAATGTTAAGTAAGATTTTCCGCTAGGTTAGTATCCCCTTTGATATGTTAAGTTTTAGTTTTTGTTGATACGTTTTCTGTCATTTTTTTCGTTGACTTAAAACTCTCTCTCTCTCTCTCTCTCTCTCTCTCTCTCTCTCTCTCTCTCTCTCTCTCTCTCTCTCTCTCTCTCTCTCCCGATAATTCATTCCTCAGTGTACAATAAGAAGAAAAATAAAATCACTTAGAATATACTCTTAGACAAAATAGTTACTGATATCCAGACACACACAGACCCACACACACACACACACACACACACACACACACTTATGTAGTCAGTGTTCCTTATGCCGTTGTCTTATTAAACTTTACTAAACTCCAAATGGATTCTTAAAGATGACCAACCAACCTTGTACTGAAGAGTGACTCCTACTACACTCTTCTCTGTAGCTTGGGGGGTTAGGTTAGCTTAGGTTAGGTTAGTTTAAGTTAGGTTAGTTTAGGTTAGGTTAGGTTAGGTTAGCTTAGGTTAGGTTAGTTTAAGTTAGGTTAGTTTAGGTTAGGTTAGGTTAGGTTAGGTTAGCTTAGGTTAGGTTAGTTTAAGTTAGGTTAGTTTAGGTTAGGTTAGGTTAGCTTAGGTTAGATTAGTTTAAGTTAGGTTTGTTTAGGTTAGGTTAGGTTAGGTTAGGTTAGGTTAGGTTAGCTTAGCTTAGCTTAGGTTAGTTTAAGTTAGGTTAGTTTAGGTTAGGTTAGGTTAGCTTAGGTTAGATTAGTTTAAGTTAGGTTTGTTTAGGTTAGGTTAGGTTAGGTTTTCTCTAAGTAAAGCTGTGGTCAGGTTAATTATTCACTTGAAGACCGACACATTATATTCCGAAGCAACATTGTTATTACACATTTGGGAATAAATTACAAATACACCAATACAGGTGGCTAGAGTCTTATTAATTTAACTTTGCTATAGATTACAGATATAGTCAATTAGGTACAGTTAAACTATCTTAGGGGTATAGTTCAGGTACACTAAAAAGATATTACCTACAGGTCAGGTGATATAAAGTAGTTACAGAAATATAATCATAGAATACAGGTACAGTTAATTAGATATTAACTACAGGACAGGTGATAAAAAGTGTAGTTACATAAATATAATCATAAAAAACAGGTACAGTAATTTAGTATTAATTACAGGCGAATAAATTAAAATTAATTACGCAGGTAACCCGTACCGGTGATATTATAACACAGGTAAAGTAATACAAAATTACCCCAATAACATTACACCATAACATTACGCCATTAAGCTAGTATGACACACCATCACCATAACATCCAACGACCCACAGCTTTGGACCTGCACGACGGAGGGTAACATTGATATGCCTTCGGGATTTTGTGGGACCTGTGTTTAGCAATTGGTTGTATTATACTGTAATGAGGTGTTGTGTAAGGTATGTCTCTCTCTCTCTCTCTCTCTCTCTCTCTCTCTCTCTCTCTCTCTCTCTCTCTCTCTCTCTCTCTCACCCTCAGGAACCATTCCATAAATAGGACAGGTGATCACATAGTTCTCAATGCCTCTCTCATACTCAATGTCTTTTACCGGGAGTGAAAATGAAACAAAAATAACTTAGAATTTTGTAAAGTTTAAGATAATGTATTGATATGAGATAAACCTTTACGATAAATACAATATATTTTGCGATTATAGACTTAAATAATATAATAGTTTTAGGTTACTTTAATGCCTTTAGATATATAACAAAATTTAATACTTCAAAAATATCAAATAAAATGTTATTCATAAGAGGCTCATATTAAGTACACACACACACACACACACACACACACACACACACACACACACACACACACACACACACACACACACACACACACACACACCACAACACTAATAAAAATTAAATAATGACTGACTTTTTATGGACCAGGAAACCGCTCACTATGTCACCCAAAAGGTAATTAAAAATAATGATACCAGGCAACATTAACTACTAACACACACTCGGACATCAAAGAGCAATAAGAGTTCGCTTTGTCCAGGTCTTATTAATTAGTGACTGACCACAATCGATGTAATAAGGAAATAAGCATGATATTTTTCCCTCATTTCTATAAGTCCTAAAATATAATAGAACTTTAAATTTTTTTAAAGGAACTATAGACTTCCATAACATCAATAAGACTTCTATAAATCAATAAGACTTCCATAAGATCAATAAGACTTCCCTAACATCAATAAGACTTCCCTAACATCAATAAGACTTCCCTAACATCAATAAGACTTCCCTAACATCAATAAGACTTCCCTAACATCAATAAGACTTCCCTAACATCAATAAGACTTCCCTAACATCATTAAGACTTCCCTAATAATCAATAAGACTTCCCTAACATCAATAAGACTTCCCTAACATCAATAAGACTTCCCTAACATCAATAAGACTTCCCTAACATCAATAAGACTTCCCTAACATCAATAAGACTTCCCTAACATCAATAAGACTTTCCTAACATCAATAAAACTTCTATAACATCAATGAGTTATATGTTAGTGATGTTATGTTAGTTGTTAATTATAGGATCTGATCTAAATATATTTAATCACTACCCTCTGTCCTTACTTATCTAAATTCTTAACTTTACTTCTATCTCAACTCAACCCTAATACACTTAACTTCCTTTAATCATAAGTTCAATTAGAGTCATCCATTATGTCTCTCTTATTTCCCATTTTCTTTCAACGTCTCTAAGATTCCGTTTTCTATGAGTATATTAACCTAGGACAGTGAGAACACCCTGGCAGACGAAGGGGTACTCAACTGTTGGGTCTCTTATCTCAATGTTCTTTTCCGAGATAGTGTAGGTTGTGTGATCTGTATTTGTCTTTACTTCAGGTTTATTCAGGAGTGTTTGGTTAAGGGGCGTTCCGTCACCCCATTGTGGTTTACGGTGCACAGCGACTAAATCCACCCAAAGTTCTTTCGTTTCTGTAGGAGGAAGGGGGTATGGTAATGGTGGTGATGGAGGAAGAAGTAGGTGGAAGAAAAGAAGTGGTTGGAGGAGACGGAGGAGGAGGAATATTAGTAGATTAGGAGAAACATGGAGGAAGAGGAGGGGAGGGAGGAAGAGGGTAAGGAAGAGGAGAAGAACGGAGGATGTAGGAATAGAATATAACATTTTTGGATCCTGTTTTAGCTTGATGCAGATAATTATAAGGATGACAGACAGACAAACAGACAGACAGACATAGAAATAAAGGGTAAGGAGAGAGAAAAAACAGACAGATTAACAGACAGATAGAGACATAAATGTAGAAATTAGGACAGACAGACAGACATACACAGAGTAATCAATATTATCCAGACATAGAGATACCCAGAGACAGATAGAGAGAGAAATATACAAACAGACTGAAAGACATAACACCCAGACAGCCACGTATACAGACAGACATATATACACTATGTCAAACAAATATAGACATAAAGACGTACACACAACCAGATAAAGAGACAATTTTTAACCCCAAACTCTTACAGTACTTACGACTAGCCATCACACAACGTTCTACAGCCTTCTTGTGAGTCATCGTCTTAATGGTGGCAAGATGGTGGCCAGGAATACGACTGCAGTACATCTTGGCTTCCTCCATCGACAAGTTCTGTTTTGGTACTATATGATGTTCTGGGTACTCCACCTCCGTGTACAGGTGTGGCACTGCCTTATCTACAGGTGTGGGTATTATTGAGGTTAATTAATATTTGACACCTGTTTTTGTTGTTATGTCTCTCTATCTACAGGTGTGGCACTGCCTTATCTACAGGTGTGGGTATTATTGAGGTTAATTACTATTTGACACCTGTTTTTGTTGTTATGTCTCTCTATCTACAGGTGTGGCACTGCCTTATCTACAGGTGTGGGTATTATTGAGGTTAATTACTATTTGACACCTGTTTCTGTTGTTATGTCTCTCTTTCTACAGGTGTGTGGTGCTGTTGTTTATACAAGTGCTAATTGAGCTTTCTGTATAATTCTAACAAATTTATACACCTGTTGGTATTTCATCTACAGGCGAAAAGAATTAACACTAGTATATGTAAATATTACTTTATGTACAGGTGAGAATAATTTATTTATTTATTTACAAATACTAAAAAATGTTTACACCTGGTCAATATGAGGTACAGGCGTGGTACAGGTGTGGTACAGGTGTAGTACAGGTGTGGTACAGGTGTGGCACAGGTGTGGTACAGGTGTGGCAAAATTTGAAATACAGGTATGGTACAGGTGTGGAACAAATGAGGTACAGGTGTGGTACAGGTGTAGTACAGGTGCGGTACAGGTGTGTTACAGGTGTGGCACAGGTGTGGCACAAGAGAGGTACAGGTGTGGTACAGGTGGGGTAAAAGGCGTGGTATAGGTGTGGCAAAGGTGTCGTACAGGTGTGGCACAGGTGTAGAACAGGTGTAATACAGGTATGGCATAGGTGTGGGACAGGTGTGGTGCAGGTGTGGTACAGGTGTCGTACAGTGTGGGACAGGTGTGTCACAGGTTTGGTACTGGTACAATCAGATTGATGACTTTAGAGGAAATTAAAATATTAGAGGGAAGATTAATTAAGATAAAGGTGAATCGGTTAATGGATGGATTCTTACGTATATATTTTTAAACAAACAAACTTAACATTTTACGCTGATCAATATATAAATAAATAAAATATTCAATGATTTCCTGATGTAGATATATACACGTACATGAATAAATGAATTGATATATAATTATACATATATACGTCAGGAAACTATTCGGTAAAAGACGTTATAATTGTATAAATTATTCGGTAAATAAGCTAATACGAGCACACACACAAACAGATAAAAGGTAATTAAAATATATTTATTGTTAATATTACCAGAAACAACTCTCCATTCCCTACTCCCTCACCCCAATTCTCCCCCATCCTGATTCCTTAACTCTCAACCAACCAACCAACAGCCCCCACCCCCCTTCGCCAAAAACAACATATATATACTTCAAGCTAAAAACTAATCTCCATCTTTAAATAACACTATATTATTTTTGTCCTTGCTATTTTTTTTTTTACGATATAGTATGTCCTCGGATGGCTGTGTTAAGATATATAGGGCATTCAATTTTGTTTTTTTTCTCCTGTTTTTATCACTTTAAGAAACAGACAGACACCGAGACATACACATCAACACCAAGACATACACATCAACACCAAGACTTACTCATTAACACCAAGACTTACTCATCAACACCAAGACTTACTCAGGAAGAAGATGTAGGTAGAGTTGGTCTGTCTGGTAGTCTGAGGTAAGTTAGTCTCGGTGAAGTTGGCCAGGCGACATAACACCCCGTCACTGGTTGTGTCCAGTGACGCCGCAACACACCACCGTGACGACCAACACACTGTCCTGCACCCACCTGTAACGTGACACTACTGTTAGTAACCCAAGTACTGACACACACACACACACACACACACACACACACACACACACACACACACACACACAAACACACACACACACACACACACACACACACATGTATTGATCAATACTTTCAATACTTACACAGGGTCCTGACGTTGGTTGTATTTAAACTTTCCTCCCAATAGGCCAGAGTGGTTTTGTCAGCCACCAAGAAATCACCCAACTCCTTGCTCGAGATGTAAGCGACATTTGGCAAATAATCCTTCTTTTGAGACATACTCGCGGCCAGGCTGGTGAGTGCCAACAGCAAAAGCGAGAAGTGCCACTCCATCGTGACCTGTAATGACAGATATAGTAAAATTTCTATCTAATGAACTATATGGATATGCAACTTCGCTATATCGATGGACCGTAATGTGTGAAAACCCCCATGTAAGTAGATTATGTGGAGAGAGAAGTACATTATATAAAGGTTTTGCTGTAATAGGACCTGTGACCTGTGACCTGTGACCTGTAATAACACATCTCCTATCAACAGTTAACTATTACAGGTCGCCCGAGTCATTAAGGTTATCATTACCACACCATCGTGACCTGTGACCATGAATTACTTCAGCAATATACAAACATGTTTCCCAAATACGTTTTATAATTCTGGATTGTGTTCTTGATACATACATACATACATACATACATACATACATACATACATACATACATACATACATTGCTGTCACTCACAATCGAGTATGACGATCATCCAGCTATGATACAATGATATGAGTTATTAGGGATGTCACCTAGGTTGGTGAGGTAAAAGGTGACTAAAGAGGCCGATACGGAACCGGCAGAGCTGTTCACAGAGGTTGCACATGTGGAGGGCTACATCGAGTGCAGGAGGGGCTGTGATAGCGTGTTTCTGGCGTTGGCGCTTGTCTGTCTCGGTTTGCAGTCGGGCTAACTTGAAAGTATTGACACCTTCTCGTGTGGTGCTCCTCCAAGCTTTACGGTGTGGAGTAATCGACTCCCAGGTGAGGGGTCGATTTGGCTCTTATTCAGGTTTGTCTTAAGACTATCCTTATACCTTTTCAGTTGCCCGCCAGCGTTACGTTTACTATTCGTTAGGTGACTATAAAGTAGCTGCTTTGGCAGTCTACTGTCGTCCATGCGGGTAACATGGCCAGTCCACCGTAGTTGTTCATGGATAATGGTAGCCTCGATGCTTTTACAGTTGTTGTCAGCAAGAATACTGGCATTTGTTCTCTTGTATTCCCAGCGAACACGTAGGATGGACCGTAGACTACGTTGTTGAGAGTTTCAAGTACCCTGAGGTGCCTCATGTATGTGACCCATGTCTGACTGCCATATAGCAGGGTGGGGAGGACCACTGCTCGATATACGTGTAACTTTGTAGATAATTTCAGCTTCCTACAGCTGACTGACATTGTTTTGGAGTCTGCCAAAGGCTTGAGATGCACATCTGATCCGATGCTTAATCTCTTCATCGATGTCCGCGGTGGTGGACAGGTGGGAGCCGAGATACTGAAAGTGGGTAACATTAGAGAGGGTAGTACCGTTAAGCTGGATGGATGGTGGAGGTGTGGCTGAACCAGGGGCAGGTTGAAAGAGAATATGAGTCTTACATACATTCACCTCAAGGCCGAAGTGTACATCGGCATCTCCATAGGTGTTCAGGATCTCCCGTAGGTCGTGTTCAGTGTGAACAACAAGGGTGAGGTCGTCTGCATACTGAAGTTCAGTAATGGAAGTTGCCGACACCTTTGTTCTTACCTGGAGTCGTCTAATGTTGAAAAGACCCTTCATCTGGCAATGGATGTCCACCCCACCAGCTAAATTGTCACTGTCACGAGTAAGATAGGCAGCCAAGAAAATGGAAAAGCGGTGTTGGTGCCATTACTGTTATGTACGAATGTTTTCCTCAGTCATCCCATTTTGTGTCTCGTTTTCTCTTAACACCCTATAATAATCATTGTAAAGGTTAAAGTCTTCTTAAGATTGTTATTTTTCTAAAAAAAAAGTTTCTTTCTTATCAAAGGAATTATAGCACCATAGAGAAGGAAACTTTAGCTTTGATTTTGAGTTTGAATAATTTTGATGTTTATTTGAGGTATTTGGGGAAACGGGTTTTTGTATTTACCGACCATAATCCATTAGTGTTTTTGCGTGAAATGAAAAATACTAACCAACGTCTTATCCGTTGGAGTCTTATGTTGCAAGATTATGATTTAATTATTAGTCATATCAAGGGTAAGTTTAATATTGTGGCCGATGCATTATCACGAATTCCCTTCAGCCATGACTCCACCCTGAGGGATGACTCGTTTTCTCATGACACCCTATAATCACTGTGAAGGTTAAGGTCTTCTTAAGATTGTGACATATGTTTTGTTATTCTGATTTGTGATATGTTTTAGTAATTGATATGACTAAAGAACATTAATATATGATTTTGTGAAACAGTTTCAATGAGAGAATATTGCAGTGGTTTAAATGAAGAATGCAAACAAAATGTGAATAAGTTACTGAAATCTTTTTGGAACTTGGAGAAGAAGCTCTCTCTCTCTCTCTCTCTCTCTCTGGTGAAGGACATTTTATTTTGTATCGTGAAAAACCCACAGGTTGTAAGGGTAGTCCAGTGTTTTCTGGTAGTCATAAGATATTGTAATCTATTTGTGAA
Organism: Homarus gammarus; assembly: GCA_958450375.1. Lineage (NCBI taxonomy): Eukaryota > Metazoa > Arthropoda > Malacostraca > Decapoda > Nephropidae > Homarus > Homarus gammarus. The sequence goes on from CAUDMG010002011.1 coordinate 2,504,401, forward strand.
CCATATGTGCAAAGTAGAGAGACAGCATATAGTTGAAATAAGATGATTGATATTAACGTAAACTTTGTGAAAGCTATCAGCACGTGTGAAATCATTATTGTTTAATATACCTTTCATGTAAATGCTCTATTTCCCTATCCTGATTATATTTATGTTACAGCATAAGAGAGACTGTGACAGTACACACCCTTGTTTAACTCCTGTTTGGATGGGGAAGAACTCAGACTGGGTGCTATTGTGCAGGGCACTGCCGTTCATGCCGTCGTGGAGATGCCTCACAATGGCGATGAATTTTGGTGGGCAACCAAAACTGCTGAGGGTCCACTAGAGGGCTTCCCTGTTGACCGAGTCGAAGGCCTTGGTTAGATCGATGAAAGCCATGTACAGGTCATGACGCTGTTCTCTGCACTTTTCCTGTATCTGACGGGCCGAAACGATCATGTCAGTGGTGTCACGCGATGGTCTAAAGCCACATTGAGATTCTGGGAGGAAGTTTTCCGCCGTAATTGCCACAGTCTGACCGGTTTAGGGGATTTCCTCCTTTTCCTATATATTTATCCAGGAGAGAGTGGAGACGGTTGGTAAGCAGAGGTCCTCCTGCTTTATACACCTCGGCTGGGATTCCATCAGACCCTGAGGCTTTGTTATTTTTCATATTTTTGATGGCAGTAGTTACCTCATCCAGGGATGGGGGATAGCTGAGGTGGGTCAGCTCTGGATGCTGAGGGTCCTGCTAGGTAGTCAGGACATCCACATCGGTGTTTCGGTTGAGCAGCGAATGGTAGTGCTCTTTTCAGCATTGAAGGAGGCCCTCATCGTCTTTAATTATGGAATTATCGCCAGATGAGCGGATAGGGGCTGCTCCACGAGTGGTTGGCCCATAAAATGTTTTAGTGGAATTGAAAAATTCCACTGCTTTCTTCTTGCGGAAGGTATCAGCTTTGGTCCGAGACTGAGGGTTGTTCTGCCAGTCAGTTAAAGCAGCACCTTATCATAGATGAGTACATTGATTGCCGGGTCATGTTCATCAAATCAGTCCTGGTGTGTTCTTTTGCTCTGGCCGAGGGTCTCACTGCAGGTTTTTGTCATAACAGTGTTGAGAGTATTCCATTCGGCACTGGGATTTGCGTTGTTTGCTGTTGGGTTGTTTATCAGCCCATGTTCGAGCTGGTCTCTGAAATCATGTGCTTCTGCTGGATCCTCCAGACGCTTAAAGTTAAAACCTCTTCTGGAGTCTTGCTGCCTTCGCTGTTTTGGGGCGACTTGAAGTGAGAGCTTGAATCTGACGAACCGATGATTAGTGTTACAATGGTCTCAGCCCCCCTCCCCCCCCCCCCCCCCCACGCACGCACCTACACCGATAAATGACTCCATGACCATAGTGTTAATACCCCCATAGTTTTGAAGTTACTCCACAAAATTTGATATGGAATGACTGCAACAAGTGTCCGGACAAGGACATCTAATACCAATCCCTATTTAATGTTAGTGGTAATATTCAGGAAGAGGAACTTTGAACATTTACTGTAAAATTCATAACAGGTTGAATATGGTTGTAAATTATTTGTATTAGTAACACTGAATATTTCCTTTATACTCCCAGCTTTTTGCTACAGCTCCAAGGCTTGTACTAAATGTCCGACAACTATTGATATATGGCAAATAATTTTATGTACAACTGTTAAGGATTCCCACTTATTACTTATTTTAATGCTGGGGTTAAATCATCGTAATCACGAGGTTATTTCATGGTACTCAGAGGTTAAGTCATCGTACTCAAGAGGCTAATTCATCGTACTCAAAGTCATCTTATTCAAAGGGTTAAGTTCATCGTATTCAAAGAGCTACTTCATCGTACTCAAGGGGTTAAATCATCGTACTCACGAGGTTAATTCATCCTACTCAACGGTTAAGTCATCGTACTCAGGAGATTAATTCATCGTACTCAAAGTCATCGTATTCAAAGGGTTAAATCATCGTACTCAGGAGGTTAATTCATCGTACTCAAAGTCATCGTATTCAAAGGGTTAAGTCATCGTACTCAGGAGGTTAATTCAGCGTACTCAAGTCATCGTATTCAAAGGGTTAAGTCATCGCAACTCAAGAGGTTAAATCATCGTACTCAAAGGGTTAAAAATTTGAGCTCAATTCAAGTTACAGTCTACTTACCTTAGAACGTAGCTAAGTAATACTTGGTCGTTGGATACCTGTTGGATCTTTTTAACACTTGGAATACCGTCCAAAGGCGTTAATTCCACAAAGGTGATGTCCTCAACTGTCTCTATGCTTCACGAGCCCTTGGATACCCTGACAGACACCTAAAAGCTCCTTTCCTCACCAGCTGTCAGGCAGGAAAGTCACTAGCCGACTCGTCCAAAGGTACCGAGCGCTTCTGTTCATCTGGAATGCTGAGCCGTGACGCGGGTAGTGGACCTCCCTCACCTGGCTCCCTCTACGCGTAAGTGCAGTCATTTATCAAGAAAAATATCACCAGTAATAAATTCCTTTCCTAAAATATAAAGTATAAGAATAATGGTAGTATTTCCCACAAGTTAATAGTTGATACTTTCTACCATGCAATGGGTCTGAGTAGTGCGTGAATATTTTATGTCCATGTAGTATATCACTCTTAGTAACTGTTCTTACTTTATATATACGATCACACATCACAACACACCACCACACATCACAACACATCACAACACATCACAACACATCACCACACATCACAACACACCACCAACACATCACAACTCACTACCACACATCACCACACATCACAGCACACCACCACACATCACAATACACCACCACACATCAGAACACATCACCACACATCATAACCCACCACCACACATCACAACACATCACCAACACATCACAACTCACTACCACACATCACAACACACCACCAACACATCACAACTCACTACCACACATCACCACACATCACAGCACACCACCACACATCACAACACACCACCACACATCACAACACACCACCACACATCACAACACACCACCACACATCACAACACACCACCACACATCACAACACACCACCACACATCACAACACACCACCACACATCACAACACACCACCACACATCATAACCCATCACCACACATCATAACCCACCACCACACATCACAACACACCACCACACATCACAACACACCACCACACACTTCCCATAACTTTATCAACTACACAAACCAAAACAAAACTCTCCGAAATCCACTTACTTACCTGACAAACACTCCTTAAGTGCACCCCCCCCTACCCCCTACCCCCTACTACCACCCCTTACCCCTCTACTACCACCCCCTACCCCCTACCACCATCCACCCTACCCACACCCCCAACTCAGTCTCAAAATTATCATATTATAAAAGTTTACCCTCAATAAATATCGTTGTTTTCTGTGGTTCTGGGAGACCGTATCCACCCAGGCTGAACACTATATCTTGGCTCTGTCCACTGGTATCGTGTTTATTGTGTTACCTGTTCAATACTATTTAAGCTAACGGGTCTCAGTGCCTGTGCTATACCTAGTGAATTGATTGAGAATGTTTAAAAAAAAATGATAATGATAATATTCATAATAATGTTGGACTTGAAGTTTGATTTCTTGGATTTTTATAATATAATAATTCCTATACCTTTCTATTCTTTCTATCTATCTATCTTATCCATCTTATCTATCTATCTATCGATCAATTTGCCCGCCCGCCTGCCTGCCTGCCTGCCCGCCTGCCTGCCTGCCCGCCCGCCTGACCGCCTGCCCGCCTGCCTGCCTGTAGAAGCAACTTGCATAAGTCTTCCCCTGCCAGTACACAGCCTCTTCACCATCAAGACTCCTGCTGTGCCTCCTCGTGGCAACACACGGTAACTGGGTGCCTCGTGGGGCCAGGCTAGACCAGCAGGGGATCTCGGAGTATCAGTGGGCCCCAGAGGGACGGCGCATAGGCCCACTGGCATGTGGACACGTCCTGGCGCCTACCAACCACTTCCCCGCTGCCTTGTGGATTAACCTTGGTAGGTATGAGGGAGTAAAACAAGGATGTGTACTGGCACCAACTCTCTTTTCCATTTTCTCGGCTGCCTTCCTTACTCCTGCTAGTGTCAATTTAGTCGGCGGGGTGGACATCGAATACCGGATGAAGGGTATTTTCAACATAAGACGACTTCAGGCTGGAACAAAGGTGTCGGCAGCTTCCATTACTGAACTTCAGTATGCAGACGACCTCACCCTCGTCACTCACACTGAATGTGACCTACAGGAGAACCTGAACACCTATGCAGATGCGTATGCACACTTCGGCCTTGAGGTGAATGTACGTAAGACTCAGATTCTCTTTCAGCCTGCCCCTGGTTCAGCTACACCTTCACAATCCATCCAGCTTAACGGTACTACCCTCTGCAATGTTACTCACTTTCAGTATCTCGGCTCCCACCTGTTCACTACCGCAGACATCGATGAAGAGATTCAACATCGGGTCAGATGTGTATCTCAAGCCGTTGGCAGACTCCGTACCCGTGTTTTCTGTTGTAGGGAGCTGAAATTATCTATAAAGCTGCACGTATATCGAGCAGTGGTCCTCCCCACCCTCCTATATGGCAGCAAGACATGGGTCACATACAGGAGGCACCTCAAGGCCCTTCAAAACTTTCACCAACGTAGTCTACTTTCCATCCTCCGAGTTCGCTGGGAGGACAAGAGAACAAATGCCAGTATTCTTGCTGACACCAACTGTAGGAGCATCTAGGCTACCATTATCCATGAACAACTATGTTGGACTGGCCATGTTACCCGCATGGACGACAGTAGACTGCCAAAGTAGCTACTTTACAGTCACCTAACGAATAGTAAACATAATGCTGGCGGGCAACTGAAACGGTATAAGGATAGTCTTAAGACAAACCAGAATAAGTGCCAAATCGACCCCCTCACCTGGGAGACGATTACTCCACATCGTAACGCTTGGAGGAGCACCACACGAGAAGGTGTCAATACTTTCGAGTTAGCCCGACTGGATACCGAGGAAGACAACCGCCATCGCCGGAAAGGAGCTGCTGCCTCCCCTCCCGCACTAAATGTAGCCCTCCACACGTGCAACATCTGTGATCGACCCTGCTGGTCCCGTATCGGCCTCTTTTGTCACCCCAGAACTCACCAACCTAGGTGACATCCCTAATAACTCATATCATTGTATCATAGCTGGATGATCGTTATACTCGATTCCAAGTGACAGCAAAGTAGTAGTAGTAGTAGTGTGTGTGTGCTAACATTTGTGTGTCTGTATACCAGCGTCTGTGTGTCTGTATAAATAATGAACATCACAACACGCCTTGGGAGCCGCAGCTATGGTAAAACTTCAGCCGCCCTTAACACTGTGCATTATATTAACCAAATGGAATGCTAACCTCCAAGCAAGACGCGATTATGCTGAGTTACATAGTCATTAAGCGAACCCCTAGTGGAGGTGTGTGTGTGTGTGTGTGTGTGTGTGTGTGTGTGTGTGTGTGTGTATGTGTGAGCGTGTAATAATAATAATAATAAGTAACGGTTTATTGAAGGATCATGCCAGTCGGAAGGCTTAAAATATACAGTTACATAATTGAGGAATGGGTCTCTTGATTGACAAATAATATACAAGTGACATAAGTGATACAAATATGATATATAATAACCAGGTGGGGAGAAGGTCATACTGCAGGGCATTTCAACATAGTGACAGTGCACAAAGGTAAGATTGACTGGGAGTGAACCGTGTGTTCACTCCCAGTTGTTGATAATTTTCATAATGGTTGGGACTGGGCTGTTTTTATAGCGATCAGTATGTGCTCGTATGGTCTGGATGCGGTTGTGGTTTCGAACAGCAATTCACGGACGAGGGATCTCGGGTGGAAGTAGGAGCCGGTGTCGATGATGGTGCAAAAGCTTCTCACCAGATTTGCGGACGACGTCATGGTAATGGTCAGAGAGAGCCGAGAGGGTCAGTGTGTTGAGCGCTTCGTGATATGTG
>CAUDMG010002011.1:2515431-2517022 GCA_958450375.1 Homarus gammarus
TACTCTATTTCCAAACCAATATTTACCTATTTCGCGCCTAAATCTAAATTTGTCTAATTTAAAACCATTGTTACGAGTTCGCTCCTGGTTGGATAGTTTGAGTACCTTTGTAATGTCCCCTTTGTTTAGCCCTGACTTCCATTTATACACCTCTATCAGGTCGCCCCTCACTCTACGTCTCTCGAGGGAGTGCAAATTAAGATGCTTTAACCTGTCTCTATACTCAAGGTTCCTAATGCCCGGGATTAGTCTTGTCATTCTCCTCTGAATTCTTTCTAAGGATTCTATATCCATTCTGTAATACGGTGACCATAATTGAACCGCGTAATCCAACAAACTCAATACACAGGCTGCAGACACAACCAGACACGATAGACTGACTACAGACACAACTCTCTCTCTCTCTCTCTCTCTCTCATAACCAGACTCCAGTTAACACCAGGATTACATTAAGTTATTCATTATCACCAGAATTACACCATTAGTCAACAGTATCATGTGAAGTAACCCGGATGGACTCTGACCTGTTGACCCTTATTAACGGGTTATGTTACTGTCTGTTTAAACTGTGATACTCTGTTAAGTGAAATGGTTGAGAAATTGTTGCTTGAAGGTTGGGTGGGTTTGTCTGTCTGAGTTTCCCTGAGTTTTAAAGCATAACTCAAGAGCGTTGTCCCAAGAAGCATCATAAGACTTGGTTGTTTTAGCTATGAAGAAAACTTCGTTTTGAGAACCATTGTTGCCATGGTGGTATGGCAAGGTTTGATTGTATTTTACCAATATGGCAACATTGTGGATTACCAGTATGGCAATATTTATTGTGTGTTACCAGTATGGCAATATTTATTGTGTGTTACCAGTATGGCAATAATTATTGTGTGTTACCAGTATGGCAATATTTATTGTGTGTTACCAGTATGGCAATATTTATTGTGTGTTACCAGTATGGCAATATTTATTGTGTGTTACCAGTATGGCAATATTTATTGTGTGTTACCAGTATGGCAATATTTATTGTGTGTTAACAGTATGGCAATATTTATTGTGTGTTACCAGTATGGCAATAATTATTGTGTGTTACCAGTATGGCAATATTTATTGTGTGTTACCAGTATGGCAATATTTATTGTGTGTTACCAGTATGGCAATAATTATTGTGTGTTACCAGTATGGCAATATTTATTGTGTGTTACCAGTATGGCAATATTTATTGTGTGTTACCAGTATGGCAATATTTATTGTGTGTTACCAGTATGGCAATATTTATTGTGTGTTACCAGTATGGCAATATTTATTGTGTGTTACCAGTATGGCAATATTTATTGTGTGTTACCAGTATGGCAATATTTATTGTGTGTTACCAGTCTGGCAATATTTATTGTGTGTTACCAGTATGGCAATATTTACTGTGTGTTACCAGTATGGCAATATTTACTGTGTGTTACCAGTATGGCAACATGACCACCATGTGTTATAGATCAATGACAATATGGTAACTGTATCCCTCGTGTGTTTCAGATCATGGCAGTATGGAGACAACACCAGCTAGCAGTGATGGTGTTAGTGTACGCCCTTCGTTGGCACCAGGTGA
>CAUDMG010002012.1:0-14141 GCA_958450375.1 Homarus gammarus
ATATATATATATATATATATATATATATATATATATATATATATATATATATATATATATATATATATATATATATATATATATATATGCTGATAACCACCAGGAAAGAAGAAAACACGAAGTTCCCAAGCGCTTTCGTGTAATTCACATCTTCAGGGGTGAGTACAGACTAGATAGAGTAATGCAGAACAAGATGAATATATACAGAGGAGGGTGAGACCAGGTCCACAATGGTCAGGTAATGACCCTACTAATCTTTAAATGGCACACAACGGTTGGTGGTTGGGTCAGATGGGACAGTGACCCGCCCTCTCACCTGATCACAAATCTTCTTAATTACAAAGTTGTCCAGCTTGTACAAGCCGTTACTCAAATTCATGTTGAATGCTTCGGTATGTTTAATAAGACTAGATTCTATGATGTTCCTACTATCAATTGAATTACATGGTAATATTGAGGAGGCATTATCCCAGTCAATGCAATGCTTGTTATCCCTCAAATGAACAAACAGTGCATTGGATTCCTGGCCTGTCCTGACACTGTATTTGTGTTGTTTAATTCTAGTTACAAGATCTTTACCTGTCTGGCCTAAGTAAAACATATTACATTCCTTGCAAGGAACTTTATAAATGCAACCAATTGTGTTGTTGGGGGAGTTCTTGATTAACATTTGTTTAACAGTGCAGATGTGAATTACACGAAAGCGCTTGGGAACTTCGTGTTTTCTTCTTTCCTGGTGGTTATCAGCATATACCTAGATCACGCGCACCTACAGTGATTTACTTGCATAAATGGATTCCACGCGCCACTTCTTCATCTTCTCTACAAGCTGTCCTGGACTGTCTCCTTTCGTTACTGAATACTCCTCTTCGATGATCAAGGCCCACAAATTGAAAATACGTTCGAAATTTCTCCAGACATGCCTCAGTGAAAAAGTTATGCCAAGATCAATCCTCCCACAACGTGTCCTTAAGATGTCTGACCGCCCCTTTGATGAGTTCCAAGAAATCATCCTTAAGAAACATTTTGAAATAAAGAAAATTGAAGTGGATGAAGCCTTCCGTATTGTAAGACAAAAAAAGCGCGCTTTTATCATGACCATACCGAGTTATTGGAAAAAGTTCATGTTGGACTACTGTTTTGATAACCTGAGACGTGAGCGTTCTGATCTTCAAGCCAAGATAGACCACAAATTGGCACTCCTTATTAGAAATAGTGATTGGACTAAGGATGCCAATAACAACTGTGTAGTGAATCTCTCCTCTAAACAACTAGACAATGATACCTTGTGTGCCCTCGGCTATGGTTTAAGTTTTGATGGTTCCAACAAGGGAGTCGACAGTGTTGACATAGCCAGAGCATTTTGCAATTTGGAGAAATTCAGTAATTTGACAAGTGAAGAAGTGAACATGTGTAAAGGTGTTGTGTATGCATCTATGTCCAAGCCTTGTGTTTCAAACTGTCCAGAAAGATTCACCAAAGCACTCCAAGCCCTTAAGAAAAATAAGGATCTACATGTCACTAAAGCAGATAAAGCCAACACAGTAGTGATTTTAAACAAAGATGACTATATCTCAAAAATGAATGACCTTTTATGTGACACTACAACATATTCTAAACTCATAAATAATCCTCTCAACACTGTCAACACCCAGTTCAACAAAAAACTTAAGTCCCTATTGAGAGGCAAAGCTACTCTCATTAAACATCTTACTTCAACGTCCCCTCCACTGCCTTACATGTACGGTTTAATCAAGACCCACAAGCCCAATAACCCAGCAAGACCCATCATTAGCTCTGTTGGGTCAATCTCTTATAAACTATCTAAATGGTTAGTTTCCTTACTAAACCCCCTAGTTGGCAACATTTCTAACTCCAATATCAAGAATAATATGGATCTGGTTGATAAACTCAATAACTTGCACATTAATCATGATTTTAAACTGGTCAGCTTTGATGTAACGTCACTTTTTACAAAGGTCCCAGTTGATGATTTACTAGAGTTCCTCATAGATTCCCTGGATAACATTTCACTGCCCGTCTCGAAAGATGACTTCATCGAACTCATCAAACTATGTATTAAGGATTGCAAATTCGAATTCAATGAGGAATATTATGCTCAAAAATTTGGTATGGCAATGGGTAATCCACTCTCACCTGTATTAAGCAACCTATATATGGAATTCTTTGAAAAGAAACTATTAAGTAATATTTTACCACCCTCAGCAGTCTGGTTTAGATATGTTGATGATGTATTATGTCTCTGGCCATGCAATGAGGACCTAAAAGTTTTCCTACCACAACTTAACAACTTAGCCCCCTCGATCAAATTCACTGTGGAATTAGAGCAAGACTGTAAATTGCCATTCCTAGACTGTCTGATACACAGAATAGGTAACACTTTCAAGTTCAGTATTTATAGAAAACCAACCAATGTGTGTTCATACATTCATTATTATTCTGCCCACCATAATAAAGTCAAACAGTCAGTATTTACAACAATGTTTTTACGTGCCTTGAGAATTTGCAGTCCGGAATTCATCGATGAGGAATACAAATATATATATAATATTGGCTCAAACCTTAAATACCCTAGATCTTTCATAGACAAATGCTTAAACATTACTAAGAAAACTTTTTATAGAACTGATCCCAAGCCCACCCATGACCATAAGAATATCTTAATATTACCATTTCACAAAAATTTCTCACACATTCCGGCACAGCTAAAATCTTGGAACGTCAATGTGGCATTTAAAAACTCATGCACTGTTAAACAAATGTTAATCAAGAACTCCCCCAACAACACAATTGGTTGCATTTATAAAGTTCCTTGCAAGGAATGTAATATGTTTTACTTAGGCCAGACAGGTAAAGATCTTGTAACTAGAATTAAACAACACAAATACAGTGTCAGGACAGGCCAGGAATCCAATGCACTGTTTGTTCATTTGAGGGATAACAAGCATTGCATTGACTGGGATAATGCCTCCTCAATATTACCATGTAATTCAATTGATAGTAGGAACATCATAGAATCTAGTCTTATTAAACATACCGAAGCATTCAACATGAATTTGAGTAACGGCTTGTACAAGCTGGACAACTTTGTAATTAAGAAGATTTGTGATCAGGTGAGAGGGCGGGTCACTGTCCCATCTGACCCAACCACCAACCGTTGTGTGCCATTTAAAGATTAGTAGGGTCATTACCTGACCATTGTGGACCTGGTCTCACCCTCCTCTGTATATATTCATCTTGTTCTGCATTACTCTATCTAGTCTGTACTCACCCCTGAAGATGTGAATTACACGAAAGCGCTTGGGAACTTCGTGTTTTCTTCTTTCCTGGTGGTTATCAGCATATACCTAGATCACGCGCACCTACAGTGATTTACTTGCATATATATATATATATATATATATATATATATATATATATATATATATATATATATATATATATATATACATATACACTGTACCTTGTACCTTTAGAGTTTGGTGTATGTGTGTATGGGATCATACATATGTGATGTAACTGTGTGGGCCTGTGAACTTGGCTGTCCCCTCCCTGTCATAACGGGTCAGCGGTAATGGGCAGGACACACCAATATTTGTTTCAAATTTCATTCGGACCAATCATTGGCTAGCCGCGGGTTATTGCACACCACCTGCTGTTTTCAGTGTTCACCTTCACCTGTTATTTTGTGTGTGTGTCAGTTACAAATTCCCTAATATTATTTAACGCTCTCCATCTGTAAAAGAATATAAATCCAGATAGCACACACACACACACACACACACACACACACACACACTTTGAAGAAGAAAATTATAATAAAAATTTTACAAATTATATCAGTCTCGCATATTCTACCACACTAATCACATTATATCATGTTTTATTCAAATGAGGGTAAATTTACTGGTATAGGTATTTGTCTGTGACATATATATGCTGGGATTTATCATGACAAATGTATTTACATTTGCTGACATGTGTCATGTATGGAATCCTATACACCACCCCCCCCCCCCCCCCACCACCCCGCGTACAGTTACATGGTTGCATGCCTTAGAAAATTGACACCAGCGAGTGAAATCATTTGACCAATCCTGCCTAACACACTTGAAAAAGAATATATATGTCTTGGGAAAAAGTCGAGACTATGAAGGACGCGAGACCGAGACCTGGAAAACGTACACTGCTTTAATAAATATTATCATCTCTCGTACTATTTGTATTAAGCAATATATTATACTCCAATTTTGAATAAAGGTGTAACATATTCATTTGAAAAATGTGCTCATGAAATACTGGACCATACGACATCTACAGTATGTGTATGTCGTACTATATAGGGCAGCTGATAACGCTGGTATCCATTTTCAAGCGCCCGCCAACATGGTATGCCAAACACAACAGTTAATTGAAGGGAACATTTCTTCAAAGCAATAGAAATTCCCTCAACCAATAAGTCTAATTCTTTGACGGGGATGTCATTAGGCTCGTTCCTGTGTGCGGGTAAAGGGCGATTCCAAAATGAATTATCTATGTGAGATGCATTTCGTTGCTGCATATATTTTGTTTATTCTGAGTATCAAAATGAAATTAACAATTACTTAAAACTAAAAATAAATCTACAATAATATTTTTGGTTTATATAAAATGTATCACAAAGTTTATGGGACGGTATAATCTAATGGGATGTTCCTTATATAATATTAACAGTAGAGGTCATAGAAATTTATGTCTAAAATATTTTTACTTAAATATTTTTTTCACAAATTTATCCGTCATATTTTTTATTATTGTTGAACTAGTATAATTATTATTAACCTTGTCATACATTTAAAGACCTTTATATTTGAAGTGCAATAATAACATTATAACAACATCAACAACAAATTATTTGTTCAGTTTTACGAATAACTTCCCCCTCTATCGCAGTGGAGTAATTACCAGTTAAGTGGGCATCTGTGGCCTACTAGCTCTCTCTCTCTTTAAAAATTATTCGCATTGAATATTGTGTTAAACTGATAAGCAAGCGCGCACCATGCCTACCAAGGCTTTTAATCACATGAGGTTATTACAAGATATTATTCAAATTTCACATTGTTTCTAAATTATATATATACTGTATATGAGTGTATTGAAGTGTAAATTTGAGTTAACTTTGTCAGATCCACTGATGAGAGTTCCCACTCAAATTAATTTGTCATGTTATGGAAAATCGGAATGGCTTCCCAATTTGTAAACATTTCATCCAAATTGCCTCACAGATATTATGTTTACTTAATACAGTATAGTATTCTATTGATTGCATTAATAGCGCTTCCGATGAAATATATAGATAAAAATATAATGTGAAATAACCAACTGTATTTGTGAACTGAATAAACAATTATTGTTTTCACTGCTAACACATAGAGTCCAGAGACCATCTAAAATGTCAAAGACAAACGCTGTTGATGTTATGAGCCTCACCACAGTAACAGCGAAGATTCTTGCATCACTGGAACATTATACAGAAACAGGCAAGGCATCCTCATCGATAGGGGCCAGAGTATTCATGGTACTGTAATTGATTTATCGTTTGTCCGTTTGTTAGTCTACTTGAGATAGCAAAAGGCTTGTTAAAGCGTCATATATTGCAAGAACTGTCGTGGTGCACAACACGCTGTGGTATCCCAGCGGTCGTAATACAATGTAACAATAATTGTGTGATTTTTCAAGAAGGGCCTTGGTGGTTATTGACCGTCGTTTGTTGTTACTACGTCCTCGTAGTGTAGTCAGGTGTACCAACTGGCGGAAGTGTGGGAGGTTGGTATGCTTGCACCCTCAAAACGTTGTCAGTGGGACGAAACGTTTACTCTTGCTACACGATTTACGAGCATGAAAAACCTGAGTCCCAAGCTAAGATGCACCTCATTTTCTTATTTTCTTGGATTATAAGCCAATTCTGGTAATGAAACACTATCACTTACAGTGAATATAGCCTGTGACAACCATAAGAACGTAGGAATAGTGTCATATCTGTTCCTTATTCTTTATCCTTACTAAATCTATCAATAAAGTAATAAGCTCGTCACGAACTTGGGGTTGGATGAGTGTAAATAAAGAGAACTATGGCCTGTTCTGTGGATGAAGTCAGTAGAATATAACAACGTACAGTATTAGGTATTATAATTTTGTTATGACAGTGATGGACTCACTGTCCAGATGAATTGGGATAAAATCCTTACAAAATATAACCATTACTGTTAGTTTTCTATCAAACAGGAAATTATCTTTGTACTAAAATTTTTATTTTCATATTATACAAGTATAAAGGCCAGTTATCTACAAGATATGAAACCTTGAGAAAATGTTTCCTACACGTCTCTACCTGATTATAGTAATGCAATAAATACCCTAAGAGAAGATGGCAAGACATGAACACATTCCCAATGTCAGGAGTATAAATGTACTGTATACAAGAGGTTAATGACATGGACTAAACCAGCAGTTGGAGGAAAGTATCTACTGTTTAAATGGTCATTTATTTGGAAAAATATTCAATGTAAATACTGTATATGAATCCTCACCAGAGAGTCTTCATATAGTTAATGAGCAGACATTTTTATACAAGGCATATACTCACAACTATAATGGAAAGGAAGACGTGTTAGGTTAGGTTAGATTAGGTTCATCTTGTGAGCAAATGTCATGGAACCCATATACAGTAGGTGTATTCATGAAATTCTACCAACTAATCAGAGACTAAAAATGTTAAACATAAAACAAGATGATGATTAAATGGTTTAAAAATATCATCAATCCATTCTGGAATATTAATTGCAAATTGTTTCTGCATTTTTAATGCTTAATATAAGCTGTAATAATAATAAGGATAATAATACAATAATGATGCTTATGTCAGAATAGAGCCTTTATTAAGAGCAGGATATGTTATAATATATGGATGATCAAGAGTAAAGTATTTTAAAGAAAAAATCCTCCACAAATATCACAAAAATATTAATACGTAACATGCACAAATATATGCAGAGTGTAAAATTAAAAAAAAAAATGTATAATAATTAAGGCATATGTTATGATTTCTCCAAGGCATATTTTCAAAAAATTACAGAAACTGCATTTTTTCTGGTCTATGAATATTTTGGAGATTTTACAGAAAGTCTTCAAATTTTTCTGTTCCAAGTCTGGGAACCAATTCCAAGGTTAGGTTAGTAGCAAATTCCAGAATCTTCCAAGAAACCAGAAAAATTCCCATCAATCATGATACCAAGATTTATTTCTTCAGTATTGGTGAAAGGCTAATAGTCAGCTGTATCTCCACCTCTAAGTGAAAATATAGTCATTAATATTGTGTTAGTTATTTTTGCAAATTCTGAAACATCTTTATTTATGAGGGTTAATATTTATAAGCTTCCAATACCTACATACTAGGATAATTTTGTCTGCTAGAAATTATGTAAAATAAAAAATTCCAATGGAAACTCATATTTTTTTGGTTTGATATGCAACACACTCAAAAAATTGATTTTTTTTCTAATGTAGATATTTATGGTGATTCCAAAACTTTGATCCTTTTCTTTTGGAGAAATTCATAGAAAAAATAAAAGCCCTTTACAATTTTAATGTTCTACATCAAAATGTTAACCAAACCTACCTAACTTAACCTAACTGGAAAACCCCAGTCAATTTAAAATCCTAAAATTCCCTGGATGACAGAAAAGGTAATAATACCATTAATTTCATTTATTTTGGAAGATACTTTTCCATTTTGTTGGAATCATGGACATACAAAGCCAATATATGTTCCTACACAAACATGGAATTCTTTTAAAAATAACAATACATTTCTTCATGTGCTTTTCTATATGGAGGATATCTTGTAAACAAAGATTATTCCTTTGCAGACTTATACAATTTGTGTGCATCCAATTCTATTTTTTTTTCTTTTGGTTTAAAAATATAGTTTCATCATAGTGGTCATCGGGCAGGGGTGAGAGTACCATAGAAATCTCCCACGTTCCAATAACGAATCGTAGATATATATAAATATATATATATATATATATATATATATATATATATATATATATATATATATATATATATATATATATATATATATATATTTCATTAGCCCAATAAAGCACGCGGACTTCTACATACAATCAACACCTCAACCCGCCAGGATTCGAACCCACGGCCCACAAGCCTATGACTGTGACCGGGTTTGGTAAAACGTTACTCTGACCACCTAAGTGGTGCGGGTGGTCCCCATTAGAGGTTCACGGCGCCATAAGCTCGTTGAACAAGCTTTGTGTGAAATATAACAAAGTCTAGGACTGCTTTTAGCATCCTGGTGGTCCAGCGGTTAGCGTTCCCCGGTCACAGTCATAGGCTTGTGGGCCGTGGGTTCGAATCCTGGCGGGTTGAGGTGTTGATTGTATGTAGAAGTCCGCGTGCTTTATTGGGCTAATGAAATATATATGGATCCTCGTGTTTCGAAGCCGGATTTGGTAAAACGTTACTCTGACCACCTAAGTGGTGCGGGTGGTCCCCATTAGAGGTTCACGGCGCCATAAGCTCGTTGAACAGGCTTTGTGTGAAATATAACAAAGTCTAGGACTGCTTTTAGCATCCTGGTGGTCCAGCGGTTAGCGTTCCCCGGACACAGTCATAGGCTTGTGGGCCGTGGGTTCGAATCCTGGCGGGTTGAGGTGTTGATTGTATATATATATATATACAGTATATATATATATTTTTTTTTTTCTTTTTTTTAGCCCAGAGCAGGGCTGTCAAATCCGGTAATTCGTCTGCTAATCGGTAATCTGCCAAAACTTGATGACGTAGTCGGTAAGCCGTGACGTCACTGTTCCGATTCGTCGGTAAATTACCTACTTTAGAAAATATGCTTTTTCATGGCTAAAATACCATATAGAATACACAGAAATAAATTGTAGATGTATTTAACTACCTTACCTATATTTTACTAGTGATATTTTAGCAGAACTATATTCTGCTGAGTCACACTCGAAGCGATATCGAGACAAGGAAGCCAAAGGAGGTCACAAAGGTCTATTCCATGTTGGTATTCAGAGCTTTTTCCATGACTTCCGCTGCAGAGTTTTGCTGGATTCGCCATCTAGCTGACATATATCGACAGATAGTGAGTATTGAGCATTTTTATTTGTATTTTACTTTGTATTTGGTATTATCTGATAACCTATTTTTCGTGTAAAGTCACCCTTTTACATTTTCTATTATATTCACCAGAGCAAGCAGTCATTTTTTATGCAATTTAACGTTAACTATTATTATAAGTGTTCGTGATTTTAATATCTTTAAGAGATATAATAAGCGTTTTGAAGAATCCACAATGCAAAATTCTAACATATCTTTCTCATTACAGGACGTGGGTTGGGTCAAACAATGAGCAAGACAGGAGGATGTATGCAAGAGCCAGAAATCAAGCAAAGATAGAGTGTAGAAGGGCTGAAAAGGAGTTCCAGAGGCTGGTTGCAAGCGAGGTCAAGTCAAACCCAAAGGTGTTTTACCGCCATGCAAAGTCGAAATTGAAAACGCGAGTAGGAGTATCAGACCTGAGGCTTGAGGATGGTAGTTACACAGATTCTGACCAGGATAAAGCTGAGGCATTGAACAGCTTCTTTTCCTCGGTGTTCACAAGAGAGGATGCAATTAACCTTCCTGCGTTTGAGTACAGGCTGTTCGACACAGCATTGACCCACATTGTGTTCACAGAAGAGGGTATTAGAAATAAACTGTCCAGGCTAAAGGTCCATAAGAGTCCCGGCCCTGACATGGTGCATCCTAGAGTGCTAAGAGAGTTGTGCAACGAGCTTGTCGAGCCCCTGAAGAACCTGTTTTGTATATGCCTGGATTGTAATGGCCCCTGTCTCATCAACAGAAGTATTATATAAATGGGTTATTTACATCTGATTTATAATCAGATTCCTCCCCTGTAACTTTCCACTGTCTATGAGGTGACATGTTCAATGCACGTGATAAGGTGTGCCCATGGGAAGCTGCATCATACTATGCTGAGTAAAGGCATAAGTAGCCGTCTCTCTGGCCACCTAAAGAGAGCAGTAGTTTGATATCCTTGACTAGAGGAAGACATTATTTGAGAGCCGCATTGGATGGCTCCGTCTTCCCTCGAGGGGGAACGACATCCCATTACGTTCTCCCTCGATGGGTCACTACTCAAAGTCACTCACACCAACTAATATCAGAAGATACGGTGAATTATCCCACTCTCTGCACGCTCATAGATAGCGGAAGACACGGTGATTTACACATCAGGAATTGCAGCTCGTGTGAGTACGAAAACGACATATCAGTCTACGTACCAAGGCGTCTGTGTTTTGTGAAACTAGAAAAACAAACCCTACAGTGATGCGTTACAAACAATATCCGAGGATTAAGAATAGCCTGTATTGAGACGATAATTAGTGAGTGTTTCTCATTCTGTCTCCCAAAGATGGAGTAGAATTATTCTCAATAACCGCAATTGTTGTTACTGTTGACGTGAAATCCCTGTTAATGACAATTGAGAGGGGTCAGGAAAGCATCTGTCAGCACCTGACCATTCTGTGGAAGGTATTCCCCTGTCATGAAGGGGATTCACCCGACGTTCGTCATGCAGCGCGCCCCCCGACTCGTAGTGGGAGGGAAGAGTGCGGTTACCCACCCACCACCCCCCACCTGGAACCATCTGTGGATCGCGTTTACTATACAGACGCCCTAACTCCTGTATTAGGTATTTAAAGAGTAAAATACTTTATACACAGTGAGACTCTATAGCTTCTCAAGTGATTGTTACAACTAACAGTCATAACACCATATACACAGTTGGTAAAGGTAGAGGAAATATGTTCTCCCCATTACTGTGGCATACTGGTTTTGAAGAAGAATATATATATATATATATATATATATATATATATATATATGTAATATTCAGAAATTTCAGAGTAATTTCGAATGCCCCGCCATTAGCGGTACTGAGCGTTCAAGGTCGTCTGAGGGAAGAGAGCGCTCCCCGCACATAGTGGGAGATTGCGGAACTAGGCCTATATGATATTAAATGTAATTTACCGGATTAATAATGATGCGATTCATGAAGTTAAGGGACTATTATTGAATTTGAAATTATTATAGATCGTTTAGCAGTCTGAATAATGTTAAAGGGTGTCCCAAGGAGTTATTAGTTAGGCGGAAAATAGGTCACGCAGGCCTAAGCTAACGCCTTGAGAGGACACGAGGCAGGCTCTCTCTCAGTCCCGAATAGCACTCACACGAACAAGACGTCCCTGCGCGTCTGTCCCAGAAATAGTCACGTGGCCTAGTCACCTGTGCTGAAATATTGCAGTATAACAAGTAAGTCTCATTCGATCTCAGACAGGGTTAGATAGGGCAGTGATAAAGTAAACTAGAGCTAACAGTGAGTTCATTTCAGGGTTTCCGTGAGAACCCACTTGACTGAAGTTGACTGGAGTTGACCTGAGATTGACTGCCGTTTGAGACTGCCGTTGAGGATTGAGGGTGGCGATTGTCGCCATTGGACCGATCAAAGTAGGCCTGTCACTGTTTAGCGGGGTAGCAAAGGATCTCTTGAGTGAACGAGTGCTCCCGACAACTAAACGACATGGGACGCTAAAGCTTCTCTCAACTGTACAAGGTCTGATTGGCTCACTCCCGTCCGCTTTATGGACGCACTGGGAGTACACTGAGGCTATCTGAGTAGACTAATGGTCACACACTGAGACCGTGAGTCTAGGTCTCTAGGAGATACCTGGAGGAACATTTTCCCTCCCTTATTACGGGTGTAATTTAATAGTTTCTAGATAATTTTGATAATATTGTTTTGAATGTTTGTTTTGGACTGTGTATTGTTTTGACACTGGTTCCTTTTAGTTCAAGGGCCAGGCAAAGGAGAGCATGTTTGTTTGGGCTGGTATTAATTTTGACATTGGTTCTCTAGTTAAGGGCCAGGCAAAAGGGGAGCGTGATGTTCTGGTTGGTTATGAGTTGGGCTAGGAAGAAATGGGGAAGAAATGGAGTTGTTAGCTGTGAGTGGAATAGTACAGAGTTGAAGGTGGGGTCTAAGTTGTTCTCTCAGCACATGAGGGCAGTGCTGTTTTTCTTTTAGGGGGGTCGAGTGTTAGCAGGAGAGAAGAGAAGACGGGAATGCTGCGTTTAGCAAAAGGGGTAAGATGCAGTTTCTTAGAACAAATTTTAGGGGGGTCGTATGAATGGTCTTCTCAGCACATGAGGATAGTGCTGTCTTTTTTTAGGGGGGTCGATTATAATATTCAGAAATTTCAGAGTAATTTCGAATGCCCCGCCATTAGCGGTACTGAGCGTTCAAGGTCGTCTGAGGGAAGAGAGCGCTCCCCGCACATAGTGGGAGATTGCGGAACTAGGCCTATATGATATTAAATGTAATTTACCGGATTAATAATGATGCGATTCATGAAGTTAAGGGACTATTATTGAGAGGACACGAGGCGGGCTCTCTCTCAGTCCCGGATAGCACTCACACGAACAAGATGTCCCTGCGCGTCTGTCCCAGAAATAGTCACGTGGCCTAGTCACCTGTGCTGAAATATTGCAGTATAACAAGTAAGTCTCATTCGATCTCAGACAGGGTTAGATAGGGCAGTGATAAAGTAAACTAGAGCTAACAGTGAGTTCATTTCAGGGTTTCCGTGAGAACCCACTTGACTGAAGTTGACTGGAGTTGACCTGAGATTGACTGCCGTTTGAGACTGCCGTTGAGGATTGAGGGTGGCGATTGTCGCCATTGGACCGATCAAAGTAGGCCTGTCACTGTTTAGCGGGGTAGCAAAGGATCTCTTGAGTGAACGAGTGCTCCCGACAACTAAACGACACGGTCTGATTGGCTCACTCCCGTCCGCTTTATGGACGCACTGGGAGTACACTGAGGCTATCTGAGTAGACTAATGGTCACACACTGAGACCGTGAGTCTAGGTCTCTAGGAGATACCTAGAGGAACATTTTCCCTCCCTTATTACGGGTGTAATTTAATAGTTTCTAGATAATTTTGATAATATTGTTTTGAATGTTTGTGCCATCAAGTGGAACCAGAGTGATACTGTGATTTGATTCTTTTAATGCCTCTGATTGTTCTTCATAATTCTGATCTCAGGTATAACCTTGTTCCCCAGAGTAGTGGTTAGGTTAGGTTAGGTTAGGAAGTGTGCATCTGTTGGGATGCTATAATTTTGTTGAGTGCCCTTAAGGCCTATTCATTGTAGAGTATTTAATTTCATATTTTATTACCATTTCCTTAGTGACTGATATAATTTTGTTGAGTGCCCTTAAGGCCTATTCATTGTAGAGTATTTAATTTCATGTTTTATTACCATTTCCTCAGTGACTGATATAATTTTGTTGAGTGCCCTTAAGGCCTATTCATTGTTGAGTATTTAATTTCTCATTTTTATTACCATTCCTCAGTGACATATAATTTTGTTGAGTGCCCTTAAGGCCTATTCATTGTTGAGTAGTTAATTTCTTTTTTTGGTACCTAAGTGACTGATATTATTGTGTGAAAGCCTTTAAGGCCTGTTTCATGTGTGCACGGAACAGTTCTTAATACTTCAAATTTATTGTTGCCTGAGGTTCTAATAATTTTTATATCATGTATAACTTTTATTCCCCAGAGTAGTGTTTTAAGTTCAAGTTAAGAGGTGCGCATATTGGTGTACCATTATTGGATTGTGTTTGTAGTGTTGGAGGGAATATAAGTGTCTAAATGTAACAGTGTGTCTCATTCATCCCAGTCACAGGTGCTATCCTTCCACGGGTCACGGACAATTTATTTTGTTTAGTAGTTTTAAGTGTTCTTGTGCTGGTTCGGGATTTTTCTCAAAGGGGCGCTTCCACTGCCATTACCATCTATTAATTTTAAATAAACCCCAAGTCAAGTGAGAAATTAAAGTCCAGTAAATTCCGACCGGTTACATATATATATATATATATATATATATATATATATATATATATATATATATATATATATATATATATTTATATATATATATATATATATATATATATATATATATATATATAT
>CAUDMG010002015.1:0-87500 GCA_958450375.1 Homarus gammarus
TCTAAGTCGTCTTATCTACACCTACACGTATGCCCAGCCTACGTGTTCGCGTTTATTCATGCTGCAGAGGGAATATGTGAATTGGCAGTCATACAAACCAATGTACTGTACTTACAGCACTTGAGCAATGCAGTTATAGGCCAGTTAGTCTCAAAACTGCGTTTCACTCTCATCTTCACAATGTGCAGTATTTGTTCTTTCCAAATCTTACTACTGTTATTTTAAAATGCCATGATGGTGTTAAGCAGCTAGTTGTGAAAGGGCATTACAAGGCTCCGGATTACTGTGAAATCACGTGTAGTACATTACGGACCTTGCCTACTCATCAGCAATTCTTTAAATATAAAACTCATGTCTGCTTTAATTCAACTTCCTGTCATGAATTTAACTATAAAGGATATTCAAATTGTTTCAGAGAAATCAAAAGTTCTAGCATTCTTGAAAGAGACACATTTTGCTGATTTGAGTAATAATTTGCCATTTTATCTATCACCGGAATTTGCCATACCAAGCCTTACAATTCCCTCAATTATGTTAATTTTGGCAATTATGTTTCTCTTCTGTTATTATACGGCAGTGTCATCCAAAATGAACGTAGTTCATAACATATTAACCCGTAAGACACTAAAGTTTAAGTTCCCTGTAGTAGCTAATACCCCTACAGTAGTAGAATCCCCAGCTTAGTGTCTACACATCTGTTTTAACATGGTTAGGGTTGCCTAGGATGTACTGTACTCTGTGAGCTTATTTAGGCCTCACCGAGCTCGGCTGGTAGGTGACAGAGCGATGTAATGACCCCTGTCTCATCAACAGAACATATATTTATAAATGGGGTCTTACATCTGATATTATATTCAGATTCACCACCCTGTAACTTTCCACTGTCTATGAGTAAGACATGAGTTGAACACGTGAACGGTAGCTTTCCCAAGAGGGAAAAGCCCATTTGTCAGCATCTATGTAAGCGCGCACCAGGGGCGACGCTCTTAGCTCAGTCACCCACATCAACTAATATCGAACGGACGTGATCCACGTTTATATTCATAAACGCCGTCCTCTTTCTCGTTCACTCATAAATAGTGGAACTTACGGTTGACCTACACTCAGGAATTATAGACATAATCCTTTTATAATAAAACAAGGAACTTCAATTGGGTTTCGTAACTAAAACCCCAATATCTAATATATGTGAACAACCCGGTTAACTGGGGGATTAACCAACGGGTTCACCATCCATACCAAAATAATAGTGTAATGACTAGTGTAATGACTAGAGTAATGACTAGTGTAATGACCACAACCATCCTGACCAAAATAGTAGTGTAATGACTAGAGTAATCACAAGAGTAATGACAAATGTAATGACCACAACCACCCTAACCAAACTAGTAGTGTAATGACTAGTGTAATGATCATAACCATCCTGACCAAAATAGTAGTGTAATGACTAGAGTAATGACTAGTGTAATGACTAGAGTAATGACTAGTGCAATGACTAGAGTAATGACTAAAGAAATGACTAGAGTAATGACTAGTGTAATGATCACAACCATCCTGACCAATATAGTAGTGTGATGACTAGTGGAATGACTAGTTCAATGACTAGTGTAATGACTAGAGTAATGACTAGAGTAATGACCACAACCATCCTGACCAAAATAGTAGTGAAATGACGAGAGTAATGACGAGAGTAATGACTAGAGTAATGACTACAACCATCCTGACCAAAATACTAGTGTAATGACTAGTGTAATGACTAGTGTAATGACTAGAGTAATGACTAGATTAATGACCCCAACCATCCTGACCAAAATAATAGTGTAATGACTAGTGTCTGTCTGTGCAGCCGAAACGGCACAATCGTTTTTCATCAAACTTGGTGGAAAAATCGCAAAAAAATCGTAGAGTGTAACAAACCTGGTCCCATGTCGATGGTTTCTTTAGGAAGCCATTAATAAACCACTTTATTTACGATGGAAAACGCACCCTAATTAACCATGCAGGTCTACGGACTTGCCGCACCCTCATTCGCTGTACGCTGTCAGCCGGATACAATACAGTACAATACCGTACCATACAATACAATACACAACGAACTATAAATATTTGTTAGAATAAAACATAATTATATAGACATGTAAGACTTACAACTTGATAAGATATCCGTAAGACATTAGCTATTGGAAATGTGATTAAATGTTTTGTTATTAATCCAGTGTGAAATGTATCGGTATTGGTCGTACAATCTTAATGGTCTCTAATCCTGCTGATTAGGTGAGGTTAATCTGGGTTTATTGAGATTAAAGATAAGGTGTGGGGTTTATTCAACCTGTGTTAGTCTCAGGTACGACCCATATTGAAACAATCACGACCATGATCATAACAACCAGGACCATGATTATAACAACCAGGACCAAGATTATAACAACGACGACTATGATTATAAAAACCACGACCATGATTATAACAAACACAAACATGGTTATAATCACCACGACCATGATTATAACAACCAGGACCATGATTATAACAACCGGACCATGATTATAACAACCACGACCATGAATATAACAACCACGACCATGATTATAACAACCACGACCATGATTATAACAACCACGACCATGATTACAACACCCACGACCATGATTATAACAACCACGACCATGATTATAATAACCACGACCATGATTATAACAACCATGACTATGATTATAGCAACCACGACCATGATTATAATAACCACGACCATGATCATAACAACTACGACCATGATTATAACAACCACGACTATGATCATAACCACGACCATGATTATGACAACCACGACCATGATTATAACAACCACGACCATGATTATAACAATCACGACCATGATTATAACAACCAAGACCATGATTATAACAACCACGACCATCATTATAACAACTACGACCATTATTATAACAACCACGACAATGATTATAACAACCACAGCTATGATTATAACAACCACGAACATGATTATAACAACCACGACTCTGATCCTAACCAGGACCATGATTATAACAACCACGACAATGATTATAACAACCACAGCTATGATTATAACAACCACGACCATGATTATAACAACGACGACAATGATTATAACAACCACAACCATGATTATAACAACCACGACCATGATTATAACAACCTCGACCATGCTTATAACAACCACGACCATGATTATAACAACCACGACTATGATCATAACCACGACCAAGATTAAAACAACCACGACCATGATTATAACAACCTTGACTATGATTATAACAACCACGACCATGATTATAACTAGCACGGCTATGATTATAAAACCACGACTATGATTATAACAACCACGACTATGATTATAACAACCAAGACTATGATTATAACACCCACGACCATGATTATAACATCAACGATCATGATTATAACAACCACGACCATGATTATAACACCCACGACCATGATCATAACAACCACGACCATGATTATAACAACCACGATCATGATCATAACTACGACCATGATTATAACAACCACGACCATGATTATAACAACCACGACTATGATTATATCACTCACGACCATGATTACAACAACCACGACTATGATTATAACGACGACCATGATTATAACAACCACGATGATGATTATAACAACCACGACCATGATTATAACAACCACGACCATGATTATAACAACCACGACCATGTGGAAAACGATGTCGCTGTAGGGTTGCACGCTAGCCAAGCACGAGCGTTCGAACTTTTCACGCCTCGGTAAACTGTACCACCGGACTCGCCACAGGGCACGAATGGCCCACGATCACTTGTACAGGCTATAGTTCAATAAAGTTCCCAATAACCACCAAGTAATTATAGAGGCTATAGTTCAATAAAGTTCCCAATAACCTCCATGTAATTATAGAGGCTGTAGTTTAATAAAGTTCCCTATAATCTCCATGTAATTATAGAGGCTATAGTTTAATAAAGTTCCTTATAACCTCCATGTAGCTATAGAGGCTATAGGTCTATAAAGTTCCCTATAATCTTTATGTAATTGTAAAGGCTATAGTTCAATAAATTTTCTATAGCCACCATGTAATTATAGAGGCATCAGTCCAATAAAATTTCCTATAACATCTATGTAATTATAGAGGCATTAGTTCAATAAAGTTTCCTATAACCTCTTTGTAATTATAGAGGCATCAGTTCAATAAAGTTCCTTATAACCACCATGTAATTATAGAAACATCAGTCAACAGTTCATAGTTATACAGTCAACAGTTAGTAAAGTCATAAAGTCAACTGGGGGTTAAGGATGAGTGTTGGTACACTTAGTTTTTTATACAGTCGAGTGGTAATCATCTGTTCACTGCCATTACCGTTAATATAGTTATACAGTCAACAGTTAATACAGTTATAGTGTCAACAGTTAATACAGCCATACAGTCAACAGTTAAAACAGTTATACAGTCAATGTGTTGGGGGAGTGGACAATCCTTTGCTGCTCAATACTATACAAAAGACATTTAACTCAGCCATAAGGTATGATTTTTTAATGTCTCTCATGGTGGAGTATGCAAACGATAACAGGACATCAAATTAGCCATATCTCACCTTTTGTCTATGTCTATCATGATACAGTACACAAAAAAGACATCAAATCACCTTCTTCGGTATGTCTATCACGGTACAGATCATCTCCCAGGGGTACGGCTGTTTCATGATATACCGCAGGAGGCTAGGTTGAGGCTCTAGAAGCTTAAAGCTGTACGGCAGAGCTCCCTTCAGCTGGAACTTGAGGGAGACCGAGTCGAGCTTCCAAGAGTTGATGGAAGGACTGTTGTGACCTAAGGAATGAGGAATAAATGAGGGACAATGCTTTTAAAGAGAGTTGTTGAGGTTAGGTTAGGTTTGCTTGGGTAGGTTTGGTAGATTAAGTTATGTAGAGTAGGTTATAGTAGGTAGGTTAGGTTTCGTAGGGTAGGTTAGGTTTGGTTGGTAAGGTAGGATAGGTTATGTTAGGTAGGTAAGACAATATAGGTTAACAAAATAAAATATCAACTGTGGAGATATTCTACTAACCCTAATCTATAGGCAGTACCGCTCTTGCCTGGCAAGCGAGATGTCACGGGTTCGATTCCCAGGGCGGTGGAAAGTTGTTCGGACACACTTCCCAGCCTTCCTTGGTCCCTGCTCACCTAGCAGCAAACTAGGTACCTGCTGTAAATCGAAAGTTGCGAATTCGTATTCAGTGAAAGTTGTTGGAGCTTCCAATGACTTGTTTAGACATAAAAAAAAAAAAAAACATTGACTCTTCAGGCTTCTACGCCATTAACTCATGAGACATAAAGGCAGGCATGAACTTATAATGCTTCCCTGTTGGGCGCTGTAAACGCTTATGGGCTTCACCTTACACAAGGGGTGCCCCCCCCCCCCCCCAAAAAAAAAAAATAAATTAACCCAGCCATACTGTATGTTGTTTTTTTAATGTCTATCATGGTGTAGTTTGCAAAAGGCAACAGGACAGCACATGAGCCATATCATACTTTTGTCTATGTCTATCTGTACACAAAGAAGACATCAAATCAGCCATATCTCACCTTCTTGGGTATTTCAATCACGGTACAGACCATATCCCGAGGGTACGGCTGCTTCATGATATAACGCAGGAGGCAAGGTTGAGGCTCCAGAAGCTCAGGGCTGTACAATAGAGCTCCCTTCAGCTGGAACTTGAGGGAGACTGAGTTGAGCTTCCAGAAGTTGATGGAAGGACTGTTGTGACTTGAGGAATGAGGAATAAATGAGGGACAATGCTTTTAAAGAGAGTAGGTTGGGTTAGGTTTGGTTGGGTTAGGTTTGGTTAGGTTAGGTTTGGTTAGGTTAGGTTAGGTTTGGTTTGGTTAGGTTTGGTTTGGTTTGGTTTGGTTTAGTAGGTTTCGTTTGGTTTGGTATGTTTCGTTTGGTAGGTTAGGTTTGGTAGGTTAGGTTTGGTAGGTTTGCTTAGGTTAGGTAGATTAGGATTGGTAGGTTAGGTTTGGTTAGGTTAGATTCGGTGGGTTAGGTTTGGTAGGTTAGGTTTGGTAGGTTAGGTTTGGTAGGTTTGGTTAGGTTAGGTTTGGTAGGTTTGGTATATTTGGTTATGTACGGTAGGTTATAGTAGGTAGGTTAGGTTTGGTAGGTAAGGTAGGATAGGTTACGTTAGGTAGGTAAGACAATATAGGTTAACAAAATAAAATATCAATGGCGGAGATATTCTATTAACCCTAATCTATGGGCTTCCCCTCTGAGCTGAATAAAATCGTTCCATGTCGCCCAAATAAAACAACATCAAAAGTGGTGTCCCTATAGTAAAGCTGTGGTGGAAACGATAGGTAACACGCATCTGACCTGTATGTTCCAGAATGGGTCGGAGTTTTGTACGGGCCATGATCGACAGCCTCTGTTCAGCTTTTCGAAACTTGTCCACAAAGTCAGTCAAGAGTGATGCCAGTTTCTGCAATTGGGAAACAGGTGATGAGTGAATGACTATTAAACCCTTTTGAAATAATTCTTTTAGAGGTGAGTGAAAAGAGATGCACTAACATCACATGAAGATTAACCACCCTAGTTTATTTCACCTGATGATTAAACACCGTAATTATATCCTAAACTAACCTCTCAGGTAGAAATTGGGTCATTCATCTTCAGGTGAAATAATCTGGAGGGAGGTACAAATCCTCACATCACCTAAACACTGTGATTCATAGCTTCTATCGTATTAGTCGGTTTATATAGTTCGTAAATGACCCCAAGTGACCTGTTTGTACCGAAAGGATGTATATTGTATGTGGAGAGACAGTGCTGACATGACTTATATGAATATTCTGTATATACATGGATATGCATCAACTTTGCTTCTATAAACACATGTATAAATAATTTGACACACACACACGCCAGATATCTACATAGAAACACACGCATACCAGATATCTATATATACACATATATTAAACATCTACACACACACACACACACAGCGTCAACAATTCTACTCCCAACTATACCGCCCTTCAGGATTTATTGAACAGTCTTCAAAACTGGGCCACCAACAACCATGTCACCATCAACCATACCAAGACCATGGTTATGCACATCAACCTCTCCTCCGACATTGTCCCACCTCCTTCCCTTACGTTAGGTCGGAACACACTCCAGGTTGTAGATTCCACGAAGCTCCTCGGCGTCACCATAGACAACAAGCTAAATTGGAAACCACACGTCAGTGAAGTTGTCAAATCCTCCAGTTTCCGTCTCCACCTCCTCCGCCGACTCAAGTCCCTCAGAGTTCCTGCACCCGAGCTCCTCAGTGTTTACACAACATTCATACTTCCCAAGCTCACCTATGCCTCCCCCACCTGGTCTTCCTCCCAAAATGCCACACAACGTAAACACCTAGAAAAGTGCAAAAGAGGGCTTGCAAGATTATTCTCTCCCCTTCCTACTCCACATATCAAGAAGCGCTCAACACACTGACCCTTTCGACTCTCACTGACCCTCACCACGACCTCATCTGCAAATTTGGTAAGAAGCTTCTACACCATCCTCGACACCGGTTCCTACTTCCACCTGAGATCCCTAACCCGAGAATTGCTGTTCGACAGCACAACCGCATCCAGCCCATATGTGCACGAACTGATCGCTATAAGAACAGCCCAGTCTCAACCATTGTAGAAATTATCAATAACTAGTAATAGACCAGTGTATTCACTCCCAGTGTCGCGATCCCACTACCCTTTATACTTGGGGTGTGAAACCTACCCCAAGTTATTAACAAATAAAGGAACAAATAGGGAACACGGCAATAATTATCCCCACCAAAAACCTACTCAACTAAATGTACTTGAATAAGTATGAACAAGTTGAAATAAGTGAATCACAAAAGGGAAGATAATTAATTAATTCAATTTATGTTCTAAAGGGAGTAATGACTAGCAACATGAATTTAAGGGAATAAGCAATTGTATAATAAAATAAGAGTGATGCCGGAAGGGCGAAAATATACCGTAAGGAGTTAGACCAAACTAATATTACTTAACATGACTATATTACAGACATACAAAATATATACAGCAATCACTACAAAATGATCATTTCCTACCAAACAGGAGATTCCTTACCACCAGGATCCCTTCCTAGGCCTAACTAAACTTGTCACTAATACCTGATACCCCTAGGGCATTGCAGAAGACTGGACAAGGCACTAGACAAGGGTCAAGGCTAGAGAACGAATGGACACGTCTACCCTATGCCACGGTTTTTCGCTACTGGGGAAGCGTGCCCACACAGGGAGGAGAGCGTCTCATATCACGTGATCCAGGACATTTGCTGGATATTTTATATAATTAATTAATACTACTCTTGAGTTGACTTAACAGAGTAAGACAATGATGCATATTAATAACATACATAAATATACAATTAACCTAAGTGACTAAGAACAATAATAATATAATAAGTACAATTAAAAAGTTTATAGCTTGTGTGAAATGTATGCGTGAACATATGCCTCACGCTATGAGAGTTCTCGAGCGCTCAGGCACGTGACACCAGTAAATACTACTTCTTGCACTGTCACTATGTTGAAATGCCCTGTAGTTTGAGCTTTTCTCCATCTAGTTATTATATATCTTATTTGTATCACTTATGTTACTTGTATATTATTTATAATTCGAAACCCATTCCCCAAATATGTAACTGTATATTTTCAGCCTTCTGGCTGCCAAGCTCTTTCAATAAACCGTTAATTATTATTATTATTATTATTACACATACCCACTCACACACAAACCAGACATTTACAGACAGACACACACACACACCTGACTTCATGATACACACACCCACACACAACACACACCAGACATCAAGACACACACAACACACACCAGACATCAAAATGCACACAACACACGCCAGACATCAATACACACACAACACACACCAGACATCAAAACGCACACAACACACGCCAGACATCAAGCACACACACACACACACACCAAATCAAAACAAACCAGCAACACCACACCACAAACCCAGTGAGGCCAATGCTTGTAGTCGGGGTAAAGCTTCAGTAACTAATTGATGATAAAATAACCCGGCAGGAGGGAGGCATTACGGTGAAAAATGAGACTCATGACTTCTAATAGGGCGTCGAACAGGTGGAGCTGTAACCGCCGCAGGCTGCTGGGTAGTTGTCGGGCCCGGTCGAGTCACATTTTGACCATAATATTACCGTGCTACAGTGTTTCTTTGGGGGTAATACTGACCTTGGCAAAAATTTACAAGAAACCTAAGCTAGACTAAGCTCGACAAATATTTATGAATAATCTAAATTGATCTTGGAAAACATTTATAACTAACCTAAACTACAGGGGTAAACTAACCTTGGCTAACATTTATAACTAATCTAAACTAATCTAAACTTGGCTAACATTTATAACTAAACTAATCTAACCTAACCTAACCAAACCAATGAGTAAAAGAGGGATTGTTCTTACCTTACTCTACGAACCTAAGCTAACACAAGCGGCGGAAGACCCAAGAAATACAAAGAACCACTTCTCTACGAAACCCCAAGAATCACTCCTGTTTGAAATCCCAAGAACCATCCCTCTATGAAATCCAGAGAACCACCGCCCTATGAAATCCCAAGAACCACCACTCTATGGAATCATAAGAACCACCCATCTATGAAATCCCAAGAACAACTCCTCTATGAAATCCCAAGAATTACTCTTCTATGAAATCCCAAGAACTACTCCTCTATTAAATCCCAAGAACCAATCCTCTATGAAATCCTAAGAACCACTCTTCTATGAAATCCCAAGAACCACCCCTCTATGAAATCCTAAGAACCACCTACCCTTGAAATCCCAAGAACCACTCCTTTAGGAAATCCCAAGAACCATCCCTCTATGAAATCCAGAGAACCACCCCCCTATGAAATCCCAAGAACCACCACTCTATGGAATCATAAGAACCACCCATCTATGAAATCCCAAGAACAACTCCTCTATGAAATCCCAAGAATTACTCTTCTATGAAATCCCAAGAACTACTCCTCTATTAAATCCCAAGAACCAATCCTCTATGAAATCCTAAGAACCACTCTTCTATGAAATCCCAAGAACCACCCCTCTATGAAATCCTAAGAACCACCTACCCTTGAAATCCCAAGAACCACTCCTTTAGGAAATCCCAAGAACCACTCCTCTATGAAACTCCGAGAACCACTCCTCTATGAAATCCCAGAGGGATACTTTTCATATTCTATATATAACATCATCCAACATCACTACATATAAAACCATCCATCATCACTACATATGTAACCACCCATCATCAATACATATAACAACAGACATCATCACTACATATAACATCATCCATCATCACTACATATCACACAATCCATCACCACTACATATAACACCATCCATCATCACTACAGATTGGTAAAGTACTTTCCGAGATTCTCGTGTGGACACACAGACAAACAGACAGTTTTCTTTGTTTCATATAGATATAGATCATCATTACACATAACACCACCCAACATCACTACATATAACAACATCCATCACCACTACATATAACACCATCCAGCATCACTACAGATTGATAAAGCAGTTTCAGAGATTTTCGTGTGGACACCACAGGCAAACAGACAGACTTCTTTGTTTTATATAGATATAGATCATCACTACTTATAACACCACCCATCATCACTACATATAACAACATCAATCATCACTACATATAACACCATCCATCATCACTACAGATAGGTAAAGTAGTTTCCATATATACATATGTACAAACAGACAGACTTATTTGTTTTATAAATAAAGATAGCAATAATACCGCCCTCCGGGCGGCTCTTTCTCTAGGCCACGGTGTGAAATATCGTACGTTTGGCATACCTCGTTAGAATGGACTACCTACTTACCTACATACCTTGTTAGAATGGACAGCCTAGAAAAGTTAGAGATCAAAGAAAAGTAAGCTGTAATGAGAGAGAGCATAAGGATAAAATTAGCTATAATACTTGGGATGGGATACGACTTTTCAACCTCTGTGTGGTGTAACGGATTGAGGTTAAATGCAGAGAAAAGTAAGCCATAATGAAAGAGAACATAAGGATTAAAATAGCTGTAAATCATAGGAGGGAATACCACTTTTCTACGTGTGTGTGTGCCGGGGCTGTGTAGAATAGGGTTGGTTGGAGTTTTTTTGAGATCACTACATATAACACCATCCATCATCACTATATATAACACCACCAATCATCACTACATATAACATAATCCATCATCACTACATATAACACCATACATCATCACTATCCATCCTATCTATTCCCTTCCCTCTTCTCCTTCCTTCCTCCCTTCATCTGCATACCACCCTCCCTCACCCTCTTTGTGTTAAGTGTTACGAGTTGGGGATTTATAATATAGTTAAACGTCTACCCAGATCCCAACAGGTAACAACATAAAAAAAAACAAAGACAATCGGACTATAAAAGGGTAGACAAAGGATGAGAGCTTTTGTTGTATATAATAAAGTACCATAAATTCCTTAACAAAACATTCAGCTATCTATAATTGACCCATAACCATACTTAACCTAAACATTAACGGTATATACATATTAATACAACATACGATAATTTGAAGCAAGTGGACGTGGGGGAGGCAATACAAGATTACAAATACTTAAGTGAGGAGCTGAGATGGCTGACGAGCAAGGCTGAGTATTGTAGAAGACGGTAGGTAGTCACTGTGCCGTAGGTTTCCAGGATAGGTGATCCTGTGGTCACTTCCCAGAGCCAAGTCCCCTCTCCTCGAATTGGAGCTGACAAAGAAAACTTTGAGGAGGTGACGCAACAACCAGGATATGGAGAAGGGAAACCCGGGAGTGGTAACTAAGACGAGCCATACTCGTGTTTCGTCCCTAGATGGCGTTGCTCGTGGTGCTGGGTAGGTAGATCATGACAATCGGTGGAGGGGTTCGTAACACACCCCCCCTCCAAAGACCTCCGTAGCGCGGGCGCGAAGGAGGTGATCACCTGGTGCGTCTGGGGAGTAGCTGCTGCATTTCCACTGGAGCTCGGGATAAGGAGTCTGCAATCAGGTTGTCCACCCCCTTTATGTGCCGGACTTGTAGATTATAGGGCTGGGTGAGGAGAGCCCAGCGGAGGATTCGCTGGTTGGAGGTCTTGGTGGTTTGGATGAACGTGAGTGGGTTATGGTTGGTGAAGACTAGGGTTGTTCGTGGGCAAGACTGGAGGTAACATTCAAACTTCTTTATTGCCAACACCAGAGCTAGGGCCTCCTTCTCTATGGTCGAGTAGTTGGTCTGATGTTTTTTCAACTTGGCGGAGTAATATGCCACAAGGTGAAGGACATCAGTGGTTGGGTCGGGTTGTAGGAGCACAGCCCCAACTCCGACACCACTAGCGTCGATTTGCAGATGGAAGGGCAAGGTGTAGTCAGGGGGGTGGACTACAGGCTTGGAGGCAAGGAAGGCTTTGAGGCGGTGGAAAGACTGGTCGCACCTCTGGTTCCAGATGTAAGGGACCGCAGAACTGGTAAGGTCTGTGAGGGGTCCGGCCACGCTGGAGAAGTTACTGCAGAACCGACGGTAGTAGCCGCACATCCCCAGGAAGCGCATGAGTTCCTTCCTCGTCCTTGGAGTGGGGAAGGACAAGATGGCTCTAACGTTTACGTCCTTGGGTCTCACCATACCATGCCCAACGATATGTCCCAGGTAAGTCACTGAGGCCGGGTCAAAAGCAGATTTAGCCAGGTTTATGGTGAATCCAGTCTCTTGCAGTCGTGCAAACAGTATCTCTAAACGCACCAGACGTTCGTCCCAGCTGTCCGAAACCACCACCAGGTTATCCAGGTAGGCGAACGTCCCACCTAGGTCTTGAATTAGGAAGTTGATGGCCCTCTGGAATGTGGCCGGAGCATTAGAAAAGCCAAACGCCATAACCAAATATTGAAAAAGACCAAATGGAGTTATAAATGCCGAGATTATTTTTGCCCTATCCGTGAGTCCCACTTGATAATATCCTTTCAATAGGTCTACCTCCTTTTTCATAATCTCTCTTTTTTGTGGATTTAGTCGATAGGCTGATTGCCTAATGGGTTGTACATCATCTGAGATTAGCTTAATATCATGTTTAAGTGTATTGCAAAACCCTGAGAGGTCTGACGTGACTTTAGGAAATGTTGATAATAACTTAGGGAGATCTTTTGCTTGAGATGGATTCAGAACAGAAAAATACTCATCCAAGTTGTTGAGTATGTGACTGTTAGCAGGGTTTTCTTTAGGTAGAGGGAAGTCTAAATTCTCCAATAGAGCCATGTCATCTGTCTCCGGCTCCGGCCCTGACAAAACCGTATGCAATACAGGTAGGCTTATAGCCTCTGGGATGTCTTCCTCTGACTGCCTGGAATGGTAAAGTTTCATGATATTAATGTGAACAAGTGGTGAATCTTTTCGGCGATCAGGAGTATGGACTATATAGTTGAGGGGAGATAGTTTATTAGCATTGATTTGAAAGTTTTGATGGAACCGTTCCAAGCAACCTTGGGACGGTGGGTGGTAAGCCGAAGATGTACATTGGTCCACACTGAGGTCTTTCATCACCTGTTTGAACAAAGATGGATCAGATTGTTGGGCTTTAATGAGCTTATCCTTACGAATGGTCTTATTAGACAGATCTTCTGTGGGCAGGAAGATATTGGAGGTGGTTTTTGATGAAGAGGGCCCATTTCGCACACTCTGCGACCGGGTGACAGCACAAGATGGTAAAAGATGAGGAATAGTTTCTTTAAGGTCAGTGGTGGAGTTGACAGGTAAGGGAGAGTCGACTGTCTTTATGTTAGGAACCACTAGATCTCCTACCAAGTCATTACCCAATAATAAATGAATGCCGCTCACAGGCATTGGATCTTTCCTTATGGCTATTTGCACTTCCCCAGTAATCAAGGGACATTGGAGGTGCACTTTAGCTAAAGGATAGGAAGAATGGGATGAGAGATCTGAAATTAGAACACTCTCATTAGTAAATGCGGTAGATATATCAGGAATGACGTTAAACAGGAGGATAGATTGTGCTGCGCCCGTATCACGTAGTATACGAATAGGGAAAGAACGAGACCCCTCTATGATTGAAATTTTTCCCTCATAGGTGAATGAAATGAAGAGATCCTGATGGGGCCTTTCCACATTGGTGGTTGCTATTGGTTTGGATTTGGGATCCAGGGAACTACTTTTAGCAATTCAACACTTTGGGTGTTTACAAGTCTGGATCGTATGACCTGGGTTTTTACAGTAAGAACAAGTAAGCTTGGTTGCATCGGGGGGAGTAGGTGTGGGACCTTTCGACCTACCACTCACGCCCCCAAGGTTATCATCAGAGGAGGACCTAACATGTCGGGAAGTACCACGTTCCCTACGGCACAGTGACTCCACCAGCAAGGCGTACTCATCAGCCAGCTCAGCAGCACGCCCTAAATTAACCTCTCCACGCTCCTCCACATGCTTCAAGATGTGAAATGGTATCTTGCTTTTCCACTCCTCCAGGACTACCAAGTTTAACAAATCCTGAGGTGGCCATTGTTAAGAAAACTTAGATAAATTAATTAATGGTCAAAAGATAATATAAGTGGATTACCCTAGAAAATATCACGGCAGTGGATAACCAGAAAGTCCCGGAAACTACCCAAGTTATACCTAGGGAAATTACACTTAAGATTATTGTTCTTCTGAGAAGATCCTTAGATAAGGATAAGAGACTTGAAAGGGGAAGGGCGTATTACGGCATTAATATAAAGATCCGGATTAACAACCCTGAGATACTTGAAAGAGGAAGGGCGTATTACGGCATTTTATATAAAGAACCGGATTAACAACCCCGAGATACTTTAAAGAGGAAGGGCGTATTACGGCATTAATATAAAGATCCGGATTAACAACCCTGAGATACTTGAAAGAGGAAGGGCGTATTACGGCATTTTATATAAAGATCAGGATTAACAACCCCGAGATACTTGAAAGAGGAAGGGCGTATTACGGCATTTATATAAAGATCCGGATTAACAACCCCGAGATACTTTAAAGAGGAAGGGCGTATTACGGCATTAATATAAAGATCCGGATTAACAACCCTGAGATACTTTAAAGAGGAAGGGCGTATTACGGCATTAATATAAAGATCCGGATTAACAACCTTGAGATACTTGAAAGAGGAAGGGCGTATTATGGCATTTAAATAAAGATCCGGATTAACAACCCTGGAGTTTGGTATGATTGACCCTGAATGAGATAATGAGAAGAACAATAATTGAGGCTTTATAATTATGGGGTCCTGGTAGAGCGGGGCGTCCCAAGATATCACTTCACCCTAAACTAGTGATTATGGAACAGCCTACTCTGGAGTGAGGGTACGGCATTAAACAGATCCGGATTCTTCCCTACACTCGATAAGACTTACTACACGACTGCCACGTGTAATAACAGGTAAGCCTTATGACACTTGGAACCTAATATCCTACGTCTATCACTGTTACTGTACGATAATACCAATATATGCACACACATATGAAGGAATCTTTAAACCACCGTAAAGCAATTGTGAACAGTAGTGACTGGGAGGACTAATTAACACTGAGTAACAAGGGAGGAAGGAATATGGTACTTAAGGTCGAATCCTGTCACGGTCGCCATTTGTTACGAGTTGGGGATTTATAATATAGTTAAACGTCTACCCAGATCCCAACAGGTAACAACATAAAAAAAACAAAGACAATCGGACTATAAAAGGGTAGACAAAGGATGAGAGCTTTTGTTGTATATAATAAAGTACCATAAATTCCTTAACAAAACATTCAGCTATCTATAATTGACCCATAACCATACTTAACCTAAACATTAACGGTATATACATATTAATACAACATACGATAATTTGAAGCAAGTGGACGTGGGGGAGGCAATACAAGATTACAAATACTTAAGTGAGGAGCTGAGATGGCTGACGAGCAAGGCTGAGTATTGTAGAAGACGGTAGGTAGTCACTGTGCCGTAGGTTTCCAGGATAGGTGATCCTGTGGTCACTTCCCAGAGCCAAGTCCCCTCTCCTCGAATTGGAGCTGACAAAGCAAACTTTGAGGAGGTGACGCAACAACCAGGATATGGAGAAGGGAAACCCGGAAGTGGTAACTAAGACGAGCCATACTCGTGTTTCGTCCCTAGATGGCGTTGCTCGTGGTGCTGGGTAGGTAGATCAAGACAATAGATGGCGTGGTTCGCAGTGCTGGGTAGGTAGATCATGACAATCGGTGGAGGGGTTCGTAACATAAGTTAAAGATTATTTTTTTCTTTTTACCACAAGTTTACTCTTTAATCTTCCTCGCCTGTCTGTCTGTCTGTCTGTCTGTCTGTCTGCTTGTCTGTCCACCATACTCAGGTCACTAAGTAGTCAGCCAACCCTTTTACTTGGCTACAAACCTTCTCAAGGACAATATTAAATTATTTGTACCTGCCATCTTTATATATATATATATATATATATATATTATATATATATATATATATATATATATATATATATATATATATATATATAACAAAGAAGTATGTCTGTATGTTTGTTTGTGTGTTTGTGTGTGTGTGTGTGTCCGCACGAGAATCTGGGAAACTACTTTACCGATCTATAGTGATGATGGGTGGTGTTATATGTTGTGATGTAGTGATGATGGATGGTGTTATATGTAGTGATCATGGATAATGTTATATGTAGTGATGATGGATGTCATTATATGTAGTGATGATGGGTGGTGTTATATGTAGGGATGATTAGACAATCTTTCTATATAAAACAAAGAAGTCTGTCTGTGTGTGTGTGTGTGTCCGACGAAAATCTCGGAAACTACTTTACCGATCTGTAGTGATGATGGATGGTGTTATATGTTGTGATGTAGTGATGATGCGTGGTGTTATATGTAGTGATGATGGATGGTGTTATATGTAGTGATGATGGATGGTGTTATATGTAGTGATGAAGGATGTTGTTATATGTAGTGATGTTGGATGATGTTATATGTAGTTATGATTAGACAATCTAACTATCTACATAAAACAAAGAAGTCTGTCTGCTTGTGTGTGTGTGTGTCCGAGCGAGAATCTCGGAAACTACTTTACCAATCTGTAGTGATGATGGGTGGTGTTATATGTAGTGATGATGGATGGTGTAATATGTAGTGATGATGGATGATGTTATGTGTAGTAATGATGGATGCCGTTATATGTAGTGATGATGGGTGGTGTTATATGTAGTGATGATGGATGATGTTATATGTAATGATGATCTATGTAGCTACCTATCTGTCACTATCTACCGGCATCTACCTATCTATGTGAGTCCCATCAAGTAATAGATAATAAAACAAATAACACAACAAAAACTAAATAAAATCATCAAATAAACAATAAAATCAACAATAACACACAAATGAAAAATAAAAGACTACAAAAATTATGAAAAACCCAAATTAACCCGAACCCACACCCAAGTGCTGGAACGCTGGAAAGCTTTAAAAGGAGGCTAGATAGATTCATGGATGATAGAGAGTGGTAGTAACCCTCGACAGGAGCTGCCATGCACAGGCCAACAGGCATATTGCAGATTCCTTATTTTCTTATGTTCTTTTGTTCTTATATTTAACACCCAATTACCACTAATCTAGATATAATTAATCCATATAACCCATTATAATTATCTCACCAATATGTCTAGGACACGTTCGTTAATCCTGTTCTCCGTCACAATCGAGGGATCCTCCCTATAACCTCCATATAATTATAGAGGAATCGGTTCAAAAAAGTTCCCTATAACCACTATGTAATTATAGAGACATCAGTTCAATAAAGTTCCCTGTAACCTCGTTGTAAATATAGAGGCATCAGTTCAATAAAGTTCCCTATAACCACCTTGTAATTATAGAGGCATCAGTTCAATAAAGTTCCTTATAACCACCATGTAATTATAGAGGTATTAGTTCAATAAAGTTCCCTATAACCACCATGTAATTATGGAGGCATCAGTTTAATAAAGTTCCCTATAACCTCCTTGTAATAATAGAGGCATCAGTCAACAGTTAATAGTTATACAGTCAACAGTTAGTACAGTCATACAGTCAACTGGTGGTTAAGGATGAGTGTTGGTACGCTTAGTTGTTTATACAGTCGAGTGGTAATCATCTGTTCACTGCCATTACCGTTAATATACTTGTACAGTCAACAGTTAATACAGTTATACAGTCAATGTGTTGGGGGAGTGGACAATCCTTTGCTGCTCAATACTTTACAAAAGACTTTTAATATAGCCTTAAGGTATGATTTTTTAATGTCTATTCAGAGATAGTAAAGAAGACAAATTAAGCGAGATAGTAGTGACTAGTAACTATGCTAATAAGCAAATAGACAAACTGAAGAATAATAAGTCACCTGGTCCCGATGAGATATTTGCCAGAGTATTAAAGGAATGTAAGGAAGAGCTTAGTATGCCCTTTGCAAAGTTGTTTAACATGTCATTAGAAACAGATGTAGTACCAGAATCCTGGAGGATAGCGAATTTAATACCGATTTTCAAGAAGGGGGATAGATCACTATCCTCTAACTACCGCCCAATCAGTGTAACATCAAGTAGTAGGCAAATTACTAGAATCAATCATTTCAAACTCTATTCGAAGCCACCTGCAGAAGCACAAGTTGATCAATGATTCCCAACATGGCTTCACAAAAGGGCGTTCATGCCTAACTAATCTATTTACATTCTTTTCATCAGTTTTCGAATCGGTGGAGGAGGGACACAATTATGGTGTGATATATCTCGACTTTAGCAAATCCTTCGACAGAGTCCCCCACGAAGACTAATTAGAAAGGTAGAAGTGCATGGCATCAAAGGTAATATCTTAAATGGATTAGGGCGTGGTTACAGGACAGGAAACAGAGAGTGAGCATAAACGGCACGAAATCGCATTAGAGCAACGTCACTAGTGGAGTTCCCCAAGGCTCAGTACTTGGACCATTATTATTTATTATATACATAAACGACATAGATATCGGCATAGACAGCAACATAAGTAAATTTGCTGATGACACTAAAATAGGACGTGTAATTAAATCTGACGAGGACTTTGCAAAACTACAGGAAGATCTAAACAAAATTTTCGAATGGTCGGAAAAATGGCAGAAGAAATTCAATGTGGACAAATGTAAAGTACTCAGTATAGTAGATGTAAACAGGGAAACCGGTTACCACATGAACAACGATGCCATTGTGAAATCCGACTGCGAGAGAGATTTAGGAGTAATGATAAGTAGGAATCTTAAGCCAAGTAAACAATGTGTTTTTGCTCGTAACAAGGCTAATAAAGTACTTGGGTTCATACAAAGGAGTGTTACTTACAAGACTATGGAGGTCATCTTAAAATTATATCTAGGGCTTCTGAGACCTCACCTGCATTAAGCAGTTCAGTTCTGGTCACCGTATTACAGAATGGATATAGAATCCTTGAAAAGAATCCAGAGGAGAATGACAAGACTAATCCCGGGCATTAGGAACCTTGAGTACAGAGACAGGTTAAAGATTCTTAATTTGCACTCCCTCGAGAGACGTAGAGTGAGGGGCAACATTGATAGAGGTGTATAAATGGAAGTCAGGGATAAACAAAGGGGACACTGCAAAGGTATTCAAACTATCCTACCAGGAGCGAACTCGCAACAATGGTTTTAAATTAGACAAATTTAGATTTAGGCGTGAAATAGGTAAACACTGGTTTGGAAACAGAGTAGTGGATGAATGGAACAAGTTACCAAATTTGTTGTTGTTGTTGAGATTGTCGGACCGTAGTCCGACACGGGCCTTTGCCTATAGGCGGCCCGTTTGGTGGTTCCGGCTGGAGCTCGAGGAGCAGCCAGACCGGATTGGGATGGAGGTGGTCCCACCTGCAGATGGAAGGATGCTGCAGGTTGCAAGTGTGAGCGGACCCCCGATCAGTGGACGCTTACCACCAACCCCCACTCTTGGACGTGGTCAGTTTCGGAGTGGCGCGCCCCCCGAACTGGGGTCCGCACTTGCTGGGAAAGGATGCTTACTAAGCTATCTGGGTGGTGGGTATCGTGTGATGACCCGGAGTAGGTGGTGAAAGTGGTCTGTATGGGCCTTTCGGGTTAGAGTGGCCTCCTGCCCTGAATTAATCTGCCGCTTTTTTTGGTGTCATCCGCAAACTTTCTTATGTCACTGTTGATCCCAGTATCTAGATCATTTATGTAGATTATGAACAAGAGTGGGCCTAGTACTGATCCCTGGGGAACCACACTGGTTACACGGCCCCACTCAAATTTAACACCATCTACGCTGACCTCTGCGTTCTATCGGTGAGCCATGATTTTATCCAATTTAAATCTTTCCCCTCGATACCATGAGCCTTAGAAACCTTCCATATCAGGATATGTTAAAGAAACTAAACTTGCATTTCCTAGAAAGACGAAGAGTGCGGGGAGATAAGATAGAAGTATTTAAGCGGGTGAAGGGAATCATTAAAGTTCCTATAATATCCGAGCAGGATAGAGCATAAGAACATAAGAAAGTGGGATACTGCAGGAGGCCGAGTGGCCCATACAGAGCAGATCCCTTTCACACCCATCCCTGCACTTCCATGTGCCTATCCAACTTCGTCTTGAAGCTCCCTAGCGTCCCCGATCCTACAATAGCACTCGGTAGCCTATTCCACATATCCACAACTCTATTACCAAACCAGTGCTTGCCTATATCCTTTCTGAATCGGAATTTATCTAATTTAAAGCCATTTGTTCTAGTTATTTCATTATTACTGAGCTTCAGAACATCTTCCATTTTACCCTTGTTAATCCCACTTACCCATATGAACACCTCTATCATATCTCCCC
This sequence comes from Homarus gammarus, assembly GCA_958450375.1. NCBI lineage: Eukaryota > Metazoa > Arthropoda > Malacostraca > Decapoda > Nephropidae > Homarus > Homarus gammarus. The sequence continues at coordinate 21,048 of CAUDMG010002015.1, forward strand.
TAACTCTACGCCTCTCTAATGAATGCAAGCCTAAGCTTTTCAGTCTTTCTTCATATGGAAGGTTTCTAATATTATGGATCATTTTTGTCATTCTTCTTTGTACTCTCTCCAAAGAATCTATGTCCATTCTAAAATAAGGACACCAGAATTGAACCGCATAATCCATGTGTGGCCTCACTAATGCTAGGTAAGGTTTCAAGATAACGTCAGCAGTTCTGTTACTCACAGACCTAGATATGAACCCAAGAATCCTGTTTGCCTTGTTGCGAACGCTAATACATTGTTTTCTAGGTTTCAAGTCGTTGCTTACAAATACACCTAGATCTTTTTCACAATCTGAGTTTTCTATTTCCGTGTTACCTAATTTATACTTAACGTTTGTATTCGTCTTCCCTATCTGTAGTACCTTGCATTTATTAGTATTAAAATTCATTTGCCAGTCTACTGACCACTCATGTAAGGTATCTAGATCTCTTTGAAGGTGTTCAAAGTCACTGTCTGAATTTAACACTCTCCCCATTTTGGTATCATCTGCAAATTTACTAATCCTACTAGTTATACCTAAATCAAAGTCATTAATGAATATAACAAACAGCAGAGGGCCTAATACAGATCCCTGGGGAACTCCGCTTTTGACCGCACCCCAGTCTGACTTTAATCCATTTATGCTGACTCTTTTTTTCCTACCAGTTAACCATGACCTAATCAATTTTAATAATGATCCACCTATTCCATGTGCTTCTACCTTCCTTATCAATCTCTCGGAGCAACGGATTTAAGATGGATAAGTTAAGGTTTAGGAGGGAGATAGGAAGGAACTGGTTCACAAATTGGGTGGTGGACAGGTGGAACAAGCTTAACAACATTGTAGTAAGTGCGGGAACATAAGAACATAAGAAAATAAGGAGTCTGCAATAGGCCGGTTGGCCTGTGCATGGCAGCTCCTGTCGAGAGTTACTACCACTCTCAATCATCCATGAATCTATGTAGCTTTCTTTTGAAACTTTCCTGAGTTCCCACACTTTCTACAAGGTTGCTAAGCTCATTCCACTCGTCCACCACCCTATTTGTGAACCAGTTTCTTCCTATCTCCCTCCTAAACCTAAACTTATCGAACTTAAATCAGTTGCTACGAGTTCTATCCTGCTCGGCTATTATAAGAAGTTTATCTATATCGCCTTTTTTTATTCCTTTCACCCACTTAAATACTTCTATCATATCTCCCCTCACTCTTCGTCTCTCTAGGGAATGCAAGTTAAGTTTCTTTAACCTATCTTGATATGGAAGGTTTCTAAGTCCCGGTATCATTTTCATCATTCTTCAATGCGCCGACTCCAGTGAATTCATATCCATTCTATAATATGGGCACCAGAACTGAACCACATAATCGAGGTGCGGCCTGATTAGCGCAAGATATAGTTGCAATAAGACCTCTGCACTCTTATTACTTACACTTCTAGATATAAAACCCAATACTCTGTTTGCCTTATTTCGAACATTAACGCACTGTTTTCTAGGCCGTAGGTCCGGGCTTACAAGTACCCCTAGGTCTCTTTCACAAGTCGACTTCTCTAGGTTGATGTTGTTAAGGCTGTATACATATTTGTTCTTCCAATATTAAGTACGCTGCACTTGCTGGTGTTGAATTTCATTTGTCATTTTTCAGACCACCCCTGCAGTTTATTTAGATCCTCCTGTAATGCAACGGATTTAAGTTGGATAAGTTTAGGTTTAGGAGGGAGATAGGAAGTAACTGGTTCACAAATAGGGTGATGGACGAGTGGAACAACCTTAGCAACTATGTAGTAGGTGCTGGAACGCTGGAAAGTTTCAAAAGGAGAGTGGTAGTAACAAGACAGGAGCTGCCATGCACAGGCCAACTGGCCTATTGCAGACTCCTTCTTTTCTTATGTTCTTATGTTCTTTTGTAAAATTACTTAAAGGTTAATATCAACGCTATATTCGCCAGCAGATGCAATATTACACCATGTGACCTACACTGATTTGTCGAATCTTCAATTTGAATTAATAACAACTAAGAGTACAGGGGGTATTATACAATTCAATAATCAGTGCAAGGGGGTAATACATAGAGGTGTAAAGTAAAACCTTAGTCCAGAGTAGAATTAACACGTAACTGACGCTTGTGGCACAACATTGAAAATATCACAAACTGGTAACGTTCCCAGCCGGTAACGTGAGGTCACCAATGGCAGCAGATAGAGGGTAATTAGCTTTATGTTTTCATCCTTCCTTCGCCTTACCCTTACTCAGATCCATGGCGACTGTGATTGGTTGTAACCTACAAGTTCCCCCCCCCCCCCCCGCCCTTCCCCACACCTGCTCCTTTCATATTAATTATACAGGTGACAGCGGATGAGTAAACGTGGATCCCTGCCCATAAGCAATGTCTTGAACAGTTAGTCATGTTCAGTGTTTCATTCGGTGGTCAACACGTCTGTCTGCTCTCAATGTTTCAAACTGTATACAGAGTCTGACGGAGACCAAAGTTGGCATAGACTCTTTCTACGAATGGTGTTTAAGTGATACTATTACGGACGATATTGGCCTCAACATCGCCATCACCATACCCTTTGTATTGTATCTTTTTGAACTTTAAGTGGAACATTCTTAAGGTCAGCCAAGAGCGAAGAATTTTAGTGTCTCATATCTGCACATTAAGTTTTATATATCATATGAGAAGGTTACTGTAGGCTAACGTTGTATTGATGTGATTGTTTTATTATAACTGTATGCTAAACTAAAACGTTCGCCAGTGTTCCACATGCATATTGTGACTGTCGTTGTTATTATTTTTATTGTTTATTTTATTATTATTAATATTTCACAGGAACATTAGAATGAAGGAAACTGCAGCAAACGTTTTTGAGTGTTAGTGAGGAAATGCGACAAGTAGTTTGTTAATAAGTGTTTTGTAAGAGCTGCGTAGGAACCTTAAGCCAAGTAAACAATGTGTTTTTGCTCGTAACAAGGCTAATAAAGTAGTTGGGTTCATACAAAGGAGTCTTAGTTTCAAGACTAGCTAGGTCGTCCTGAAACTGTATCTTGATCGTGTGAGACCACACCTGGATTACACAGTTCAGTTCTGGTCACCGTATTACAGAATGGATATAGAATCGTTGGAAAGAATTCAGAGGAGAATGACAAGACTAATCCCGGGCATTAGGAACCTTGAGTATAGAGACTGGTTACAGCATCTTAAATTGCACTCCCTCGAGAGACGTAGAGCGAGGAGCGACCTGATAGAGGTGTATAACATAAGAACATAAGAAAATAAGGAGTCTGCAATAGGCCGGTTGGCCTGTGCATAGCAGCTCCTGTCGAGAGTTACTACCACTCTCTATCATCCATGAATCTATCTAGCCTCCTTTTGAAACTTTCCAAAGGTCCCGCACTTACTACAAAGTTGCTAAGCTTGTTCCACTCGTCCACCACCCTATTTGTGAACCAGTTTCTTCCTGGTCAGGGCTAAACAAAGGGGACATTACAAAGGTACTCAAACTATCCAACCAGGAACGAACTCGTAACAATGGTTTTAAATTAGACAAATTTAGATTTAGGGGTGAAATAGGTAAGCACTAGTTTGGAACCAGAGTAGTGGATGAATAGAACAAGTTACCAAATATCATCATTAACTCGAATACGCTGAATAGCTTCAAACATAGGTTGGATGCTTATATGAGCAATAGGGGTTGGGTGTAAACGGGACTGCCCAGTATGGGCCAATGGGCCCGCTGCAGTTTCCTCCTCTTATGTTCTTAATATTTTGTGCAATTTATACTTTGTGTGGGTGCAGTGTTTTGGTGCTTAACTTTTATGGGTTGAAACTTGAAAAGACATCTGAGGGAAAGAGTATAACGTTTGGGGATGATTTACATAAGAATGGAGGAAACTACAGCGGGCCGATTGGCCCATACTGGGCAGACCCATTTACACCCAAGGCCTATTGCTCATATATCCATCTAACCTATGTTTGAAGCAATCCAGCGTATTCGAGTTAATGATGATATTTTGTAACTTGTTCCTCTTATTTACTACTCTATTTCCAAACCAATGTTTAACAATTTCGCACCTAAATCTAAATTTGTCCAATTTAAGCCATTGTCACCTGTTTGCCCCTGGTTGGATAGTTTGAGTACCTTTGTAATGCACGTTTGTTTATCCCTGACTTCCATTTATACACCTCTATCACATCGCACTCGAGGGAGTGCAAATGAAGATGCTTTAAACTGTCTCTGTATTCAAGGTTCCTAATGCTCGGGATTAATCTTGTCATTCTTCTTTAAATCCTTTCTAGGGATTCTATATCCATTCTGTAATACGGTGACCAAAACTGAACTGCTTAATCCAAGTGAGGTCTGACAAGCGCAAGATATAGTTTTAGGATGGTATCGAGACAAAACGGCTCTAGTGAATTGATATCCATTCTATAATAAGGCAACAGAACTGAACCGCATAATCGAGGTGCGGCCTGACTAGCGTAAGATATAGTTACAAAAAGACCTCTCCACTCTTATTACTTACACTTCTAGATATAAAACCCAATACTCTGTTTGCCTTATTTCGAACATTAACGCACTGGTTTCTAGGACGTAGGTCCGGGCTTACAAGAACCCCTAGGTCTCTTTTACAAGTCGACTTCTCTAGGTTGATGTTGTTAAGGCTGTATACATTATAAGTATTTGTTCTTCCAATATTAAGTACGCTGCACTTGCTGGTGTTGAATTTCATTTGCCATTTTTCAGACAACCCCAGCAGTTTATTTAGCTCCTCCTGTAATGCATTTGCATCCTGCCCTGAATTAATCTGCCGCCCTATTTTGGTGTCATCCGCAAACTTTCTTATGTCACTGCTGATCCCACTGGATACACGGCCCCACTCAAATTTAACACCATCTACGCTGACCCTCTGCGTTCTATCGGTGAGCCATGATTTTATCCAATTTAAAACTTTCCCCTCGATACCATGAGCCTTAATTTGTCTCAGAAGCCTCTGATGCGGTACTCTGTCAAATGCTTTGCTAAAGTCTAAGTAAATAACATCGTAATTTTCGTCATTATCTACTACCTCGAAGACTTTCCTAATAACGTTAGCAGATTTGTTAGACAAGACTTTCCCTTTGTAAACCCATGTTGAGAGTCGTAGATTAATTTGCTTTTCTCTAGATGCGATCGGATGCTATCTGCTATAATTGATTCAAGAAATTTCCCCACTACTGACGTGAAACTGATCGGACGGTAATTTGACGCTGATGCTCTGTCTCCCTTTTTTAATATGGGTACTACATTTGTCTGTTTCCACAAGTCTGGCACAACTCCATATCAGGATAGGTTAAAGAAACTAAACTTGCATTCCCTAGAAAGACATAAGAACATAAGAATGGAGGAAACTGCAGCGGGCCTATTGGTCCATACTGGGCAGTCCCGTTTACACCCAACCCCTATTGCTCATATGAGCATCCAACCTATGTTTGAAGCAATTCAGCGTATTCGAGTTAATGATGATATTTGGTAACTTGTTCCATTCATTCACTACTCTGTTTCCAAACCAGTGTTTACCTTTTTCACGCCTAAATCTAAATTTGTCTAATTTAAAACCAGTGTTACGAGTTCGCTCCTGGTTGGATAATTTGAGTACCTTTGTAATGTCCCCTTTTTTTAGCCCTGCCTTCCACTTATACACCTCTATCAGGTCGCCCCTCGCTCTTCGTCTCTCAAGGGAGTGCAAATTAAGATGCTTTAACCTGTCTCTATACTCAAGGTTCCTAATGCCCGGGATTAGTCTTGTCATTCTCCTCTGAATTCTTTCCAATGATTCTATATCCATTCTGTAATACGGTGACCGGAACTGAACTGCGTATTCCAGGTGTGGTCTCACAAGAGCAAGATACAGTTTTAGGATGACCTCGCTAGTCTTGTAACTAACACTCCTTTGTATGAACCCAAGTACTTTATTAGCCTTGTTACGAGCAAAAACACATTGTTTACTTGGCTTAAGGTTCCTACTTATCATTACTCCTAAATCTCTCTCGCAGTCGGATTTCTCTATGGCGAAGAGTGCGGGGAGATATGATAGAAGTATTTAAGTGGGTGAAAGGAATCAATAAAGGGGAGGATAGGACTCGGAGCAATGGATTTAAGTTGGATAAGTTTAGGTTTAGGAGGGAGATAGGAAGGAACTGGTTCACAAATATGGTGGTGGACGAGTGGAACAAGCTTAGCAACTTTGTAGTACAGTAAGTGCTGAAACGCTGGAAATTTGAAAAAAGAGGCTTTTTAGATTCATGGATGATAGAGAGTAGTAGTAACTCTCGACAGGAGCTGCCATGCACAGGCCAACCGGCCTATTGCAGACTCCTTATTTTCTTATGTTCTTATGTAGTCATGCTCGTCGTCCACCGATTCGAAAACATCGGAAAAATATGTTAATAGATTAGTTAGACATGAACGCCCGCTTGTGAAGCCATGGTAGAAATCATTGATCAACTTGTGATTTCAAATAGAGTTTAAAATAATTGCCTCCAGTAATTTGCCCACAATTGACGTTAAACTGATTGGTTGGTAGTTAGAGGATAGTCATCTATCTCCCTTCTTGAAAATCGGTATTATATTCGCTATCCTCCAGAATTCTTGTACTACATCCGTTTTTAAGGACATGTTAAACATCTTTGCTAAGGGCATGCTAAGCTCTTCCTTACATTCCTTTAATACTCTGGCAAATATCTTTAGTTTGTCCATTTGCTTGCTAACATCGTTACTAGTCACTACTATCACGCTTAATCTATTTTCTGCCTCGGTTATAATGTTTAAATTTTCGGCGGTGATTACTGTTGAAAAATATTTATTCAGATTGTTGCTCATTTCTCCGTCGTTATCAGTTAGCTCGCCGGTACCTGACTGTATTAGTCCAATCTTTCCTCGTGTTTTAGTTTTGTACATTAAATTTAAAAGAATCCCTTGGGGGTTTGACTTTGCCTCCCTTGCTACTTTCAGTTCATTATTCCTCTTTGCTTTTCATTTCGCGTCCTTAACCTCTATGATAATCTCGGAGGTAAATCTATAGCCTTCATTTGTCCAATAATGTTATTTAAATGATTATTTATCCATTTAGGATCATTGTTGTCTGTCTGAGTTTTCTGTATGGTAAGTTCTGTTTTTGTGCATTAAGTAACTAATTATTTAAATTGTTGTGGAACTCGTCAACCTCAGATCTCGTGATCAGGTCATCCTCAACTGTCATATTTCGTAAGTCTATCATTGTCAGAGGTCCAGGTGAAGTGAGGTCGCACTCTGTGGGTATATTGTGTGAGGTTACCTCACGTGAGGTCGTGTAATTCACCCCCAAACGTGACTTTTTTTTTCTGGATTCGTCTCGATGTTCTGCTCATTTCTTCCCAAATAAGTCGCTCATTAACTCTATCAAGATTAGGAGGTCTATATATTACTTCTGTGATAAATTTTTCCCCACCATCGGTTATTTCCATCCAAATTGTTTCTGTATTCGGTTCAGTTTTTATTTCCTGATTTTTTTTTTACACTTTAGATTATCCCTGACATAGATTGCTACCTTTCCTAATTTGCCTATCGGTATGGAATAATTTGTAACCTGCAATTTGGTATTCGACGGGTAACTCACGTGAGTCTTAAGTTTGACAAGACTAATCCCGGGCATTAGGAACCTTGAGTATAGAGACAGGTTAAAGCATCTCAATTTGCACTCCCTCGAGAGACATAGAGCGAGGGGCGACCTGGGTTTTATATCTAGATGTGTAAGTAATGAGAGTGCAAAGGTCTTATTGCAACTATATCTTGCGCTCGTCAGGCCGCACCTCAATTATGCTGTTCAGTTCTGGTGCCCCTATTATAGAATGGATATAAATTCACTAGAGTCGGTGCAGCGAAGAATGACAAAAATGATTCCGGGACTTAGAAACCTTCCATATCAGGATAGGTTAAAGAAACTTAACTTGCATTCCCTAGAAAGACGAAGAGTGGGGGGAGGTATGATAGAAGTATTTAAGTGGATGAAAGGAATCAATATAGGGGATATAGATAAAGTTCTTATAATATCCGAGCAGGATAGGACTCGGAGCAACGGATTCAAGTTGGATAAGTTTAGGTTTAGGAGGGAGATAGGAAGAAACTGGTTCACAAATAGGGTGGTGGACGAGTGGAACAAAATTAGCAACTTTGTAGTAAGTGCGGGAACTCTGGAAAGTTTCAAGAGGAGGCTAGATAGATTCATGGATAATAGAGAGTGGTAGTAACTCTCGACAGGAGCTGCCATGCACAGGCCAACCGGCCTATTGCAAACTCCTTATTTTGTTAAGTTCTTATGTATAAGTGGAAGGCAGGGCTAAACAAAGGGGACATTTCAAAGGTACTCAAACTATCCAACCAGGAGCGAACTCGTAACAATGGTTTTAAATTAGACAAATTTAGATTTAGGCGTGAAATAGGTAAACACTGGTTTGGAAACAGAGCAGTGGATGAATGGAACAAGTTACCAAATATCATCATTAACTCGAATACGCTGAATAGCTTCAAACATAGGTTGGATGCTTATATGAGCAATAGGGGTTGGGTGTAAACGGGACTGCCCAGTATGGGCCAATAGGCCCGCTGCAGTTTCCTCCATTCTTATGTTCTTATGTTTTTTGTGAATGCCATTATATCGATTCTTTTTTCGGTACTCACCAACGCCCTGATTTCATCCATTTTGTTTTTCATACTCCTACTGTTTGCGTAGTAGACATTTAAGTTAGTCGTGATCTGAGTCCTCTCTTTAATGCGTTTAGGTTATAACTCCCTGTCTAATTTAGTTTTGACATCATTACTATCACTATTTATCTGTAACCTTTCACTTCGCTTACCCGCTCCCACTGCAGACTCATCCACGTTCCCCTAGCAGTTTTAAGACGAGAGTATTAATAACGTGACCGGACAAAACATTACCCTTAATGGTGACATTACCTTAAGAACATAAGAAAATAAGGAGTCTACAATAGGCCGGTTGGCCTGTGCATGGCAGCTCCTGTCGAGAGTTACTACCACTCTCTATCATCCATGAATCTATCTAGCCTCCTTTTGAAACTTTCCAGAGTTCCGGCACTTACTACAAAGTTGCTAAGCTTGTTCCACTCGTCTACCACCCTATTTGTGAACCAGTTTCTTCCTATCTCCCTCCTTACCAAGTGACCTGACCACGAAATATGATGTTGCCGAGTGCCATAACAGTTCAAATAATTAAAATGATTCACAGATCAATTAACAATGACCCAATTGGACGAATAGCTATTTAGCGAATATTATTTGACAAATAAAGGTATAGGTAGGAGAATCAATCTTGGTGACGTTTAGAATATAGGAATGGAGGAAACTGCAGTTGGCCTATTGGTTAGTACTAGGAAGCCCAGTTGACACAAAACCCCGACGCTCATATAACTGTCCAATCTTATATGTGATGCTTCCCACTACACCATTTCTAAACTAGTGTTCATCTATCTCAGGTCTAAAACTAAATTTGTCTAATTTAAATCCATTGCTACGAGTTCGCTCTTGGTTGGATAATTTATGTACGTTTGTTATTTCACCTTTGTTTAACTCTGACCTCCATTAATACAGCTCGATGAGTGGAACAAGCTTAGCAACTTTGTAGTAAGTGCTGGGATGCTGGAAAGTTTTAAAAGGAGGCTAGATAGAACATAAAAACATAAAATTCATGGACGATAGCAGTTTTCGAAACAGTGGACGAAGGGCACAATTATGATGTGGTATACAGGTATCTCGACTTTAGTAAAGCCTTTGGCAGTCCCCCACGAAAGATTAATAAGAAAAGTGGAGGCTCATGGCATTGAAGGGTGAGCAATAACGGCACTAAATCTGATTGGAGTAACGTCACTAGTGGAGCACCCCCAGGGATCAATACTTGCACTAAAATAGGGCCTGTAATTAAAACTGACGAGGACTCTGCAAAACTACAGGAAGGTCTAAATAAATTTTTTGAATGGTCTGAAAAATGGCAGATGAAATTCATGTGGACAAATGTAAAGTTCTCAGTCTAGGAGATGTAAACAGAGTAACCGAATACCAGAAGAACATCGATGTTATAGATAAATCTGACTGCGAGAAAGATTTAGAAGTAGTGATAAGTATGAATCTTAAGCCAAGTAGACAATGTGTATCTGCTCGAAACAAGGCTAATAACAGTACTTGGGTTCATACAAAGGAGTATACAGTTACAAGACTAGCGAGGTTATCCGAAAACTATATCTTCGGCTTGTGAGCCCTCACTTGGATTATGCAGTTCAATTCTGGTCACCATATTACAGAATCGATATACAATCCTCAGAAAGAATTCTGAGGAGAATGACAAGACTAACCCCGGGCTTTAGGAACCTTGAGTACAGAGACAAGTTAAAGCATCTTAATTTGCACTCTCAAGAGACGTTGAATGAGTGGTGTGTAGATATGATAAGAGTGAATGTTATTGCTGGTTGTTGGGTTGGAGGGTTAGAAGTACTTTGGAGGTATCTGGGGGGGGGGTGATCGGTTTTAGGAGAAGGGAAATTTAATAGAAAGTAGGATAGTAAAGGTATCCGGGGTTGATATTGTGTACCTTTGATTTTTCTCTAGATCATATTTAGTCATTGCAGTAGCCAATATTTCAAGGAAGAGGTGGCGATCTCTGGCCAGGTTCTCTATGGAGCTAGCTGAGCATCGTTCGTATCTTTTGTTTTAATAAAGGTGGGAGGAAAACGGGAGTAAAGAATTTGAGAGGCCAAGGATTGTGTCCGTTTGTCACTTTTTTTTAGGAATTGAAGCTCTTATTTAAAATAGGAAAAGGTTTTTGTAAGGAAGTGGTGTAGCTCCAACTTGCTACTTTGGTTCGCAAGGGGGTACTGGTTGTGTCTTAATTGGCTATTCACTCAACGCCCCAGGGGACGAGAAGCCTAGTCACAAGGCCATGCAGTCAGACATTAATATCGTACATTGGTACTCGTGTCTCGCAGGCCATGCTATGACTCGGGATATTGAAGCATTGATATTAGTTGAGGACAATGTGAGTTAGCACCCACCAAAGTGTGGGTAGCGTACAAGAATTAAATCTAAATTATTTTGCATAAGTAGGTGGTGACACGATACAAGATTGGACATATCAAACTCAATTGCCCAGATACCGGTGAACTGATAACGACGGAGAAATAAGCACTAACCTGAACAGATATTTTTCAACAGTTTTCACCTTCGAGAATTTAAACGTGATACCCGAGACACCGACTATGTACAGAGATAGTGAATAAAATTGATTAAGTGCGATAATAGTGACTAGTAATAATGTTAGTAAACTAGAAAAACTAGGTCCCGATGAGATATTTCCCAGAGTATTAAAGGAATGTAAGGAAGAAAATAGTATGCCTAAGAAAAATTGATTAAATTGTCATTAAAAAACGGGTGTACTACCAAAATCCTAGAGGATAGCAAATGTATTACCAATTTTCAAGAAGAGAGATATATCACTATCGTCCAATCAGTTTAACATCATTTGTAGGCAAATTGCTGGAGACAATAATTTCAAACTTTATTCGAAATCACCTCGAGAAGCACAAGTTGATCAGCGATTCCCAACATGGCTTCACAAGTGGGCATTCATGTCTAACTTATCTATTAACGGTATTTTCAACTGTTTTCGAAAAGTGGAGGCTCATGGAATTGTAGGAGATATTCTAAATTGAAATAGGGCGTCGTTACAGGACAGGAAACAGTGTCAGCATTAATGGGACTAAATCCAATTGGAGAAAGGTCACTGATGTAGTAACCCAATGCTCAGTACTTGGGCCATTACTATTTATTATATACAGTACATGAATGACAAATATGGGCGTAAACCAGACAGTAAACTAGAGGGTGTAATTAAATCAAACGAGGACTCGGCAAAACTACAGGATGAAATTAATGTGGGACAATGTAAGCTACTTAGCCTAGGAGATGTAAACAGAGAAACTACAGTAGATATCAGATGAACAACGTTGATATAGAGAAATCCGTCTGTGAGAAAGATTTAGGGATAATGATAAGTAGGAATCTTAAGACAAGTAAATATTGTTTATTTGCTGGAAACAAGGCCAACAAAGTATTTGGGTTCATATAAAGCTGTGTTGGTTATCCTAAAACTATATCTTACGTTTGTGAAACCTCACTTGAGATATGCTGTTAAATTTTGGTGACCGTATTGCAAAATGTATAAAGAATCCCAAGAAAGTATTTAGAGGAGGATGACGAGGTTAACTCGGGCATTAGGAACCATGAGTTTTGAGTATAGAGACAGATTAAGGCATCTGAATTTGCACTCCCTCGAGAGACGTCAAGGTTGAACAGATATACGAGCGATATGAACTGGGTGTAACTGGGGCTGCCTCGTGTGGAACAATAGACCTATTGCAGTTTCCTCCATTTTATGCTCTTATATCTTTTGTTTATAGAAAAAACTTTATTTCATTTAATGATTCATCTTTACTCAGGTGGTAATTAATTCGAGGGGATTTGAACTGACTAATTATGGCATGTAGAGTATCTTAAAAGGTATGTGTCCACGCATTGTGTGAACCATTATGAGATCATGGATGATAGATATTGGGACATGCACTTACTTTGGTTTATAGTTTAACATAACTATCACAATGTGTATCTATTTTGCCATAATTAATATGATGTTCAGTTACCAATATATTAGATTCAGTATGCATCAGAGCCACGCATACCAACGCTCCTGTCATGAGTTGCATGTTGCATTTTAGAAGTCATCTGACCCATCCTGGCAGTTACCTTTTTGGGATACTATACAATAGTTTATCCACCTACTTCTTTATTGCATTATCACTATCTAATGCAGTGACTTTAGAAAATCCCCCAAAATAACAATAGGGCATTACCATTCATTTTCTATTAATTTATCACCCGGATATAAATTAGGAAAAAAATAAAAATGTAATATATGCATTATTAATAGTTTTATTTTCTGCAGCTGGAAGATGAAGTGACCCAGGTAGACTTAAGCGAGAGTCAGCTTACCCACAAGACCCCTCCCACACCACCTACTTGCCCCACCTCTCACCTCCACTTGACCTGTTCTGCGTGTACCCCTGCTTCCTGCCCACTACATATGTTTAATTTGAATGTGCAGCATCTCGGTGATGGTCTTTTACCGTAGGGTGTTGAAGGTGCTGATATGAGTGTTAATGGTGCTCAGGGTGGTGGTGTTGGTGACATGGCTGAAGGCAGTGTTCCAGTTGAGGGTATTGTTCCACCTTCTGATTTTGTTCCTGTTGACAATTATGTGTTAAATGAGAAGAGTGTTCTGGTTGAAGATATTGTTCTAACCAAGGACTGTGTTCCATTTGATGGCAGTGTTCTAGTTGAAGATATATTTGTTTTAACCAAGGACATTGTTCCAACTGAGGACAATATTCCAACTTATAGTGTTCCAACTGAGTACAGTTTTTCAGTTGAAGATAGTGTTCTAACCGAAGACATTGTTCCAACTGAAGTCATTGTTCCAGCTAAGGACAATGTTTCAGCTGAGGACATTGTTTCAGTTGAAGATAGTGATCCAGCTGTGGTCAGTGTTCCAAACGAGGAGAGTGTTCCAGCTGGTGGTTCAGAATGTCGAGCCGTAGGTGGCCCTCAAATTTGTGCTGGTTTTCTAACCGAATACTTTAGCTTTCTAGGTGAGGCTGGATTTCAAGTTATCCTGGGCTATAGAACTAAAACTCGAAGTTGTCCTACTTCAAAGGCTAATGCTGAATTTCTGTCCTTTGCTGGTTTTCAAGCTGGAGCTAAATTTGTAGTTCAAGCTGGTGGTAATGCCCATGTTGGCTTTGATGTTAATGCCAATGGTGATTTGAGCGATACCAATACTATAATTAATGTTGAAGCTTGTAGTGACAATACTAGAATCATTAATATTGAAACTAGTACTTCGAGTGACACTAGTACTATAACTAATGGCATAACTAAAAGTTCAAGTGATTCTACTACTAATATTAATGTTGAAACTAGTACTTCATATGGTAGTGAAGCCAGTAACTCGGACAAAACTATCACCTCAGATGGTGTTAGTGATATAGACGATTCTGAAATTAATGCGATAATTAAGACTAGTCTGGATGAAAGTGACACTAATGCTGTTTGTAATCTTAAAAATTGTTCTAAAGCTGGTCTTGAAACTGGTGACCAACTGGGATATACAGGTGGCTCTCAAACTGATATTCAATCTGATGATTCAACCGATGTTAACACTGATGGTTCAACTGGTGTTAACACTGGTGGTTCAGCTGATGTTAACACTGGTGGGTCAACTGTTGTTTACACTGGTGGTGCAACTGGTGTTAATACTGATGGTTCAACTAGTGTTAACTCTGGTGGTTCAATTGGTGTTGGCATTGGTGGTTTAACTGATGTTAACACTGGTGTTCACACTAGTGATTCAACTGGTGGTTCAACTGGTGTTCATTCTTGTGGTTCAACTAGTGTTAACACTAGTGGCTCGACTGGTTCTAACACTGGTGGCTCAACTAGTGCCAAACGAGCAATATCACATGCACAAACTTGTGATCTCACCTCGCCCACCAGCGTCAAGCACAACCACATCCTTCAAGACCTCTCATGGCTGACGACCCTCGACGAGGAAAACCTTGAACATAATCTCAGAAGTTTACGTTACCTACGTGCTTCATCGGAATTTAATATACAACGTCTCGAATATGCCAAGCACCATAGGCCTAAGTATCCACATTGATTGTGAACCTAAACATGGTATTCTCCCAAGAAATAGCTAGGATGCTCATGACACAGGTAACCTCGGTGCACAGGGACTGATATCCTCCATGAATGTCATCCTCTCTGCTTATGTCTAGGTATAAATGTGAAAATAAAATAAGAATGACTAAATATTTGTCTTTAAAGTGCAAAGGAACATAAATATTCGCACCGAGTGTTGCTATATAAGTGTGTACAGGTATGCTCAGTTTTAGTAAGTGTTCATGACATGACAGGTGATGCTCTGGTTTAGTTGAAAGTTATTCGTGATTTTCATTATTTTATGTCAGCTGTTGAAGTAACTGGGAAAGAGAAATTACACTTTATGTTAGGAATATTAAGTGACGTTGGTTTGCTTATCGTCTAATGTGTACATTACAGGTCAGATGATGAGCGAAAATGTAAAGTTCATGAGGGTTTATGAGGAACTTAACATATGCTGTTCATCTGATGTATAACAATAAAATGCTGACTACTTTAATTATACTGCTTATTGGAGAATGAACGATACTCTTTTTATGTATATTGTAAAAAAATGCATGAGATTATACTTGTAAATAAAAATAAACATACGATGTGTGCTTATTACCAATGTGCCACCTTGATTGCTTTGTTTTGCTGCCCCTTTAACATCATAGATTATTACGGCCGTGTATTTTGTGTTATTTACTCTTTCTTTGACTTTGCAAGGTGTTACAACGGGGCCTAAGGGGCGAAAAAA
This sequence comes from Homarus gammarus, assembly GCA_958450375.1. Lineage (NCBI taxonomy): Eukaryota > Metazoa > Arthropoda > Malacostraca > Decapoda > Nephropidae > Homarus > Homarus gammarus. The sequence goes on from CAUDMG010002015.1 coordinate 36,606, forward strand.
ATAGTAAAAAAAAAGAAAAGATCTATACAAAAGAATATACAGCACAAATCTATATAGCATGTAAATACACATGTAACACCGCCCCCCCCCCCCCTTCCTGAAAGAGGCATGAGTCATCCATCAGGTTGACTCATGACTAACTGGAATGCGAGACAAGATGTCTGCCACAATATTAAACTTACCCTTGATATGCTGAATAACTAAATTGTAATCTTGTTATCTAAAACTCCGGTGGGTAAGAAGTTGATTTGCATTCCTCATCAAAATGGCTCAAACTACAAATCAAAGCTAGAGTTTCTTTATCACCAGCACTATAGTTCTTCTGGTATGACAGGAACTCCTTTGAAAAATAGCAATTGATGATCAATACCCTTCTTATCTTGCATCAAGACACCTCCCACTCCAATATCACTTGCATCAATGTACAACTTAAATGGTTTATCATAATTTGGAGTTGACAAAATTGGAGCCAACATTTTATTATTCTGGTAAAAGCATCTTCACAGTGGAAAAGATTTTACAAAAACTTCTATAATACCCACTCAACCCTAGAAATCTTAACAACCCCTTACTCGAGGGAGTAGGGAATTTTTCAATCCTCTCAACTCTTCCGTCCATTGGTCTCACCTTTCCTTGGCCAATCACATAACCTAAATATTCAACTTGAGCTTTTACAATATGATATAATCTATATATACAGCACATCCTTCAATTACATGCAGTACTTTATTTACTAATCTCTGAAAACATGCACTGGAGTTTTTCATGCGAAATGGTAACACTTATGCTAATACAGTCCATCCATTGTTACAAATGCTGAGATAGCCTTTGCCTTCTCAGCCAAACCTACCTGCCAATAACCTTTTGATAAATCTAATTTAGTCAATAACTAGGCATCCCTACCAGGTCAATGCAATCATCAACGCTGGGAATGGGATATAAATCTGATTTGGTAACGTTATTAATTTTTCTATAATCTGTAAGAAACACCACCTGGTTACAAAACTAAAACACAAGGTGAGCTCCAAGGCTGTTCTAGGGCTCTATCAAATCATGGTCAAGCGTATATTCTACTTCCTTCCTCGTGATTTCCCTCCTCTTAGGATATACCCTGTAAGGATGTTGTTTAATAGGAGCAACATTCTCCACTTGCACATCACGAACAACTGCAGTGGTCCTCCTTGGAGCATCAGGGTGTTCGGGTGCAAAATATACTAATACTTTATTATCTGTTTCTCTTGTATTGTTGTTTTCTTATTATATCTGTGTAAGAGATGACTTCGTTTTTATACATATAGTTGTCTTTTCTATTTCTCTTTTCTGCCATATTATATATTATCTTGTTTTTTCTATGTGTTTCTATTTATATTTTCTATGTTATTTCTGTCTAATATACCCTTCTTTAATTGTCTTAGTTATACATTATTATTTCCTTTTCTATATTTTCTAAGTCTTTCTTTCTGTATGGTTATTTATTTCTTATATACTTTCCTCTTACTCTGTCCTCTCAATTTCTTATCATGGTTTAGTTATATTCTATACAATGGATTAACCTGGGAAACCATGTAATTCTTATACAACACCTATTAAAGTAATTACTGTACTTACACAAGTAGACTGCCACCACCCAGGCTTTTATTAGAATATACAGCAACTGATATTATCAAACTGTTTGGTAGCGTGGTAATGAACCTAGGCAGGTGAGTTAGTGTTATTTTCTGAGAAGAAATTATTAGAAGGAAATAAGCAGTGATACTCTCAATTATACTAACTCAATATTTATTAACAGCAAGATTTCACAAGATGTCAATTAAACACACCCAGACAAGGCTGGATCATTAGGCCTTACTTTACCATTAACAACAAATAGATCTTCATTAGCATTCATCTTAGCATATAACAATTTTTAATATTGATAATACCAATATTTATGGTAAATACTCAATTTGGTATAATCATATTTCTACTAATTATCCCCATTCATATAAAATAATATTAAGTTACACATACAACTGAGATTAATTCACCAGGGTCATTCACTGGTGTTACCAAACAAACAAGTGAATTCCAACCGGCCTGTGCATGGCCAACCGGCCTGTTGTAGACTCCTTATTTTCTTATGTTCTTATGTGAGGTGGTGTAATTCACCCCCTAATTTGACATTTTTCCTGGATTCGTCTCGATGCCCTGCTCATTTCATCCCAAATAACTCGCTCATTAACTCTATCAAGATTAGGAAGTCTATATATTACTCCTGTGATTAATTTTTCCCCACGATCGGTTATATCCATCAAAATTGTTTCTGTATTCAGTTCAGTTTTTATTTCACACTTCAGATTATCCCTGACATAGATTGCTATCCCATTACCTTTCCTAATCTGCAATTTGGTATTCGACAGATAACTCACGTGAGTGTAGGAAGTAGGAAGGAAGTAGAATATACGCTTGACCATGATTTGATAGAGCCCTAGAACAGCCTTGAAGCTCACCTTGTGTTTTAGTTTTGTAACCAGGTGGTGTTTCTTACAGATTATAGAAAAATAAATAACGTTACCAAATCAGATTTATATCCCATTCCCAGCGTTGATGATTGTGTTGACCTGGTAGGGATGCCTAGCTATTGACTAAATTCGATTTATCAAAAGGTTATTGGCAGGTAGGTTTGGCTGAGAAGGCAAAGGCTATCTCAGCATTTGTAACAATGGATGGACTGTATTAGCATAAGTGTTACCATTTCGCATGAAAAACTCCAGTGCATGTTTTCAGAGATTAGTAAATAAAGTACTGCATGTCATTGAAGGATGTGCTGTATATATAGATTATATCATATTGTAAAAGCTCAAGTTGAATATTTAGGTTATGTGATTGGCCAAGGAAAGGTGAGACCAATGGACGGAAGAGTTGAGAGGATTGAAAAATTCCCTACTCCCTCGAGTAAGGGGTTGTTAAGATTTCTAGGGTTGAGTGGGTATTATAGAAGATTTTGTAAAATCTTTTCCACTGTGAAGATGCTTTTACCAGAATAATAAAATGTTGGCTCCAATTTTGTCAACTCCAAATTATGATAAACCATTTAAGTTGTACATTGATGCAAGTGATATTGGAGTGGTCGGTGTCTTGATGCAAGAGAAGAAGGGTATTGATCATCAATTGCTATTTTTCAAAGGAGTTCCTGTCATACCAGAAGAACTATAGTACTGGTGATAAAGAAACTCTAGCTTTGATTTGTAGTTTGAGCCATTTTGATGTATATTTTGAGGATTCTGGAACCCCGGTTCTATTTTTTACAGACCATAATCCTTTGGTATTTTTACATATGATGAGGAATGCAAATCAACTTCTTACCCACCGGAGTTTTAGGTCACAAGATTATAATTTAGATATTCAGCATATCAAGAGAAAGTTTAATATTGTGGCAGACATCTTGTCTCGCATTCCAGTTAGTCATGAGTCAACCTGAGGGATGACTCATGCCTCTTTCAGGAAGGGGGGGCGGGGTTACATGTGTATTTACATGTTATATAGATTTGTGCTGTATATTCTTTTTGTATAGATCTTTTCCATTATTTTTTCACTATTTTTTTCGCCCCTTAGGCCCCGTTGTAACACCTTGCAAAGTCAAAGAAAGAGTAAATAACACAATATATACGGCCGTAATAACCTATGATGTTGAAGGGCCAGCAAAACAAAGCAATCAAGGAGGCACATTGGTAATAAGCACAAGTCATATGTTTATTTTTATTTACAAGTATAATCTCATGTATTTTTTTACAATATACATAAAAAGAGTATCGTTCATTCTCCAATAAGCTCTATAATTAAAATAGTTAGCATTTTATTGTTATACATCAGATGAACAGCATATGTTAAGTTCCTCATAAACCCTCATGAACTTTACATTTTCGCTCATCATCTGACCTGCATTGTACACATTAGACGATAAGCAAACCAACGTCACTTAATATTCCTAACATAAAGAGTAATTTCTCTTTCCCATTTACTTCAACAGCTGACATAAAATAATGAAAATCACGAATAACTTTCAAATAAACCAGGGCATCACCTGTCATGTCATGAACACTTACTAAAACTGAGCATACCTGTACACACTTATATAGCAACACTCGGTGCGAATATTTATGTTCCTTTGCACCTTAAAGACAAATATTTAGTCATTCTAATTATATTCTTACATTTATACCTAGACATAAGCAGAGAGGATGACATTCATGGAGGATATTAGTCCCTGTGCACCGAGGTTACCTGTGTCATGAGCATCCTAGCTATTTCTTCAGAGAATACCATATTTAGGACCACAATCAATGTGGATACTTAGGCCTGTGATGCTTGGCATATTCGAGACGTTGTATATTAAATTCCGATGAAGCACGTAGGTAACGTAAACTTCTGAGATTATGTTCAAAGTTTTCCTCGTCGAGGGTCGTCAGCCATGAGAGGTCCTGAAGGATGTGGTTGTGCTTGACGCTGGTGGGCGAGGTGAGATCACAAGTTTGTGCATGTGGTATTGCTCGTTTGGCACTAGTTGAGCCACCAGTGTTAGAACCAGTCGAGCCACTAGTGTTAACACTAGTTGAACCACAAGAATGAACACCAGTTGAACCACCATTTGAATCACTAGTGTGAACACCAGTGTTAACATCAGTTAAACCACCAATGTCAACAACACCAATTGAACCACCAGAGTTAACACCAGTTGAACCATCAGTATTAACACCAGTTGCACCACCAGCGTAAACAACAGTTGACCCACCAGTGTTAACATCAGCTGAACCACCAGTGTTAACACCAGTTGAACCATCAGTGTTAACATCGGTTGAATCATCAGATTGGATATCAGTTTGAGAGCCACCTGTATATCCCAGTTGGTCACCAGTTTCAAGACCAGCTTTAGAACAATTTTTAAGAGTACAGACATCATTAGTGTCACTTTCATCCAGACTAGTCTTAATTATCGCATTAATTTCAGAATCGTCTATATCACTAACACCATCTGAGGTGATAGGTTTGTCCGAGTTACTGGCTTCACCACCATATGAAGTACTAGTTTCAACATTAATAGTAGTAGTAGAATCATTCGAACTTTTAGTTATGACATTAGTTATAGTACTAGTGTCACTCGAAGTACTAGTTTCAATATTGTCATTACTAGCTTCAACAATAATTATAGAATTGGTATCACTCGAATCACCATTGGCATTAAAATCAAAGCCAATATGGGCATTACCACCAGCTTGAACTACAAATGAAGCTCCAGCTTGAAAACCAGCAAAGGCCAGAAATTCAGCATTAGCCTTTGAAGTAGGACAACTTTGAGTTTTAGTTCCATTGCCTAGGGTAACTTGAAATCCAGCCTCACCTAGAAAGCTAAAGTATTCGGTTAGAAAACCAGCACAAATTTGAGGGCCACCTACGGCTCGACATTCTGAACCACCAGCTGGAACACTCTCCTCGTTTGGAACACTGACCACAGCTGGATCACTATCTTCAACTGAAACAATGTCCTCAGCTGAAACATTGTCCTTAGCTGGAACAATGACTTCAGTTGGAACAATGTCTTCGGTTAGAACACTATCTTCAACTGAAAAACTGTACTCAGTTGGAACAATTTCCTTGGTTAAAAAAAATATATCTTCAACTAGAACACTGCCATCAAATGGAACACAGTCCTTGGTTAGAACAATATCTTCAACCAGAACACTGTTCTCATTTAAGACATAATCGTCAACAGGAACAAAATCAAAAGGTCGAACAATACCCTCAACTGGAACACTGCCTTCAGCCATGTCACCAACACCACCACCCTGAGCACCATTAACACTCATATCAGCACCTTGAACAACCCACGTTAAAAGACCATCACCGAGATGCTGCACATTCAAATTAAACATATGTAGTGGCCAGGAAGTAGGGGTACACGCAGAACAGGTCAAGTGGAGGTGAGAGGTGGGGCAAGTAGGTGGTGTGGGAGGGGTCTTGTGGGTAAGCTGACTCTCGCTGAAGTCTACCTGGGTCACTTCATCTTCCAACTGCAGAAAATAAAACTATTAATAATGCATATATTACATTTTTATTTTTATCCTAATTTATATCCGGGTGATAAATTAATAGAAAATGAATGGTCATGCCCTATTGTTATATTGGGGGATTTTCTAAAGTCACTGCATCAAATAGTTATAATGCAATAAAGAAGTAGGTGGGTAAACTATTGTATAGTATCCCAAAGAGGTAACTGCCAGGATGGGTCAGATGACTTCCAAAATGCTACATGCAACTCATGACTGGAGCGTTGGTATGCGTGGCTCTGAGGCATACTGAATCTAATATTTTAGTAACTGAACACTATATTAATTATGTCAAAATAGATACACATTATAATAGTTATGTTAAACTATAAACCAAAGTGAGTGCATGTCCCAATATCTATCATCCATGATCTCATAATGGTTCACACATGCCAAAATTAGTCAGTTTAAATCCCCTCGAATTAATTACTACCTGAGTAAAAATGAATTGGTAAATGAAATAAAGTTTTTTCTATAAACAAAAGATATAAGAAAATAAAATGGAGGAACTGCAATGGGCCTATTGGTCCATACTAGGCAGCCCCAGTTACACCCAGTTCATATCGCTCATATAGCTGTTCAACCTTGACGTCTCTCGAGGGAGTGCAAATTCAGATGCCTTAATCTGTCTCTATACTCAAGGTTCCTAATGCCCCGAATTAATCTCGTCATCCTCCTCTAAATACTTTCTTGGGATTCTTTATACATTTTGCAGTACGGTCACCAAAATTTAACAGCATATCTCAAGTGAGGTTTCACAAACGCAAGATATAGTTTTAGGATAACCAACACAGCTTTATATGAACCCAAATACTTTGTTGGCCTTGTTTCCAGCAAATAAACAGTATTTACTTGTCTTAAGATTCCTACTTATCATTATCCCTAAATGTTTCTCACAGACGGATTTCTCTATATCAACGTTGTTCATCTGATATCTGGTTTCTCTGTTTACATCTCCGAGGCTAAGTACTTTACATTGTTCCACATTAATTTCATCCTGTAGTTTTGCCGAGTCCTCGTTTGATTTAATTACACCCTCTAGTTTACTGTCTGGTTTACGCCCATATCTGTCATTCATGTATATAATAAATAGTAATGGCCCAAGTACTGAGCTTTGGGTTACTACACCAGTGACCTCTCTCCAATTGGATTTAGTCCCTTTAATGCTGACACTCTGTTTCCTATCCTGTAACGACGCCCTATTTCAATTTAGAATATCTTCTACAATTCCATGAGCCTCCACTTTTCGAAAACAGTTGAAAATAACGTTAATAGATAAGTTAGACATGAATGCCCACCTGTGAAGCCATGTTGGGAATCGCTGATCAACTTGTGCTTCTCGAGGTGATTTCGAATAAAGTTTGAAATTATTGCTTCCAGCAATTTGCCTACAAATGATGTTAAACTGATTTGACGATAGTGATCTATCTCTCTTCTTGAAAATTGGTAATACATTTGCTATCTTCTAGGATTTTGGTAGTACACCCGTTTTTTAATGACAATTTAATAAATTTTTCTTAGGCATACTATTTTCTTCCTTACATTCCTTTAATACTCTGGCAAATATCTCATCGGGACCTAGTTTTTCTAGTTTACTAACATTATTACTAGTCACTATTATCGCACTTAATCTATTTTATTCACTATCTCTGTATATAGTCGGTGTCTCGGGTATCACGTTTAAATTCACGACGGTGAAAACTGTTGAAAAATATCTGTTCAGATTAGTGCTTATTTCTCCGTCGTTATCAGTTCACCGGTATCTGGGCAATTGAGTTTGATATGTCCAATCTTGTATCGTGTCACCACCAACTTATGCAAAATAATTTAGATTTAATTCTTGTACGCTACCCACACTTTGCTGGGTGCTAACTCACATTGTCCTCAACTAATATCAATGCTTCAATATCCCGAGTCATAGCATGGCCCGCGAGACACGAGTACCAGTGTACTATATTAATGCCTGACTTGCATGGCCTTGTGATTAGGCTTCTCGTCCCCTGGGGCGTAGAGTGAATAGTCAATTAAGACACAACCAGCACCTCCTTGCGAACCAAAGTAGCAAGTTGGACCTACACCACTTCCTTACAAAAACCTTTTCCTATTTTAATCAAAAGCTTCAATTCCTAAAAAAAGTGACAAACGGACACAATCCTTGGCCTCTCAAATTCTTTACTACGGTTTTCCTCCCACCTATATTAAAACAAAAGATAGAGAACCTGGCCAGAGATCGCCACCTCTTCCTTGAAATATTGGCTACTGCAATGACTAAATATGATCTAGAGAAAAATCAAAGGTACACAATATCAACCCCGGATACCTTTACTATCCTACTTTCTTTTAAATTTCCCTTCTCCTAAAACCGATCACCCACTCCCCCCAGATACCTCCAAACTACTTCTAACCCTCCTACTCAACAACCAGCAGTAACCTTCACTCTTATCTTATCTACACACCCCTCACTCAACGTCTCTTGAGAGTGCAAATTAAGATGCTTTAACTTGTCTCTGTACTCAAGGTTCCTAAAGCCCGGGGTTAATCTTCTCATTCTCCTCTGAATTCTTTCTAAGGATTGTATATCAATTCTGTAATATGGTGACCAGAATTGAACTGCATAATCCAAGTGAGGGCTCACAAGCCCAAGATATAGTTTTCGGATAACCTCGCTAGTCTTGTAACTGTATGCTCCTTTGTATGAACCCAAGTACTGTTATTAGCCTTTTTTCGAGCAGATACACATTGTCTACTTGGCTTAATATTCATACTTATCACTACTTCTAAATCTTTCTCGCAGTCAGATTTATCTACAACATCGACGTTCTTCTGGTATTCGGTTACTCTGTTTACTTCTCCTAGGCTGAGAACTTTACATTTGTCCACATGAATTTCATCTGCCATTTCAGACCATTCAAAAAATTTATTTAGACCTTCCTGTTGTTTTGCAGAGTCCTCGTCAGTTTTAATTACAGGCCCTATTTTAGTGCAAGTATTGATCCTTGGGGTGCTCCACTAGTGACGTTACTCTAATCAGATTTAGTGCCGTTATTGCTCACCCTTCAATGCCATGAGCCTCCACTTTTCTTATTAATCTTTCGTGGGGGACTGCCAAAGGCTTTACTAAAGTCGAGATACCTGTATACCACATCATAATTGTGACCCGTCGTCCACTGTTTCGAAAACTGCTATCGTCCATGAATCTTTTGTTTTTATGTTCTATTTAGCCTCCTTTTAAAACTTTCCAGCGTCCCAGCACTTACTACAAAGTTGTTAAGCTTGTTCCACTCACAGAGTTGTATTAATGGAGGTCAGAGTTAAACAAAGGTGAAATAACAAACGTACATAAATTATCCAACCAAGAGCGAACTCATAGCAATGGATCTAAATTAGACAAATTTAGATTTAGACGTGAGATAGATGAACACTTATTTAGAAATGGAGTAGTGAGAAGCATCACATATAAAATTGGACAGTTATATGAGCGTAGGGGTTTTGTGTCAACTGGGCTTCCTAGTACTAACCAATAGGCCAACTGCAGTTTCCTCCATTCCTATATTCTAAACGTCACCAAGATTGATTCTCCTACCTATAGCTTTATTTGCCAAATGATATTCGCTAAATAGCTATTTCTCCGTTTGGGTCATTGTTAATTGATCTGTGAATCATTTTAATTATTTGAACTATTATGGTACTCGGCAACATCATATTCGTGGTCAGGTCACTTGGTAAGGAGGGAGATAGGAAGAAACTGGTTCACAAATAGGGTAGTAGACGAGTGGAACAAGCTTAGCAACTTTGTAGTAAGTGAGGGAACTCTGGAAAGTCTCAAAAGGAGGCTAGATTTATTCATGGATGATAGAGAGTGGTAGTAACTCTCGACAGGAGCTGCCATGCACAGGCCAACCGGCTTAATGCAGACTCCATATTTTCTTATGTTCTTAAGGTAATGTCACCATTAGGGGTAATGTTTTGTCCGGTCACGTTATTAATACTTTCGTCTTTAAACTGCTAGGGGAGCGTGGATGAGTCTGCAGTGGGAGCGGGTAAGCGAAGTGAAAGATTGCAGATAAATAGTGATAGTAATGATGTCAAAACTAAATTAGACAGGGAGTTATAACCTAAACGCATTAAAGAGAGGACTCAGATCACGACTAACTTAAATGTCTACTACGCCAACAGTAGGAGTATGAAAAACAAAATGGATGAAATCAGGGCGTTGGTGAGTGCCGAAAAAATAATCGATATAATAGCATTCACCAAAACATAAGAACATAAGAAGGAGGGGAGTGTGGGGAAAGACGACCTCCTTGCCACGCTGTTAAGGCAGCTGGGGCTGTTGAGGAGTGAGGTTGACACTCTAAAGGGGGAAAATGAAGCCCTCAGGACAGAACTCCTTCAGGTAGGTGTCCTGCCTTGCAGGACACCTGCGAAGGAGGAGCAGGCGTGGAGAGTGGTTGTCTCCAAGGGGACTAGGGTCAGGCTTAGGAAAGCTGACTAGGGTGTGGAGTGCAGTAACCCTTACCAGGTGCTGCAGGAAGCTGGAGAGGAAGAGAAGAGGCAGGACGGTATGGATCAAGGAGAGGAAAGGGCAGTTGTACAAACCCTGCCCACAGGTAAGGTCGTGGTAGTTGGTGACAGCCAGGTGAGGTTTATGGATAGGGCTTTTTGTGCGATAGATAGGAAACGTAGGACTAGGGTGTGTTTTCCTGGGGCTGGGATAGGGCATGTAGCCGAGAGGTTAGACAGAGTTTTGTCAGGGGAGGGTACCAATCCAGTAGTGTGTCTTAGTGTGGGAGGAAACGACATAGGTAAGGTTCGGAGTGAGGAACTTTTCAAGAGGTATAGGGAGGCGCTGGGGAAGATTAGAGATAGGGGAGGGATCCCGATAGTATGTGGTGTCTTGCCTAGAAGAGGGGTTGGTCGTGAATGGCTGTCCAGGGCAATTGCTATTAATTGCCGACTGGAAAAACATTGTGCAAACAATGGTTGGGCATTCATTGATAACTGGCAACGATTCTATGGCAACGACTACCTGTACTGTCGCTACGGAGTACACTTGTCTCGTGAGGGGGTAAAGACGTTGTCTGCATCCCTGGAGCGTGAAATTGTCACTCCGAAGGGGGGGTTTCGCCAGTAGAGAGGGGTCGGGGAAAGTGGGAATCAAAAAACAAGCAGGTCCTGGGAAGTAAAATTAGTTGCTCAGGACAAGGGGTAAAACAGGACCAGGGAAGAGTAGGTTTAAATGTATACTATACAAACAGTAGGAGCGTTAGAAATAAAATAGACTTGCTGAGAGCGGTTGTATGTACCAAGAATGTAGACGTCATAGCAATCACCGAAACTTGGATGAATCTGGCGAGCAAAAAATTTTTATCAGAGTACCACATAGAAGGGTACAACCTTTTTCACAAGGACAGGGAAGGTAGGAAGGGGGGAGGGGTCGCACTCTTCGTCAAGGATACATTAAAATGTTGTACTAATAATTCAATAAAGGGTGAAATAGGAACCGAGTCTGTGTGGGTAGAAATCACGGAAGGAAGAGAAAAACTAATTATGGGAGTGATTTACAGGCCCCCAAGTCTTAGCAAAGAAGCAGCTCAGCCCATATGGCAGGAAATGAGTAGGGCAGCAAAATATAACAACCTATGCATTATGGGGGATTTCAACTTCAGAAATATTGACTGGGACAACATTGTAGGCGACTATGAATCTGAAGACTTCCTAGACGCAGTACAGGACAATTTTTTGAAACAACTAATTACAGAACCTACTAGAGGTGACAATATATTAGACCTAGTATTAACAAACAAAGAAAATATTATCAGAGATATCACAGTAGGGGAAGAACTAGGTAACAGTGATCACAGAGAAATCAGGTTCACCCTAAATTGGGAAACGAAAAACAATGACAATATGGTCAGAGTCCCAAACTTTCGGTTGGCGGATTATCAGGGGTTAAGAAGGTACCTAGGTGAGGTCACCTGGGAACAGTCACGTCAGTTCTCAGTAGGAAGTGGAGAGGTCATAGATGACACAACAATTGATCATGACTATAATATATTCACCAGTATACTACATAAAGCACAAGAACAAAATATACCATACAGAAAAATTAGGTCAAATAAGAATGAGCCAAGGTGGATGACCAGAAAACTTAAACATGACATTGGAATAAAGAAAGGAATATATAAGAAATTAAAGGGAGGGGAGGAGCAGCTCAGAAACAGGTATAATGAACTATCTAGGAATGTTAAGAAAAAATGTAAGGAAAGCAAAGAGAGACAATGAAATCAAAATAGCAAGAGAATCCAAGGCGAATCCCAAGGGATTTTTCCAGGTATATAGGACAAAGGTCAAGGACAAAGTTGGGCGTTTAAAGTCAGGGAGGGGAGAATTGATAAATGGCAGTGAAGACATGAGCAAAGCATTGAACAGCTACTTCTTATCAGTTTTCACAGAAGATATTTGCGATGAAATTCCGGAGGTGGAACTGATGTTTAAGGGAAAGGAAGAAGAAAAATTAAAGAATATCACCATCAGAAAAGAGGATGTTCTTAAGAAGATAAATAAACTAAAGAACACAAAATCCCCAGGGCCGGATGAAAATTTTCCTCGAGTCTTAAAAGAGTGTAGGGAACAGATTAGCGGACCCCTCGTAAATTTATTTACAAAATCATTAGACACTGGAGTTGTGCCAGAGTTGTGGAAACAGGCGAATGTCGTACCCATATTTAAAAAGGGAGACAAAGCATCAGCGTCAAATTACCGGCCGATCAGTTTGACGTCAGTCGTGGGGAAATTTCTTGAATCAATTATAGCAGATAGCATCCGATCGCATCTAGAGAAAAGCATCTTAATCTACGACTCTCAACATGGGTTTACAAAGGGAAAATCTTGTCTAACAAATCTGCTAAAGTTTTTTAGGAAAGTCTTCGAGGTAGTAGATAATGACGAAAATTACGATGTTATTTACTTAGACTTTAGCAAAGCATTTGACAGAGTACCGCATCAGAGGCTTCTGAGAAAAATTAAGGCTCATGGAATCGAGGGGAAAGTTTTAAATTGGATTAAATCATGGCTCACCGATAGAACGCAGAGGGACAGCGTAGATGGTGTTAAATCTGAGTGGGGCCGTGTAACCAGTGGGGTTCCCCAGGGGTCAGTACTAGGCCCACTCTTGTTCATAGTCTACATAAACGATTTAGATACTGGGATCAGCAGTGACATAAGCAAGTTTGCGGATGACACCAAAATAGGGCGGCAAATTAATTCAGGGCAGGATGCAAATGCATTACAGGAGGATCTAAATAAACTGCAGGGGTGGTCTGAAAAATGGCAAATGAAATTCAACACCAGCAAGTGCAGCGTACTTAATATTGGAAGAACAAATACTTATAATGTATACAGCCTGAACAACATCAACCTAGAGAAGTCGACTTGTGAAAGAGACCTAGTGGTACTTGTAAGCCCGGACCTGCGGCCTAGAAAACAGTGCGTTAATGTTCGAAATAAGGCAAACAGAGTATTGGGTTTTATATCTAGAAGTGTAAGTAACAAGAGTGCAGAGGTCTTATTACAACTATATCTTGCGCTAGGTAGGCCGCACCTCGATTATGCGGTTCAGTTCTGGTGCCCCTATTATAGAATGGATATAAATTCACTAGAGTCGGTGCAGCGAAGAATGACAAAAATGATTCAGGGACTTAGAAACCTTCCATATCAGGATAGGTTAAAGAAACTTAACTTGCATTCCCTAGAAAGACGAAGAATGCGGGGAGATATGATAGAAGTATTTAAGTGGCCGGAGTATCTTGCCGCCCGGCCGCCATTGTCCATGTGAGCGTCACCCCAGGGTGGGAATTACTCCCCCGCTATACCAGTCCACTGTGAACAGGTGGATTCCCAGCGCACCACTCCACATGAATAGTCACAACTAAGGAGACCTTGAGAAACTGCGGTCGTCACTTGGAGCGACCTATACTACCAGGCGTAGAAACAGTGCTGGTATGTCTCTAGGTGAAGCCCTCGTCTCTACCCACCGAGGGCGGTGTGCGAACGAGGTGCCCGTTGTGTATACCTAATAGTCACAAGGAGTCACATACTTGCAGGTATGGAGTGTAACAGGTGTGTTGAGATGGTGCTACTATGTATGATAACCGACGGTGCTAACAGTCCACATCAGTGGAGCAGTCTGATGTGTTAAGGGATATTGTAAGAAGGAACGACCGAGATACGGCGTTCCCCATTTGTATGCAATAAGTAGGTGGATGACCCGCCAGTAATGCAAGAGTCTGGGTAACCAAAATTATGCTGTTCTTCTGAGGAAGGCCAAGTCATGTATATGTTTTTTTACCAGTATGTTTTATAAGGAATAAATCAATTAAGACATGTTATGGTTTCCCCCTTCTTTACCCTCATCGATCTGGTCAATGGAAAACCTAACCCAATGCCTAGTCCACTCTGCCCGCTGCCTAACGAGCTACATGCTGTCCAGAGGGGGTCTGGTGGCAGCGACCCTTAGAAATTAAGTTTAGAGTTAAGTTATCCCCTTAAATTTAGTGACCCCAGATCTGGCAGTATAAATTAGACAAATTTAGATTTATGCGTGAAATAGGTAAACACTGGTTTGGAAACAGAGTAGTGAATGAATGGAACAAGTTACCAAATATCATCATTAACTCGAATACGCTGAATTGCTTCAAACATAGGTTGGATACTCATATGAGCAATAGTGGTTGGGTGTAAACGGGACTGCCCAGTTTGGGCCAATAGGCCCGCTGCAGTTTCCTCCATTCTTATGTTCTTATGTTATACACCTCTATCAGTTCGCCCCTCGCTCTACGTCTCTCGAGGGAGTGCAAATTAAGATGCTTTAACCTGTCTCTATACTCAAGGTTCCTAATGCCCGGGATTAGTCTTGTCAAACTTAAGACTCACGTGAGTTACCCGTCGAATACCAAATTGCAGGTTACAAATTATTCCATACCGATAGGCAAATTAGGAAAGGTAGCAATCTATGTCAGGGATAATCTGAAGTGTAAAAAAAATAAGGAAATAAAAACTGAAACGAATACAGAAACAATTTGGATGGAAATAACCGATGGTGGGGAAAAATTTATCACAGAAGTAATATATAGACCTCCTAATCTTGATAGAGTTAATGAGCGACTTATTTGGGAAGAAATGAGCAGAACATCGAGACGAATCCAGAAAAAAAAGTCACGTTTGGGGATGAATTACACGACCTCACGTGAGGTAACCTCACACAATATACCCACAGAGTGCGACCTCACTTCACCTGGACCTCTGACAATGATAGACTTACGAAATATGACAGTTGAGGATGACCTGATCACGAGATCTGAGGTTGACGAGTTCCACAACAATTTAAATAATGAGTTACTTAATGCACAAAAACAGAACTTACCATACAGAAAACTCAGACAGACAACAATGATCCTAAATGGATAAATAATCATTTAAATAACATTATTGGACAAATGAAGGCTATAGATTTACCTCCGAGATTATCATAGAGGTTAAGGACGCGAAATGAAAAGCAAAGAGGAATAATGAACTGAAAGTAGCAAGGGAGGCAAAGTCAAACCCCCAAGGGATTCTTTTAAATTTAATGTACAAAACTAAAACACGAGGAAAGATTGGACTAATACAGTCAGGTACCGGCGAGCTAACTGATAACGACGGAGAAATGAGCAACAATCTGAATAAATATTTTTCAACAGTAATCACCGCCGAAAATTTAAACATTATAACCGAGGCACCGACTATATACAGAGGGAGTGAAGAAAATAGATTAAGCGTGATAGTAGTGACTAGTAACGATATTAGTAAGCAAATGGACAAACTAAAGCCTAATAAGTCACCAGGTAACGATGAGATATTTGCCAGAGTATTAAAGGAATTTAAGGAAGAGCTTAGCATGCCCTTATCAAATTTGTTTAACATGTCCTTAAAAACGGGTGTAGTACCAGAATTCTGGATGATAGCGAATATAATACCGATTTTCAAGAAGGGAGATGGATGACTATCCTCTAACTACCAACCAATCAGTTTAACTTCAATTGTGGGCAAATTACTGGAGGCAATTATTTTAAACTCTATTTGAAATCACAAGTTGATCAATGATTTCTAACATGGCTTCACAAGCGGGCGTTCATGTCTAACTAATCTATTAACATATTTTTCCGATGTTTTCGAATCGGTGGACGACGGGCATGATTACATAAGAACATAAGAAAATAAGGAGTCTGCAATACGCCGGTTGGCCTGTGCAAGGCAGCTCCTGTCGAGAGTTACTACTACTCTCTATCATCCATGAATCTATCCAGCCTCTTTTTTCAACTTTCCAGCGTTCCAGCACTTACTGAACTACAAAGTTGCTAAGCTTGTTCCACTCGTCCACCACCATATTTGTGAACCAATTCCTTCCTATCTCCCTCCTAAACCTAAACTTATCCAACTTAAATCCATTGCTCCGAGTCCTATCCTCCCTTTTATTGATTCCTTTCACCCACTTAAATACTTCTATCATATCTCCCCGCACTCTTCGTCTTTCTAGGGAATGCAAGTTTAGTTTCTTTAACCTATCCTGATATGGAGTTGTGCCAGACTTGTGGAAACAGACAAATGTAGTACCCATATTAAAAAAGGGAGACAGAGCATCAGCGTCAAATTACCTTCCGATCAGTTTGACGTCAGTTGTGGGGAAATTTCTTGAATCAATTATAGCAGATAGCATCCGATCGCATCTAGAGAAAAGCAAATTAATCTACGACTATCAACATGGGTTTACAAAGGGAAAGTCTTGTCTTTCAAATCTGCTAACGTTATTAGGAAAGTCTTCGAGGTAGTAGATAATGACGAAAATTACGATGTTATTTACTTATACTTTAGCAAAGCATTTGACAGAGGACCGCATCAGAGGCTTCTGAGAAAAATTAAGGCTCATGGTATCGAGGGGAAAGTTTTAAATTGGATAAAATCATGGCTCACCGATAGAACGCAGGTCAGCGTAGATGGTGTTAAATCTGAGTGGGGCCGTGTAACCAGTGGGGTTCCCCAGGGGTCAGTACTAGGCCCACTCTTGTTCATAATCTACATAAACGATCTAGATATTGGGATCAGCAGTAACATAAGCAAGTTTGCGGATGACACCAAAATAGGGCGGCAGATTAATTCAGAGCAGGATGCAAATGCACTACAGGAGGATCTAAATAAACTGCAGGGGTGGTCTGAAAAATGGCAAATGAAATTCAACACCAGCAAGTGCAGCGTACTTAATATTGGAAGAACATATACTGACAATGTATACAGCCTTAAGAACATCAACCTAGAAAAGTCGACTTGTAAAAGAGACCTAGGGGTACTTGTAAGCCCGGACCTACGTCCTAGAAAACAGTGCGTTAATGTTCGAAATAAGGAAAACAGAGTATTGGGTTTTATATCTAGAAGTGTAAGTAATAAGAGTGCAGAGGTCTTATTGTAACTATATCTTGCGCTAGTCAGGCCGCACCTCGATTATGCGGTTCATTTCTGGTGCCCTTATTAGAGAATGGATATCAATTCATTAGAGCCGTTTTGTCTCGATATCATCCTAAAATAATATCTTGCGCTTGTGAGACCTCACTTGGATTAAGCAGTTCAGTTTTGGTCACCGTATTACAGAATGGATATAGAATCCCTAGAAAGGATTTAAAGAAGAATGACGAGATTCATCCCGGGCATTAGGAACCTTGAATACAGAGACAGTTTAAAGCATCTTCATTTGCACTCCCTCGAGTGCGATGTGATAGAGGTGTATAAATGGAAGTCAGGGATAAACAATCGTGCATTACAAAGGTACTCAAACTATCCAACCAGGGGCAAACAGGTAATAATGGCTTAAAGAACATAAGAACATAAGAAAGTGGGATACTGCAGGAGGCCGACTGGCCCATACAGGGCCTTTAAAGTCAGGGAGGGGAGAATTGATAAATGGCAGTGAAGGCATGAGCAAAGCATTGAACAGCTACTTCTTATCAGTTTTCACAGAAGATATTTGCGATGAAATTCCGGAGGTGGAACTAATATTTAAGGGAAAGGAAGAAGAGAAATTCAAGAATATCACTATCAGAAAAGAGGATGTTCTTAAGAAGATAAATAAACTAAAGAACACAAAATCCCCAGGGCCGGATAAAATTTTTCCTCGAGTCTTAAAAGAGTGTAGGGAACAGATTAGCGGACCCCTCGTAAATTTATTTACAAAATCATTAGACACTGGAGTTGTGCCAGAGATGTGGAAACAGGCGAATGTCGTACCCATATTTAAAAAGGGAGACAAAGCATCAGCGTCAAATTACCGGCAGATCAGTTTCACGTCAGTAGTGGGGAAATTTCTTGAATCAATTATAGCAGATAGCATCTGATCGTATCTAGAGAAAAGCAAATTAATCAACGACTCTCAACATGGGTTTACAAAGGGAAAATCTTGTCTAACAAATCTGCTAACGTTTTTTAGGAAAGTCTTCGAGGTAGTAGATAATGACGAAAATTACGATGTTATTTACTTAGACCCGTGCGGTTCCCCAGGGGTCAGTACTAGGCCCACTCTTGTTCATAATCGACATAAACGATTTAGATACTGGGATCAGCAGTGACATAAGCAAGTTTGCGGATGACACCAAAATAGGGCGGCAGATTAATTCAGCGCAGGATGCAAATGCACTACAGGAGGATCTAAATAAACTGCAGGGGTGGTCTGAAAAATGGCAAATGAAATTCAACACCAGCAAGTGCAGCGTACTTAATATTGGAAGAACAAATACTTATAATGTATACAGCCTGAGCAACATCAACCTAGAGAAGTCGACTTGTGAAAGAGACCTAGGGGTACTTGTAAGCCCGGACCTACGGCCTAGAAAACAGTGCGTTAATGTTCGAAATAAGGCAAACAGAGTATTGGGTTTTATATCTAGAAGTGTAAGTAACAAGAGTGCAGAGGGCTTATTGCAACTATATCTTGCGCTAGTTAGGCCGCACCTCGATTATGCGGTTCAGTTCTGGTGCCCCTATTATAGAATGGATAATAAGTTCACTAGAATCGGTGCAGCGAAGAATGACAAAAATGATTCAGGGACTTAGAAGCCTTCCATATCAGGATAGGTTAAAGAAGCTTAACTTGCATTCCCTAGAAAGACGAAGAGTGCGGGGGGGGGATATGATAGAAGTATTTAAGTGGGTGAAAGGAATCAATAAAAGGGGATATAGATAAAGTTCTTATAATATCCGAGCAGGATAGGACTCGGAGCAACGGATTCAAGTTGGATAAGTTTAGGTTTAGGAGGGAGAGAGGAAGAAACTGGTTCACAAATAGGGTGGTGGACGAGTGGAACAAGCTTAGCAACTTTGTAGTAAGTGCGGGAACTCTGGAAAGTTTCAAAAGGAGGCTAGATAGATTCATGGATGATAGAGAGTGGTAGTAACTCTCGACAGGAGCTGCCATGCACAGGCCAACCGGCCTATTGCAGACTCCTTATTTTCTTTTGTTCTTATGTTCTAGATCCCTTTCACACCCATCCCAGCACTTCCATGTGCCTATCCAACTTCGTCTTGAAGCTCCCTAGCCTCCCCGATCCTACTATAGCACTCGGTAGCCTATTCCACATATCCACAACTCTATTACCAAACCAGTGCTTGCCTATATCCTTTCTGAATCGGAATTTATCTAATTTAAAGCCATTTGTTCTAGTTATTTCATTATTACTGAGCTTCAGAACATCTTCCATTTTACCCTTGTTAATCCCACTTACCCATATGAACACCTCTATCATATCTCCCCTAACTCTACGCCTCTCTAATGAATGCAAGCCTTAGCTTTTCAGTCTTTCTTCATATGGAAGGTTTCTAATATTATGGATCATTTTTGTCATTCTTCTTTGTACTCTCTCCAAAGAATCTATGTCCATTCTATAATAAGGACACCAGAATTGAACCGCATAATCCATATGTGGCCTCACTAATGCTAGGTAAAGTTTCAAGATAACGTCAGCAGTTCTGTTACTCACACTCCTAGATATGAACCCAAGAATCCTGTTTGCCTTGTTGCGAACGCTAATACATTGTTTTCTAGGTTTCAAGTCGTTGCCAACAATTACACCTAGATCTTTTTCACAATCTGAGTTTTCTATTTCCGTGTTACCTAGTTTATACTTAACGTTTGAATTCGTCTTCCCTATCTGTAGCACCTTGCATTTATCAGCATTAAAATTCATTTGCCAGTCTACTGACCACTCATGTAAGGTATCTAGATCTCTTTGAAGGTGTTCAAAGTCACTGTCTGAATTTATCACTCTCCCCATTTTGGTATCATCTGCAAATTTACTAATCCTACTAGTTATACCTAAATCAAGATCATTAATGAATATAACAAACAGCAGAGGGCCTAATACAGATCCCTGGGGAAGTCCGCTTTTGACCGCACCCCAGTCTGACTTAAATCCATTTATGCTGACTCTTTGTTTCCTACCAGTTAACCATGACCTAATCCATTTTAATAATGATCCACCTATTCCATGTGCTTCTACCTTCCTTATCAATCTCTCATGAGGGACTCTATCGAATGCTTTACTGAAATCTAAGTAAATTATATCATATGAGTTATCATTATCTACCGCTTCATATACTTCTGAGAAAAAGCTAAGCAAATTTGTGAGACAAGAACGTCCCTGGGTGAACCCGTGCTGAGAAGAATGAATTAAGTTGAATGTTTCAAGGTGGCTTCTGATTTTCGTAGCAATAATTGACTCTAGCAACTTGCCTATGATTGACGTGAGACTAATGGGACGGTAATTTGATGCAATTGATTTATCACCTGTTTTGAAAATCGGAACTACATTTGCAAGTTTCCAAGCTTCTGGCACTAGGCCCGATTCTAGTGACTTATTAAATAAAACTGCTAATGGATTACTCAACTCATCTCTACATTCTTTGAATATTCCGGCATATACCTCGTCTGGACCAGGCGATTGATGAGGCTTCAGTTTGTTAATTACTTTAAGCACATCGTTACTAGTAATATTGATATTCATCAACATATTTTCTATACTGTCGTTATATACCTTATGAACTTCTGGAAACTGTGCTAGGTTTTCATTTGTGAATACCGAGCGAAAATGACTATTTAACGTACTACACATTTCTAACTCATCATCAGTCATTTCTCCTGTCGAAGTTTTAAGGGGACCTATTGTATCTCTAACCTTTGATTTATACAGTTGATAAAAAGCTTTGGGGTTATTTTTCGATTCGTTTGCTACCTTGATTTCATAATTTCTCTTTGCTTTCCTAATTTCTGTTTTTACCAAATTTAGATTTAGGTGCGAGATTGTTAAACATTGGTTTGGAAATAGAGTAGCAAATAAGAGGAACAAGTTACAAAATATCATCATTAACTCGAATATGCTGGATTGCTTCAAACATAGGTTAGATGGCTATATGAGCAATAGGGCTTGGGTGTAAATGGGTCTGCCCAGTATGGGCCAATCGGCCCGCTATAGTTCCTCCAATCTTATGTAAATCATCCCCAAACGTAATACTCTTTCCCTCAGATGTCTTTTCAAGTTTCAACCCATAAAAGTTAAGCACCAAAACACTGCACCCACACAAAGTATAAATTGCACACAATATTAAGAACATAAGTATGGAGGAAACTGCAGCGGGCCTATTGGCCCATATTGGGCAGTCCCGTTTCACCCAACCCTTATTGCCCATTTAAGCATCAAACCTATGTTTGAAGCTATTCAGCGTATTTTAGTTAATGATGATATTTGGTAACTTGTTCCATTCATCCACTACTCTGTTTCCAAACCAGTGTTTACCTATTTCACGCCTAAATCTAAATTTGTCTAATTTAAAACCATTGTTAGGAGTTCGCTCCTGGCTGGATAGTTTGAGTACCTTTGTAATGTCCCCTTTGTTTTGCCCTGACTTCCATTTATACACCTCTATCAGGTCGCCCCTCGCTCTACGTCTCTCGAGGGAGTGCAATTTAAGATGCTTTAACCTGTCTCTATACTCAAGGTTCCTAATGCCCGGGATTAGTCTTGTCATTCTCCTCTGAATTCTTTCCAATGATTCTATATCCATTCTGTAATACGGTGACCAGAACTGAACTGCGTAATCCAGGTGTGGTCTCACACGAGCAAGATACAGTTTTAGGACGACCTCGCTAGTCTTGAAACTAAGACTCCTTTGTATGAACCCAAGTACTTTATTAGCCTTGTTACGAGCAAAAACACATTGTTTACTTGGCTTAAGGTTCCTACGCAGCTCTTACAAAACACTTATTAACAAACTACTTGTCGCATTTCCTCACTAACACTCAAAAACGTATGCTGCAGTTTCCTTCATTCTAATGTTCCTGCGAAATATTAATAATAATATAAAAAACAATAAAAATAATAACAACGACAGTCACAATATGCATGTGGAACACTGGCGAACGTTTTAGTTTAGCAAACAGTTATAATAAAACAATCACATCAATACAACGTTAGCCTACAGTAACCTTCTCATATGATATATAAAACTTAATGTGCAGATATGAGACACTAAAATTCTTCGCTCTTGGCTTACCTTAAGAATGTTCCACTTAAAGTTCAAAAACACACAATACAAAGGGTATGGTGATGGCGATGTTGAGGCCAATATCGTCCGTAATAGTATCACTTAAACACCATTCGTAGAAAGAGTTTATGCCAACTTTGGTCTCCGTCAGACTCTGTATACAGTTTGAAACATTAAGAGCAGACAGACGTGTTGACCACCGAATGAAACACTGAACATTACTAACTGTTTAAGACATTGCTTATGGACAGGGATCCACGTTTACTCATCCGCTGTCACCTGTATAACTAATATGAATGGAGCAGGTGTGGGGATGGGCGGGGGGGGGGGGAGCTTGTAGGTTACAGCCAATCACAGTCGCCATGGATCTGAGTAAGGGTAAGGCGAAGGAAGGATGACAACATACTGCTAATTACCCTCTATCTGCTGCCATTGGTGACCTCACGTTGCCGGCTGGGAACGTTACCAGTTTGTGATATTTTCAATGTTGTGCCACAAGCGTCAGTTACGTGTTAATTCTACTCTGGACTAAGGTTTTACTTTACACCTGTATGTATTACCCCCTTGCACTGATTATTGAATTGTATAATACCCCCTGTATTCTTAGTTGTTATTAACTCAAATTGAAGATTCGACAAATCAGTGTAGGTCACATGGAGTCTGCAATAGGCCGGTTGGCCTGTGCATGGCAGCTCCTGTCGAGAGTTACTACCACTCTCTATCATCCATGAATCTATCCAGTCTCCTTTTGAAACTTTCCAGCGTTCCAGCACCTACTACAAGTTGCTAAGCTTGTTCCACTCGTCCATCACCCTATTTGTGAACCAGTTCCTTCCTATCTCCCTCCTAAACCTAAACTTATCCAACTTAAATCCGTTGCATTACAGGAGGATCTAAATAAACTGCAGGGGTGGTCTGAAAAATGCCAAATGAAATTCAACACCAGCAAGTGCAGCGTACTTAATATTGGAAGAACAAATACTGTAAATGTATACAGCCTGAACAACATCAACCTAGAGAAGTCGACTTGTGAAAGAGACCTAGTGGTACTTGTAAGCCTGGATCTGCGGCCTCGAAAACACTGCGTTACTGTTCGAAATAAGGCAAACTGAGTATTGGGTTTTATATCTAGAAGTGTAAGTAACAAGCGTGCAGAGGTCTTATTACAACTATTTCTTGCGCTAGCTAGGCCGCACCTCGATTATGCGGTTCAGTTCTGGTGCCCATATTATAGAATGGATATAAATTCACTAGAGTCGGTGCAGCGAAGAATGACGAAAATGATTCAGGGACTTAGAAACCTTCCATATCAGGATAGGCGAAAGAAACTTAGCTTGCATTCCCTAGAAAGACGAAGAGTGGGGTGAGATATGATAGAAGTATTTAAGTGGGTGAAAGGAATCAATAAAGGCGATATAGATAAAGTTCTTATAATAGCCGAGCAGGATAGAACTCGTAGCAACGGATTTAAGTTGGATAAGTTTAGGTTTAAGAGGGAGGTAGGGAGAAACTGGTTCACAAATAGGGTGGTGGACGAGTGGAATGAGCTTAGCAACTTTGTAGAAAGTGCGGGAACTCTGGAAAGTTTCAAAAGGAGGCTACATAGATTCATGGATGATTGAGAGTGGTAGTAACGCTCGACAGGAGCTGCCATGCACAGGCCAACCAGCTTATTGCAGACTCCTTATTTTCTTATGTGTGTACTCTACAGTGTCTTGTCATCAATAAAATACAAACTGGGCAAGTTGCTCAGACAATATAACACCAATGAGAAGTTTAATGCCGTTGTTGTCTTGGGTCCATTTCATCTTATAATCTCTCAGCCATAAAACATCTTCACCTGATGTCACCTCTTTCATGGTGCTTTCATCACCTGACACAAGACCTCATGTATCTAACCCACCAACTAAGATGTGTACTTGTTGATCACGGGAGAGGGAGGGAGGGTCAATTCTCTCTCTCTCTCTTTCTCTCTCTCTCTCTCTCTCTCTCTCTCTCTCTCTCTCTCTCGTACACTATTGGAAATTAACGTTTATAATCTTATTTTTTACCTTTGTCAGGCTAGGGAATAATAGCAATTTCACGAAGGTGGCAGATAAATTATCCACTTTTGTTAATAGTCTTTCGTGGGGGACTCTGTCGAAGTCTTTGCTAAAGTCGAGATATACCACATTATAATTATGCCCCCCGTCCACTGATTCGAAAACTAAAGAAAATAATGTTAATAGAATGGCAAGACATGAACGCCCGCTAGAGAAAGCCATAAGAAAATAAGGAGTCTGCAATAGGCCTTTTAAAACTTTCCAGCGTTCCAGCACTTACTACAAAGTTGCTAAGCTTGTTCCACTCATCCACCACCCTATTTGTGAACCAGTTCCTTCGTATCTCCCTCCTAAGCCTTAACTTATCCAACTTAAATCCTTTGCTCCGAGTCCTATCCTGCTCGGATATTATAAGAAATTTATTAATTCCCTTCACCCACTTAAATACTTCTATCATATCTCTTCGTCTTTCTAAGAAATGCAAGTTTAGTTTCTTTAACATATCCTGATATGGAAGGTTTCTAAGGCTCATGGTATCGAGGGGAAAGTTTTAAATTGGATAAAATCATGGCTCACCGATAGAACCCAGAGGGTCAGCATAGATGGTGTTAATTCTGAGTGGGGCCGTGTAACCAGTGGGGTTCCCCAGGGGTCAGTACTAGGCCCACTCTTGTTCATAATCAACATAAACGATCTAGATACTGGGATCAGCAGTGACATAAGCAAGTTTGCGGATGACGCCAAAATAGGGCGGCAGATTAATTCAGGGCAGGATGCAAATGCATTACAGGAGGATCTAAATAAACTGCTGGGGTGGTCTGAAAAATGGCAAATGAAATTCAACACCAGCATGTGCAGCGTACTTAATATTGGAAGAACAAATACTGACAATGTATACAGCCTTAACAAAATCAACCTTGTGAAAGAGACCTAGGGGTCTAGTTAAGAGTGCGTTAATGTTCGAAAAAAGGCAAACAGTATTGGGTTTTATATCTAGAAGTGTAAGTAATAAGAGTGCAGAGGTCTTATTGCAACTATATTTTGCGCTAGTCAGGGCGCACCTTGATTTTGCAGTTCAATTCTGGTGCCCTTATTATAGAATGGATATGAATTCACTGGAGTCGGTGCATTTAAGAATGATGAAAATGATACCGGGACTTAAAAACCTTCCATATCAAGATAGGTTAAAGAAACTAAACTTGCATTCCATAGAAAGACGAAGAGTGGGGGGAGATATGATAGAAGTATTTAAGTGGGAGAAACGAATCAATAAAGGCGATATAGATAAAGTTCTTATAATAGCCGAGCATGATAGAACTCGTAGCAACGGATTTAAGTTGGATAAGTTTAGGTTTAGGAGGGAGATAGGAAGGAACTGGTTCACAAATAGGGTGGTGGACGAGTGGAACAAGCTTAGCAACTTTTTAGTAAGTGCTGGAACGCTGGAAAGTTTTAAAAGGAGGCTAGATAGATTCATAGATGATAGAGAGTGGTAGTAACTCTCGACAGGAGCTGCCATGCACAGGCCAACCGGCCTATTGCAGACTCCTTATTTTCTTAGGTTCTATGTTTTAGTCACAAGGTGGGGCCGTTCTAGTTTGGCCCGTTTTGTCTCGATACCATCCTAAAACTATATACTGCGCTTGTGAGACCTCACTTGGATTAAGCAGTTCAGTTTTGGTCACCGTATTACAGAATGGATATAGAATCCCTAGAAATGATTTAAAGAAGAATAACAAAATTAATCCCGGGCATTAGGAACCTTAAGTACAGAGACAGCTTAAAGCATTTTAATTTGCACTCCTTCGAGTGCGATGTGATAGAGGTGTATAAATGGAAGTCAGGGATAAACAAACGCGCATTACAAAGGTACTCAAACTATCCAACCAGGAACGAACTCGTAACAATGGTTTTAAATTTGACAAATTTAGATTTATGTGCGAAATTGTTAAACATTGTTTGGAAATAGAGTACTGGATGAGAGGAACAAGATAGACTGGTGATAAAGATCACAAAGTCACAAAGTCAACGAACATTTGATCTGACCTCACCTGAGAAATATTCCCCTCGGTGCTACCTGTGTGTGTGCACATATGTGTGTACATAAGAACATAAGAATGGATGAAACTACAGCCGTCCTATTGGCCCACACTGGGCAGTCCCGTTTACATCCAACCCCTATTGCTCATATTTCCATCCAACCTAGGTTTGAAGCTATCCAGCGTATTCGAGTTAATGATGATATTTGGTAACTTGTTCCTAAATTTGAATTTGCCTAATTTAAAACCATTGCTACGAATTCGCTCCTGGTTGGATAGTTTGAGTACCTTTGTAATGTTCCCTTTGTTAAGCCCTGATTTCCATTTATACACGTATATCATACTATAAATAGAGATAATTGCGCAATAACTATAACTTCTGGATTTATAAATACAGTCTAAATGGCCATAGATGATAGTATAAAAGATTAATGTAACACATGTGAAGGAATAGCTTCATACATAAGAACATAAGAAAATAAGGAGTCTGCGATAGGCCGGTGGGCCTGTGCATGGCAGCTCCTGTCGAGAGTTACTACCACTCTCTAGTATCCATGAATCTATCTAGCCTCCTTTTAAAACTTTCCAGCGTTCTAGCACTTACTACAAAATTGCTAAGCTTGTTCCACTCGTAACCTAATCATAAGAACATAAGAACATAAGAATGGTGGAAACTGCAGCCGCCCTGTTGTCCCATACTGGGCAGTACCGTTTACACCTAATCCCTATTGCTCATATAAGCATCCAACCTATGTTTGAAGCTATCCAGCGTAATCGAGTTAATGATGATATTTGGTAACTTGTTCCATTCATCCACTACTCTGTTTCCAAACCAGTGTTTACCTATTTCACGCCGAAATCTAAATTTGTCTAATTTAAAACCATTGTTACGAGTTCGCTCCTGGTAGGATAGTTTGAGTACCTTTGCAATGTCCCCTTTGTTTAACCCTGACTTCCATTTATACACCTCTATCAATGTCGCCCCTCACTCTACGTCTCTCGAGGGAGTGCAAATTAAGAATCTTTAACCTGTCTCTGTATTCAAGGTTCCTAATGCCCGGGATTAGCCTTGTCATTCTCCTCTGGATTCTTTTCAAGGATTCTATATCCATTCTGTAATACAGTGACCAGAACTGAACTGCTTAATGCAGGTGAAGTCTCAGAAGCCCTAGATATAATTTTAAGATGACCTCGATAGTCTTGTAAATAACACTCCTTTGTATGAACCCAAGTACTTTATTAGCCTTGTTACAAGCAAAAACACATTGTTTACTTGGCTTATCATTACTCCTAAATCTCTCTCGCAGTCGGATTTCACAATGGCATCGTTGTTCATGTGGTAACCGGTTTCCCTGTTTACATCTCCTATACTGAGTACTTTACATTTGTCCACATTGAATTTCTTCTGCCATTTTCCGACCATTCGAAAAATTTGTTTCGATCTTCCTGTAGTTTTGCAGAGTCCTCGTCAGATTTAATTACACGTCCTATTTTAGTGTCATCAGCAAATTTACTTATGTTGCTGTCTATGCCGATATCTATGTCGTTTATGTGCATAATAAATAATAATGGTCCAAGTACTGAGTCTTGGGGAACTCCACTAGTGACGTTGCTCTAATGCGATTTCGTGCCGTTTATGCTCACTCTCTGTTTCCTGTCCTGTAACCACGCCCTAATCCATTTAAGATATTACCTTTGATGCCATGCACTTCTACCTTTCTAATTAGTCTTCGTGGGGACTCTGTCGAAGGATTTGCTAAAGTCGAGATATACCACATCATAATTGTGTCCCTCCTCCACCGATTCGAAAACTGATGAAAAGAATGTAAATAGATTAGTTAGGCATGAACGCCCTCTTGTGAAGCCATGTTAGGAATCATTGATCAACTTGTGCTTCTCCAGGTGGTTTCGAATAGAGTTTGAAATGATTGATTCTAGTAATTTGCCAACTATTGATGTTACACTGATTGGGCGGTAGTTAGAGGATAGTGATCTATCCCCCTTCTTGAAAATCGGTATTAAATTCGCTATCCTCCAGGATTCTGGGACTACATCTGTTTCTAATGACATGTTAAACAACTTTGCAAAGGGCACACTAAGCTCTTCCTTACATTCCTTTAATACTCTGGCAAATATCTCATCGGGACCAGGTGACTTATTATTCTTCAGTTTGTCTATTTGCTTATTAGCATAGTTACTAGTCACTACTATCTCGCTTAATTTGTCTTCTTTACTATCTCTGAATAGACATTAAAAAAATCATACCTTAAGGCTGTGTTAAAAGTCTTTTGTAGAGTATTGAGCAGCAAAGGATTGTCCACTCCCCCAACACATTGACTGTATAACTGTATTAACTATTGACTGTACAAGTATATTAACGGTAATGGCAGTGAACAGATGATTACCACTCGACTGTATAAACAACTAAGCGTACCAACACTCATCCTTAACCACCAGTTGACTGTATGACTGTACTAACTGTTGACTGTATAATTATTAACTGTTGACTGATGCCTCTATAATTACAAGGAGGTTATAGGGAACTTTATTGAACTGATGCCTCCATAATTACATGGTGGTTATAGGGAACTTTAATGAACTGATGCCTCTATAATTACATGGTGGTTATAGGGAACTTTATTAAACCGATTCCTCTATAATTACATCGAGGTTATAGAGAACTTTATTGAACTAATACCTCTATAATTACATGGTGGTTATAAGGAACTTTATTGAACTGATGCCTCTATAATTTCAAGGTGGTTATAGGGAACTTTATTGAACTGATGCCTCTATATTTACAACGAGGTTACAGGGAACTTTATTGAACTGATGTCTCTATAATTACATAGTGGTTATAGGGAACTTTTTTGAACCGATTCCTCTATAATTATATGGAGGTGAAAGGGAGGATCCCTCGATTGTGACGGAGAACAGGATTAACGAACGTGTCCTAGACATATTGGTGAGATAATTATAATGGGTTATATGGATTAATTATATCTAGATTAGTGGTAATTGGGTGTTAAATATAAGAACAAAAGAACATAAGAAAATAAGGAATCTGCAATAGGCCTGTTGGCCTGTGCATGGCAGCTCCTGTCGAGAGTTACTACCACTCTCTATCATCCATGAATCTATCTAGCCTCCTTTTATAGCTTTCCAGCGTTCCAGCACTTGGGTGTGGGTTCGTGTTAATTTGGGTTTTTCATAATTTTTGTAGTCTATTATTATTCATTTGTGTTTTATTGTTGATTTTATTGTTTATTTGATGATTTTATTTAGTTTTTGTTGTGTTATTTGTTTTATTATCTATTACTTGATGGGACTCACATAGATAGGTAGATGCCGGTAGATAGTGACAGATAGGTAGCTACATAGATCATCATTACATATAACATCATCCACCTTCACTGCATATAACACCACCCATCATCACTACATATAACGGCATCCATCATCACTACACATAACATCATCCATCATCACTACATATTACACCATCCATCATCACTACATATAACACCACCCATCATCACTACAGATTGGTAAAGTAGTTTCCGAGATTCTCCTTCGGACACACACACACACAAGCAGACAGACTTCTTTGTTTTATGTAGATAGTTAGATTGTCTAATCATAACTACATATAACATCATCCATCATCACTACATATAACAACATCCTTCATCACTACATATAACACCATCCATCATCACTACATATAACACCATCCATCATCACTACATATAACACCACGCATCATCACTCCATCACAACATATAACACCATCCATCATCACTACAGATCGGTAAAGTAGTTTCCGAGATTTTCTTCGGACACACACACACACAAACAGACAGACTTCTTTGTTTTATATAGAAAGATTGTCTAATCATCCCTACATATAACACCACCCATCATCACTACATATAATGACATCCATCATCACTACATATAACATTATCCATGATCACTACATATAACACCATCCATCATCACTTCATATACACCACCCATCATCACTACAGATCGGTAAAGTAGTTTCCCAGATTCTCGTGCGGACACACACACACAAACACACAAACAAACATACAGACATACTTCTTTGTTATGTATATATATATATATATATATATTATATATATATATATATATATATATATATATATATATATATATATATATATATATATATATATATATATATATTCTCAAGGCACGTAAAAACATTGTTGTAAAACTGACTGTTTGACTTTATTATGGTGGGCAGAATAATAATGAATGTATGAACACACTGTAGGTGCGCGTGATCTAGGTATATGCTGATAACCACCAGGAAAGAAGAAAACACGAAGTTCCCAAGCGCTTTCGTGTAATTCACATCTTCAGGGGTGAGTACAGACTAGATAGAGTAATGCAGAACAAGATGAATATATACAGAGGAGGGTGAGACCAGGTCCACAATGGTCAGGTAATGACCCTACTAATCTTTAAATGGCACACAACGGTTGGTGGTTGGGTCAGATGGGACAGTGACCCGCCCTCTCACCTGATCACAAATCTTCTTAATTACAAAGTTGTCCAGCTTGTACAAGCCGTTACTCAAATTCATGTTGAATGCTTCGGTATGTTTAATAAGACTAGATTCTATGATGTTCCTACTATCAATTGAATTACATGGTAATATTGAGGAGGCATTATCCCAGTCAATGCAATGCTTGTTATCCCTGGCCTGTCCTGACACTGTATTTGTGTTGTTTAATTCTAGTTACAAGATCTTTACCTGTCTGGCCTAAGTAAAACATATTACATTCCTTGCAAGGAACTTTATAAATGCAACCAATTGTGTTGTTGGGGGAGTTCTTGATTAACATTTGTTTAACAGTGCATGAGTTTTTAAATGCCACATTGACGTTCCAAGATTTTAGCTGTGCCGGAATGTGTGAGAAATTTTTGTGAAATGGTAATATTAAGATATTCTTATGGTCATGGGTGGGCTTGGGATCAGTTCTATAAAAAGTTTTCTTAGTAATGTTTAAGCATTTGTCTATGAAAGATCTAGGGTATTTAAGGTTTGAGCCAATATTATATATATATTTGTATTCCTCATCGATGAATTCCGGACTGCAAATTCTCAAGGCACGTAAAAACATTGTTGTAAATACTGACTGTTTGACTTTATTATGGTGGGCAGAATAATAATGAATGTATGAACACACATTGGTTGGTTTTCTATAAATACTGAACTTGAAAGTGTTACCTATTCTGTGTATCAGACAGTCTAGGAATGGCAATTTACAGTCTTGCTCTAATTCCACAGTGAATTTGATCGAGGGGGCTAAGTTGTTAAGTTGTGGTAGGAAAACTTTTAGGTCCTCATTGCATGGCCAGAGACATAATACATCATCAACATATCTAAACCAGACTGCTGAGGGTGGTAAAATATTACTTAATAGTTTCTTTTCAAAGAATTCCATATATAGGTTGCTTAATACAGGTGAGAGTGGATTACCCATTGCCATACCAAATTTTTGAGCATAATATTCCTCATTGAATTCGAATTTGCAATCCTTAATACATAGTTTGATGAGTTCGATGAAGTCATCTTTCGAGACGGGCAGTGAAATGTTATCCAGGGAATCTATGAGGAACTCTAGTAAATCATCAACTGGGACCTTTGTAAAAAGTGACGTTACATCAAAGCTGACCAGTTTAAAATCATGATTAATGTGCAAGTTATTGAGTTTATCAACCAGATCCATATTATTCTTGATATTGGAGTTAGAAATGTTGCCAACTAGGGGGTTTAGTAAGGAAACTAACCATTTAGATAGTTTATAAGAGATTGACCCAACAGAGCTAATGATGGGTCTTGCTGGGTTATTGGGCTTGTGGGTCTTGATTAAACCGTACATGTAAGGCAGTGGAGGGGACGTTGAAGTAAGATGTTTAATGAGAGTAGCTTTGCCTCTCAATAGGGACTTAAGTTTTTTGTTGAACTGGGTGTTGACAGTGTTGAGAGGATTATTTATGAGTTTAGAATATGTTGTAGTGTCACATAAAAGGTCATTCATTTTTGAGATATAGTCATCTTTGTTTAAAATCACTACTGTGTTGGCTTTATCTGCTTTAGTGACATGTAGATCCTTATTTTTCTTAAGGGCTTGGAGTGCTTTGGTGAATCTTTCTGGACAGTTTGAAACACAAGGCTTGGACATAGATGCATACACAACACCTTTACACATGTTCACTTCTTCACTTGTCAAATTACTGAATTTCTCCAAATTGCAAAATGCTCTGGCTATGTCAACACTGTCGACTCCCTTGTTGGAACCATCAAAACTTAAACCATAGCCGAGGGCACACAAGGTATCATTGTCTAGTTGTTTAGAGGAGAGATTCACTACACAGTTGTTATTGGCATCCTTAGTCCAATCACTATTTCTAATAAGGAGTGCCAATTTGTGGTCTATCTTGGCTTGAAGATCAGAACGCTCACGTCTCAGGTTATCAAAACAGTAGTCCAACATGAACTTTTTCCAATAACTCGGTATGGTCATGATAAAAGCGCGCTTTTTTTGTCTTACAATACGGAAGGCTTCATCCACTTCAATTTTCTTTATTTCAAAATGTTTCTTAAGGATGATTTCTTGGAACTCATCAAAGGGGCGGTCAGACATCTTAAGGACACGTTGTGGGAGGATTGATCTTGGCATAACTTTTTCACTGAGGCATGTCTGGAGAAATTTCGAACGTATTTTCAATTTGTGGGCCTTGATCATCGAAGAGGAGTATTCAGTAACGAAAGGAGACAGTCCAGGACAGCTTGTAGAGAAGATGAAGAAGTGGCGCGTGGAATCCATTTATGCAAGTAAATCACTGTAGGTGCGCGTGATCTAGGTATATGCTGATAACCACCAGGAAAGAAGAAAACACGAAGTTCCCAAGCGCTTTCGTGTAATTCACATCTTCAGGGGTGAGTACAGACTAGATAGAGTAATGCAGAACAAGATGAATATATACAGAGGAGGGTGAGACCAGGTCCACAATGGTCAGGTAATGACCCTACTAATCCTCTCAACACTGTCAACACCCAGTTCAACAAAAAACTTAAGTCCCTATTGAGAGGCAAAGCTACTCTCATTAAACATCTTACTTCAACGTCCCCTCCACTGCCTTACATGTACGGTTTAATCAAGACCCACAAGCCCAATAACCCAGCAAGACCCATCATTAGCTCTGTTGGGTCAATCTCTTATAAACTATCTAAATGGTTAGTTTCCTTACTAAACCCCCTAGTTGGCAACATTTCTAACTCCAATATCAAGAATAATATGGATCTGGTTGATAAACTCCATAACTTGCACATTAATCATGATTTTAAACTGGTCAGCTTTGATGTAACGTCACTTTTTACAAAGGTCCCAGTTGATGATTTACTAGAGTTCCTCATAGATTCCCTGGATAACATTTCACTGCCCGTCTCGAAAGACGACTTCATCGAACTCATCAAACTATGTATTAAGGATTGCAAATTCGAATTTAATGGGGAATATTATGCTCAAAAATTTGGTATGGCAATGGGTAATCCACTCTCACCTGTATTAAGCAACCTATATATGGAATTCTTTGAAAAGAAACTATTAAGTAATATTTTACCACCCTCAGCAGTCTGGTTTAGATATGTTGATGATGTATTATGTCTCTGGCCATGCAATGAGGACCTAAAAGTTTTCCTACCACAACTTAACAACTTAGCCCCCTCGATCAAATTCACTGTGGAATTAGAGCAAGACTGTAAATTGCCATTCCTAGACTGTCTGATACACAGAATAGGTAACACTTTCAAGTTCAGTATTTATAGAAAACCAACCAATGTGTGTTCATACATTCATTATTATTCTGCCCACCATAATAAAGTCAAACAGTCAGTATTTACAACAATGTTTTTACGTGCCTTGAGAATTTGCAGTCCGGAATTCATCGATGAGGAATACAAATATATATATATATATATATATATATATATATATATATATATATATATATATATATATATATATATATATATATATATATATATATATATATATAAAGATGGCAGGTACAAATAATTTAATATTGTCCTTGAGAAGGTTTGTAACCAAGTAAAAGGGTTGGGTGACTACTTAGTGACCTGAGTATGGTGGACAGACAAGCAGACAGACAGATAGACAGACAGACAGACAGGCAGACAGGAGAGGAAGATTAAAGAGTAAACTTGTGGTAAAGAGAAAAAAAGATAATCTTTAACTTAACACAAAGAGGGTGAGGGAGGGTGGTATGCAGATGAAGGGAGGAAGGAAGGAGAAGAGGGAAGGGAATAGATAGGATGGATAGTGATGATGTATGGTGTTATATGTAGTGATGATGGATGATGTTATATGTAGTGATGATTGGTGGTGTTATATATAGTGATGATGGATGGTGTTATATGTAGTGATGATGGGTGGTGTTATATGTAGTGTTGATGGATGGTGTTATATGGAGTGATCTCAAAAAAACTCCAACCAACCCTATTCTACACAGCCCCGGCACACACACACGTAGAAAAGTGGTATTCCCTCCTATGATTTACAGCTATTTTAATCCTTATGTTCTCTTTCATTATGGCTTACTTTTCTCTGCATTTAACCTCAATCCGTTACACCACACAGAGGTTGAAAAGTCGTATCCCATCTCAAGTATTATAGCTAATTTTATCCTTATGCTCTCTCTCATTACAGCTTACTTTTCTTTGATCTCTAACTTTTCTAGGCTGTCCATTCTAACAAGGTAGGTAGGTAGGTAAGTAGGTAGTCCATTCTAACGAGGTATGCCAAACGTACGATATTTCACACCGTGGCCTAGAGAAAGAGCCGCCCGGAGGGCGGTATTATTGCTATCTTTATTTATAAAACAAATAAGTCTGTCTGTTTGTATATATGTATATATGGAAACTACTTTACCTATCTGTAGTGATGATGGATGGTGTTATATGTAGTGATGATTGATGTTGTTATATGTAGTGATGATGGGTGGTGTTATAAGTAGTGATGATCTATATCTATATAAAACAAAGAAGTCTGTCTGTTTGCCTGTGGTGTCCACACGAAAATCTCTGAAACTGCTTTATCAATCTGTAGTGATGCTGGATGGTGTTATATGTAGTGGTGATGGATGTTGTTATGTGTAGTGATGTTGGGTGGTGTTATGTGTAATGATGATCTATATCTATATGAAACAAAGAAGACTGTCTGTTTGTCTGTGTGTCCACACGAGAATCTCGGAAAGTACTTTACCAATCTGTAGTGATGATGGATGGTGTTATATGTAGTGGTGATGGATAGTGTGATATGTAGTGATGATGGATGATGTTTTATGTAGTGATGATGGATGTTGTTATATGTAGTGATGATGGGTGGTTGCATATGTAGTGATGATGGATGGTGCTATATATAGTGGTGATGGATAGTGTGATATGTAGTGATGATGGATGATGTTATATGTAGTGATGATGTCTGTTGTTATATGTATTGATGATGGGTGGTTACATATGTAGTGATGATGGATGGTTTTATTTGTAGTGATGTTGGATGATGTTATATATAGAATATGAAAAGTATCCCTCTGGGATTTCATAGAGGAGTGGTTCTCGGAATTTCATAGAGGAGTGGTTCTTGTGATTTCATAGAGGGGTGGTTCTTAGGATTTCATAGAGGGGTGGTTATTGGGATTTCCTAAGGGAGTGGTTCTTGGGATTTCAAGGGTAGGTGGTTCTTAGGATTTCATAGAGGGGTGGTTCTTGGGATTTCATAGAAGAGTGGTTCTTAGGATTTCATAGAGGATTGGTTCTTGGGATTTAATAGAGGAGTAGTTCTTGGGATTTCATAGAAGAGTAATTCTTGGGATTTCATAGAGGAGTTGTTCTTGGGATTTCATAGATGGGTGGTTCTTATGATTCCATAGAGTGGTGGTTCTTGGGATTTCATAGGGCGGTGGTTCTCTGGCTTTCATAGAGGGATGGTTCTTGGGATTTCAAACAGGAGTGATTCTTGGGGTTTCATAGAGGAGTGGTTCTTTGTATTTCTTGGGTCTTCCGCCGCTTGTGTTAGCTTAGGTTCGTAGAGTAAGGTAAGAACAATCCCTCTTTTACTCATTGGTTTGGTTAGGTTAGGTTAGATTAGTTTAGTTATAAATGTTAGCCAAGTTTAGATTAGTTTAGATTAGTTATAAATGTTAGCCAAGGTTAGTTTACCCCTGTAGTTTAGGTTAGTTATAAATGTTTTCCAAGATCAATTTAGATTATTTATAAATATTTGTCGAGCTTAGTCTAGTTTAGGTTTCTCGTAAATTTTTGCCAAGGTCAGTATTACCCCCAAAGAAACACTGTAGCACGGTAATATTATGGTCAAAATGTGACTCGACCGGGCCCTACAACTACCAAGCAGCCTGCGGCGGTTACAGCTCCACCTGGTCGACGCCCTATTAGAAGTCATGAGTCTCATCTTTCACCGTAATGCCTCCCTCCTGCCGGGTTGTTTTATCATCAATTAGTTACTGAAGCTTTACCCCGACTACAATCATTGGTCTCACTGGGTTTGTGGTGTGGTGTTCCTGGTTTGTTTTGATTTGGTGTGTGTGTGTGTGTGTGTGTGTCTTGATGTCTGGCGTGTGTTGTGTGCGTTTTGATGTCTGGTGTGTGTTGTGTGTGTATTGATGTCTGGCGTGTGTTGTGTGCATTTTGATGTCTGGTGTGTGTTGTGTGTGTCTTGATGTCTGGTGTGTGTTGTGTGTGGGTGTGTGTATCTTGAAGTCAGGTGTGTGTGTGTGTCTGTCTGTAAATGTCTGGTTTGTGTGTGTGTGGGTATGTGTAATAATAATAATAATTAATGGTTTATTGAAAGAGCTTGGCAGCCAGAAGGCTGAAAATATACAGTTACATGTTTGGGGAATGGGTTTCGAATTATAAATAATATACAAGTAACATAAGTGATACAAATAAGATATATAATAACTAGATGGAGAAAAGCTCAAACTACAGGGCATTTCAACATAGTGACAGTGCAAGAAATAGTATGTACTGGTGTCACGTGCCTGAGCGTTCGGGAACTCGCATAGCGTGAGGCATATGTTCACGCCTACATTTCACACAAGCTATAAACTTGTTAATTGTACTTATTATATTATTATTGTTCTTAGTCACTTAGGTTAATTGTATATTTATGTATGTTATTAATATGCATCATTGTCTTACTCTGTTAAGTCAACTCAAGAATAGTATTAATTAATTATATAAAATATCCAGCAAATGTCCTGGATCACGTGATATGAGACGCTCTCCTCCCCGCATGGGCACGCTTTCCCAGTAGCGAAAAACCTTGGCATAGGGTAGACGTGTCCATTCGTTCTCTAGCCTTGACCCTTGTCTAGTGCCTTGTCCAGTCTTCTGCAATGCCCTAGGGGTATCAGGTATTAGTGACAAGTTTAGTTAGGCCTAGGAAGGGATCCTGGTGGTAAGGAATCTCCTGTTTGGTAGGAAATGATCATTTTGTAGTGATTGCTGTATATATTTTGTATGTCTGTAATATAGTTATGTTTAGTAATATTAGTTTGGTCTAACTCCTTACGGTATATTTTCGCCCTTCCCGCATCACTCTTATTTTATTATACAATTACTTATTCCTTTAAATTCATGTTACTAGTCATTACTCCCTTTAGAACATAAATTGAATTAATTAATTATCTTCCCTTTTGTGATTCACTTATTTCAACTTGTTCATACTTATTCAAGTACATTTAGTTGAGTAGGTTTTTGGTGGGGATAATTATTGCCGTGTTCCCTATTTCTTCCTTTATTTGTAAATAACTTGGGGTAGGTTTCACTCCCCAAGTATAAAGGGTAGTGGGATCGCGACACTGGGAGTGAATACACTGGTCTATTACTAGTTATTGATAATTTCTACAATGGTTGGGACTGGGCTGTTCTTATAGCGATCAGTTCGTGCACAATGGGCTGGATGCGGTTGTGCCGTCGAACAGCAATTCTCGGGCTAGGGATCTCAGGTGGAAGTAGGAACCGGAGTCGAGGATGGTGTAGAAGCTTCTTACCAAATTTGCAGATGAGGTCGTGGTGATGGTCAGTGAGAGTCGAAAGGGTCAGTGTGTTGAGCGCTTCTTGATATGTGGAGTAGGAAGGGGAGAGAATAATCTTGCAAGCCCTCTTTTGCACGTTTTCTAGGGGTTTACGTTGTGTGGCATTTAGGGAGGAAGACCAGGTGGGGGAGGCATAGGTTAGCTTGGGGAGTATGAATGTTGTGTAAACACTGAGGAGCTCGGGTGCAGGAACTCCGAGGGACTTGAGTCGGCGGAGGAGGTGGAGACGGAAACTGGAGGATTTGACAACTTCACTGACGTGTGGTTTCCAATTTAGTTTGTTGTCTATGGTGACGCCGAGGAGCTTCGTGGAATCTACAACCTGGAGTGTGTTCCGACCTAAAGTAAGGGAAGGAGGTGGGACAATGTCGGAGGAGAGGTTGATGTGCATAACCATGGTCTTGGTATGGTTGATGGTGACATGGTTGTTGGTGGCCCAGTTTTGAAGACTGTTCAATAAATCCTGAAGGGCGGTATAGTTGGGAGTAGAATTGTTGACGCTGTGTGTGTGTGTTTGTGTGTGTGTGTGTGTGTGTGTGTAGATGTTTAATATATGTGTATATATAGATATCTGGTATGCGTGTGTTTCCATGTAGATATCTGGCGTGTGTGTGTGTCAAATTATTTATACATGTGTTTATAGAAGCAAAGTTGATGCATATCCATGTATATACAGAATATTCATATAAGTCATGTCAGCACTGTCTCTCCACATACAATATACATCCTTTCGGTACAAACAGGTCACTTGGGGTCATTTACGAACTCTATAAACCGACCAATACGATAGAAGCTATGAATCACAGTGTTTAGGTGATGTGAGGATTTGTACCTCCCTCCAGATAATTTCACCTGAAGATGAATGCCCCAATTTCTACCTGAGAGGTTAGTTTAGGATATAATTACGGTGTTTAATCATCAGGTGAAATAAACTAGGGTGGTTAATCTTCATGTGATGTTAGTACATCTCTTTTCACTCACCTCTAAAAGAATTATTACAAAAGGGTTTAATAGTCATTCACTCATCACCTGTTTCCCAATTGCAGAAACTGGCATCACTCTTGACTGACTTTGTGGACAAGTTTCGAAGAGCTGAACAGAGGCTGTCGATCATGGCCCGCACAAAACTCCGACCCATTCTGGAACATACAGGTCAGATGCGTGTTACCTATCGTTTCCACCACAGCTTTACTATAGGGACACCACTTTTGATGTTTTTTTATTTGGGCGACATGGAACGATTTTATTCAGCTCAGAGGGGAAGCCCATAGATTAGGGTTAGTAGAATATCTCCGCCATTGATATTTTATTTTGTTAACCTACATTGTCTTACCTACCTAACATAACCTATCCTACCTTACCTACCAAACCTAACCTACCTACTATAACCTACCGTACATAACCAAATATACCAAACCTACCCAAGCAAACCTAACCTACCCAATCAAACCGACCCAACCGAACTTAACCAAACCTACCAAACCTACCCAACCAAACCTAACCTACAAACCTAACCTACCAAACCTAACCTAACCAAACCAAACCTACCAAACCTAACCTACCAAACCTACCAAACCTAACCTACCAAACCTAACCCACCGAATCTAGCTTAACCAAACCTAACCTACCAATCCTAATCTACCTAACCTAAGCAAACCTACCAAACCTAACCCACCACACCTAACCTACCAAACGAAACCTACCAAACCAAACGAAACCTACTAAACCAAACCAAACCAAACCAAACCAAACCTAACCAAACCAAACCTAACCTAACCTAACCTAACCTAACCAAACCTAACCTAACCAAACATAACCTAACCAAACCTAACCTAACCAAACCTAACCCAACCTACTCTCTTTAAAAGCATTGTCCCTCATTTATTCCTCATTCCTCAGGTCACAACAGTCCTTCCATCAACTTCTGGAAGCTCAACTCAGTCTCCCTCAAGTTCCAGCTGAAGGGAGCTCTATTGTACAGCCCTGAGCTTCTGGAGCCTCAACCTTGCCTCCTGCGTTATATCATGAAGCAGCCGTACCCTCGGGATATGGTCTGTACCGTGATTGAAATACCCAAGAAGGTGAGATATGGCTGATTTGATGTCTTCTTTGTGTACAGATAGACATAGACAAAAGTATGATATGGCTCATGTGCTGTCCTGTTGCCTTTTGCAAACTACACCATGATAGACATTAAAAAAACAACATACAGTATGGCTGGGTTAATTTATTTTTTTTTGGGGGGGGGGGGGGGGGCACCCCTTGTGTAAGGTGAAGCCCATAAGCGTTTACAGCGCCCAACAGGGAAGCATTATAAGTTCATGCCTGCCTTTATGTCTCATGAGTTAATGGCGTAGAAGCCTGAAGAGTCAATGTTTTTTTTTTTTTATGTCTAAACAAGTCATTGGAAGCTCCAACAACTTTCACTGAATACGGATTCGCAACTTTCGATTTACAGCAGGTACCTAGTTTGCTGCTAGGTGAGCAGGGACCAAGGAAGGCTGGGAAGTGTGTCCGAACAACTTTCCACCGGCCTGGGAATCGAACCCGTGACATCTCGCTTGCCAGGCAAGAGCGGTACTGCCTATAGATTAGGGTTAGTAGAATATCTCCACAGTTGATATTTTATTTTGTTAACCTATATTGTCTTGCCTACCTAGCATAACCTATCCTACCTTACCAACCAAACCTAACCTACCCTACGAAACCTAACCTACCTACTATAACCTACTCTACATAACTTAATCTACAAAACCTACCCAAGCAAACCTAACCTAACCTCAACAACTCTCCTTAAAAGCATTGTCCCTCATTTATTCCTCATTCCTTAGGTCACAACAGTCCTTCCATCAACTCTTGGAAGCTCGACTCGGTCTCCCTCAAGTTCCAGCTGAAGGGAGCTCTGCCGTACAGCTTTAAGCTTCTAGAGCCTCAACCTAGCCTCCTGCGGTATATCATGAAACAGCCGTACCCCTGGGAGATGATCTGTACCGTGATAGACATACCGAAGAAGGTGATTTGATGTCTTTTTTTGTGTACTGTATCATGATAGACATAGACAAAAGTATGATACGGCTGATGTGATGTCCTGTTATCCTTTGCATACTCCACCATGAGAGACATTAAAAAATCATACCTTATGGCTGAGTTAAATGTCTTTTCTATAGTATTGAGCAGCAAAGGATTGTCCACTCCCCCAACACATTGACTGTATAACTGTTTTAACTGTTGACTGTATGGCTGTATTAACTGTTGACACTATAACTGTATTAACTGTTGACTGTATAACTATATTAACGGTAATGGCAGTGAACAGATGATTACCACTCGACTGTATAAAAAACTAAGTGTACCAACACTCATCCTTAACCCCCAGTTGACTTTATGACTTTACTAACTGTTGACTGTATAACTATGAACTGTTGACTGATGTTTCTATAATTACATGGTGGTTATAAGGAACTTTATTGAACTGATGCCTCTATAATTACAAAGAGGTTATAGGAAACTTTATTGAACTAATGCCTCTATAAGTACATAGATGTTATAGGAAATTTTATTGGACTGATGCCTCTATAATTACATGGTGGCTATAGGAAATTTATTGAACTATAGCCTTTACAATTACATAAAGATTATAGGGAACTTTATAGACCTATAGCCTCTATAGCTACATGGAGGTTATAAGGAACTTTATTAAACTATAGCCTCTATAATTACATGGAGATTATAGGGAACTTTATTAAACTACAGCCTCTATAATTACATGGAGGTTATTGGGAACTTAATTGAACTATAGCCTCTATAATTACTTGGTGGTTATTGGGAACTTTATTGAACTATAGCCTGTACAAGTGATCGTGGGCCCTTCGTGCCCTGTGGCGAGTCCGGTGGTACAGTTTACCGAGTGGTGAAAAGTTCGAACGCTCGTGCTTGGCTAGCGTGCAACCCTACAGCGACATCGTTTCCCACATGGTCGTGGTTGTTATAATCATGGTCGTGGTTGTTATAATCATCATCGTGGTTGTTATAATCATAGTCGTGGTTGTTATAATCATGTTCCTGGTTGTTATATTCATGGTCGTCGTTAAAATCATAGTCGTGGTTGTTGTAATCATGGTCGTGAGTGATATAATCATAGTCGTGGTTGTTATAATCATGGTCGTGGTTGTTATAATCATGGTCGTAGTTATGATCATGATCGTGGTTGTTATATTCATGGTCGTGGTTGTTATAATCATGGTCGTGGGTGTTATAATCATGGTCGTGGTTGTTATAATCATGATCGTTGATGTTATAATCATGGTCGTGGGTGTTATAATCATAGTCTTGATTGTTATAATCATAGTCGTGGTTGTTATAATCATGGTCGTGGTTTTATAATCATAGTCGTGCTAGTTATAATCATGGTCGTGGTTGTTATAATCATAGTCAAGGTTGTTATAATCATGGTCGTGGTTGTTTTAATCTTGGTCGTGGTTATGATCATAGTCGTGGTTGTTATAAGCATGGTCGAGGTTGTTACAATCATGGTCGTGGTTGTTATAATCATGGTTGTGGTTGTTATAATCATTGTCGTCGTTGTTATAATCATGGTCGTGGTTGTTATAATCATAGCTGTGGTTGTTATAATCATTGTCGTGGTTGTTATAATCATGGTCCTGGTTAGGATCATAGTCGTGGTTGTTATAATCATGTTCGTGGTTGTTATAATCATAGCGTGGTTGTTATAATCATTGTCGTGGTTGTTATAATAATGGTCGTAGTTGTTATAATGATGGTCGTGGTTGTTATAATCATGGTCTTGGTTGTTATAATCATGGTCGTGGTTGTTATAATCATGGTCGTGGTTGTTATAATCATGGTCGTGGTTATTATATTCATGGTCGTGGTTGCTATAATCATAGTCATGGTTGTTATAATCATGGTCGTGGTTATTATAATCATGGTCGTGGTTGTTATAATCATGGTCGTGGGTGTTATAATCATGGTCGTGGTTGTTATAATCATGGTCTTGGTTGTTATAATCATGGTCGTGGTTGTTATATTCATGGTCGTGGTTGTTATAATCATGGTCCGGTTGTTATAATCATGGTCCTGGTTGTTATAATCATGTTCGTGGTTATTATAACCATGTTTGTGTTTGTTATAATCATGGTCGTGGTTTTTATAATCATAGTCGTCGTTGTTATAATCATGGTCCTGGTTGTTATAATCATGGTCCTGGTTGTTATGATCATGGTCGTGATTGTTACAATATGGGTCGTACCTGAGACTAACACAGGTTGAATAAACCCCACACCTTATCTTTAATCTCAATAAACCCAG
Source organism: Homarus gammarus (assembly GCA_958450375.1). Classification (NCBI taxonomy): domain Eukaryota; kingdom Metazoa; phylum Arthropoda; class Malacostraca; order Decapoda; family Nephropidae; genus Homarus; species Homarus gammarus. The sequence goes on from CAUDMG010002015.1 coordinate 80,895, forward strand.
ATTAACCTCACCTAATCAGCAGGATTAGAGACCATTAGGATTGTACGACCAATACCGATACATTTCACACTGGATTAATAACAAAACATTTAATCACATTTCCAATAGCTAATGTCTTACGGATATCTTATCAAGTTGTAAGTCTTACATGTCTATATAATTATGTTTTATTCTAACAAATATTTATAGTTAGTTGTGTATTGTATTGTATGGTACGGTATTGTACTGTATTGTATCCGGCTGACAGCGTACAGCGAATGAGGGTGCGGCAAGTCCGTAGACCTGCATGGTTAATTAGGGTGCGTTTTCCATCGTAAATAAAGTGGTTTATTAATGGCTTCCTAAAGAAACCATCGACATGGGACCAGGTTTGTTACACTCTACGATTTTTTTGCGATTTTTCCACCAAGTTTGATGAAAAACGATTGTGCCGTTTCGGCTGCACAGACAGACACTAGTCATTACACTATTATTTTGGTCAGGATGGTTGGGGTCATTAATCTAGTCATTACTCTAGTCATTACACTAGTCATTACACTAGTCATTACACTAGTATTTTGGTCAGGATGGTTGTAGTCATTACTCTAGTCATTACTCTGGTCATTACTCTCGTCATTTCACTACTATTTTGGTCAGGATGGTTGTGGTCATTACTCTAGTCATTACTCTAGTCATTACTCTAGTCTTTACACTAGTCATTGAACTAGTCATTCCACTAGTCATCACACTACTATATTGGTCAGGATGGTTGTGATCATTACACTAGTCATTACTCTAGTCATTTCTTTAGTCATTACTCTAGTCATTGCACTAGTCATTACTCTAGTCATTACACTAGTCATTACACTAGTCATTACTCTAGTCATTACACTACTATTTTGGTCAGGATGGTTGTGGTCATTACACTAGTCATTACTCTCGTCATTACACTAGTCATTACACTATTATTTTGGTATGGATGGTGAACCCGTTGGTTAATCCCCCAGTTAACCGGGTTGTTCACATATATTAGATATTGGGGTTTTAGTTACGAAACCCAATTGAAGTTCCTTGTTTTAATATAAAAGGATTATGTCTATAATTCCTGAGTGTAGGTCAACCGTAAGTTCCACTATTTATGAGTGAACGAGAAAGAGGACGGCGTTTATGAATATAAACGTGGATCACGTCCGTTCGATATTAGTTGATGTGAGTGACTGAGCTAAGAGCGTCGCCCCTGGTGAGCGCTTACATAGATGCTGACAAATGGGCTTTTCCCTCTTGGGAAAGCTACCGTTCACGTGTTCAACTCATGTCTTACTCATAGACAGTGGAAAGTTACAGGGTGGTGAATCTGAATATAATATCAGATGTAAGACCCCATTTATGTTCTGTTGATGAGACAGAGGTCATTACATCGCTCGGTCACCTACCAGCAGAGCTCGGTGAGGCCTACATAAGCTCACAGAGTACAGTACATCCTAGACAACCCTAACCATGTTATAAACAGATGTGTAGACACTAAGCTGGGGATTCTACTACTGTAGGGGTATTAGCTACTACAGGGAACTTAAACTTTAGTGTCTTACGGGTTTATATGTTATGAACTACGTTCATTTTGGATGACACTGCCTTATAATAACAGAAGAGAAACATATTTGCCAAAATTAACATAATTGCCAAAATTAACATAATTGCCAAAATTAACATAATTTGAGGGAATTGTAAGGCTTGATATGGCAAATTCCCGTGATAGATAAAATGGCAAATTATAACTCAAATCAGCAAAATGTGTCTCTTTCAAGAATGCTAGAACTTTTGATTTCTCTGAAACAATTTGAATATCCTTTATAGTTAAATTCATGACAGGAAGTTGAATTAAAGCAGACATGAGTTTTATATTTAAAGAATTGCTGATGAGTAGGCAAGGTCCGTAATGTGCTACAAGTGATTTCACAGTAATCCGGAGCCTTGTAAAGCCCTTTCACAACTAGATGCTTAACACCATCATGGCATTTTAAAATAACAGTAGTAAGATTTGGAAAGAACAAATACTGCACGTTGTGAAGATGAGAGTGAAACGCAGTTTTGAGACTAACTGGCCTATAACTGCATTGCTCAAGTACTGTGAGTACAGTACATTGGTTTGTATGACTGCCAATTCACATATTCCCTCTGCAGCATGAATAAACGCGAACACGTAGGCTGGACATACGTGTAGGTGTCGATAAGACGACTTAGACTGTGACGTAGGGTGTGTCATAGGAGGGAAGATCAGCTAGAACTAATGGCCCATCACTTTTTTGGTAGATTTTAGTGTACATAAACAGAAAATAATTTAAGTTTCAATATTTTGCAACCTTTTGCTAGGTAAATGTTAGCGTGAAATTTATCGAAAATCTAACGTACAGCTGCATTAGTGCATTACAATTAAATAGTGAACATTGCTTTCTGACTTCATTCTTTAACAACCCAACTAACAATATTTTTTTCTATTTCAGATTCTGATGCATTTATAAGTTGATAATATTTGCGATGGCTGCTTGTGTCAGGACGAGGAACCAAAAATCCAGCCATCTCAGTCACTATCTTGGGTCTGGGAGAGCGCTCCTGAAGTCGGAGTTGCCTACATTGAGAGATGCTTTGAGATACGGTGTTTTAATCAGGCAAATCAGTGAAAAGAACCAAAGAACTTACACAAACAAAGACATTGCCAGTGATATGACCAAAGCCGTCTTGGCACAGTACACTCTGGCTAACGCTCAGTTCAAGCCTCCAGTCATAACAAGTCAGAAGAAGATTAGTGAGAGACTGCTAGCCAGTTGGGAAAAGGCAAGAGATATCTCTCTTGGGAGAGGAAAACTTGCAGTTAAGGACAGCTTTGCCAAGCAACTGGACCAGTTATTTGACATAATTACTTGCAAGTGCCCAATTGTTCTCTGTCCTGAGTTTGGATGCGATCGTGACTGTAAATCCGAGGCCCACATCTCCTGTATTTGCAAGCGTGAACTGAAGATTTCTGTGATCGGACTGGCATTTGTCAAAGCACAGAGAGAGAAGACTGGCAGTATAGGGGCTCTCATGATTTCTAGCCAAGATATTCCGGAGTCCAAGAGACAGGAGGCTGCCACAGAGAGACAGAAGAGGAGAAGAGTTGCCGAGGAAAAGAGACTTGAGAATGCCCAGGGTGAGGTAAAAAAGGCCGATGATTGGAGTCAAGCTGATTCAGAGTTTAATGGCTTCCCCATGGCTGATCCGAGTGCTGACCAGGAGAATGGTGACTTTGTCCCGAACCCAGAAAATAATAATCCCAAACCTTCCAGGCATAAGATTCGAAATAGGAAAGATATCCCGAGCATAGCTCTGGCCAGCATGCGACACCACACTGGTCTCAGAGAAACTGCAGAGATAGCAACAGCTGCCTGGATTGACGGTGGTTTGATAACACCTGATGATGTTCACCTGGTGATAGATCATAACAAAGTAAGGAGAGCTCAGGAGAAACTTGTCAGTAACCTAGAAGAGGAGTTTGATAAGGGGATAAGAGAAAATGGAATCAATTGTTTGTTCTTTGATGGGAGAAGGGATGACACTAAAGTGTTCATGAAAGTTGGAGATTCTGACAAGTTGTTCCCTGCCATGGTGAAGGAGGAACACTACTCCTGCTGCAGTGAACAAGGAGGGAAGTATTTGTGGCATTTCACTCCAGAGAAAGATGACATCAGGAAACCAGCTGAGATAGTGGCAGATAACATTGTGAACTGGCTCAGAGAGAGGAACGTAGACCAGACCCTGCAGGCCATTGGAAGGGACAGCACCAACACGAACACAGGGTGGCAAGGGGGGGTCATACAGTGGATAGAGCGGAAGATTGGGAGGAAGCTGGTCTGGATTGTTTGTGACCTCCACACCAACGAGTTGCCACTCAGACATCTGATCCAGGAGCTGGATGGCAAGACTCTTTCAAACAACAGATGGTCTGGTACTCTTGGCAAGATGCTGGACTCTGCCACTGAGTTAGAAATAAATCCGAGCTTTGAAAAAATCACAGTTGGCCCTCCACTCGTTGAGCTTGCACATACTGTCATTGACGACCTGAGTACTGACCAGTACTATGGTTACATGATTTGCAGTGCCATCAAAACTGGGGTCATGCCTGATAGACTTGCTTACCTGCAGATAGGTCCAGTCTCACATTCTAGGTGGCTCACAACGGCTCTGAGGTTCTGCAGAATTTGGGTCGCTCATCATAAACTGAAAGGGAACCAGCTTCACAACCTGAGACTTATTGTCCAATTCATCGTGAGTGTCTACTTGCCAAATTGGTTCAACACCAAGGTCAAGTCATCGTTCTCCGAAGGTCCGAGGCATGTTCTCTTCCAGCTTGAGCTCCTGAGGAGTCAGCCAAGGAAGGTTGTTCAGATTGTGGAGCAGACTGTGAGGAGATCTTCCTGGTATGCTCATCCCGAGGCAGTTCTGCAGACAATGCTCTGCAGTAAGGATGAGGAGGAGAGAAGAGTGGCAGTCAAAAAGATCTTGGATATGAGACTTATGAGAGGATCTGGGCATGACGAATCAGTTGGTGACGATTCCTTCAGGGTCAGGAAGACTCCTGAAGTCAATCTAGGTGCCAAGACCCTCACTGATCTCATAGATCTGGATAACATCCAGGCTGGCAGTGAGCCCCCTCTTACCTGCAGCCTCACCAATGTTCAAGTCAGAGCTTTCCTGGACAACCCCATGCATGTCCCTGCCTGGCCCTCGCACACCCAGAGTATAGAGCGTTGTGTACAGTTCCCGCCCTTCCTCTCTTTCTTTAGCCTCTCTCCTTTTCCATCCTCTCCTTCTTTCGTCTCCGTCTTTCCTTAGCCTCTTTCCTTCTCCTTGACTTCTATCCCGCCCCTTCCATCCTGTACATCCCCCACGTACTCCTCTCCCATCCCTGTAAACTCTCCTCTTCCTCTTCCACTCACCAGCCTCTTCCATATCTCCCCTCTCACCTCTCTTTCACATCCGCTTTCTCCCTCATATTCACTCCCCCCATCCCATTTCCCTCCTCTCTTCTCCCACCAACTCTCTCTCCCCTCCCTCCCAAACACCCACCACTCTCCTCCTCCTCCTCCTCCTCCTCCTCTTCCTCCTCCTCTTGCTATTTGCGGTAGGAATATTACTTAGCTTTCCGTTCTCAGGAAGCTTTACTGCAGTACATTACCGATATCACCAGTTGGAGAGCCGCCAAGCTATAACTCTGACGATGAACAAATGTTTCTCCAAGTTTGAACAGAAACTAAATAAGAGACCAAGGTCACTCAGGCGAGTATCATCAATTGGAGTTCTCAATATATCATGGCTGGTAGGTCATCGATGTCTTGTCAGCCATCATTAGAAAAGTTGTGTTTTTTTTTTATTGATTTTAAACATAGGTTAGGTTAGGATAGGTGAGACATTGACAGCTGTTGGTTAGGTGGTGGGGAGTACTGTGTCCCTTACCTAACCTAACCTAACCTAACCTAATGTTATTTGTTGGTGAGGATAAAATATATAATAATATTTTTCTGATATTCAAAAAAAAAGAGAGAGAGAGAGAGAGAGAGAGAGATTTGTGTGTGTGTGCGTGCGTGTGTATATATTCTCCCCATGTGTCGGTGTCAGCTTGTGTGCGTGTCCGCTCCCCTGTATGCGTGTTTAACAATGTTGACATCCCATTGTCATAAATAAATAGGGCGGGGACGGAAAAATTCTGGCAATTAAAATCTAATGCCTCGATATTAATGTTACGACGAATTTTTATCCAACCCAAACAAAACTTTTTTTTCTGATTAAATAAATAACAAAAAGAGATGAATTATAGCCAAGGGAGACAGAATAGGGTAGGTATAGGGAGGAAGAGGGGATGGAAGGGAGAGAGAGAGAGAAGACTAACAGAAGAACAAGAAAATAGAAAGTAAGTGAGGATGTTGGGTTAGGTTGAGATCCTGAAGGGAATGGGAATAGGTGGAAGAGAGACATAGGAGGGAGAGGGGGAGGAGAATAAGGGGGGAAGGAGATGGGGAATGGGAGAGGAGGAGGAGGAGTAGAAGACGGGAAGGAGGAGGAGAAAGAGGAAGAAGAGGAAGGAAATGGGAGGGAGAAGAGGTGGACACTGGATAAGGATGGAAGAGTGATATTCGATATGAATATAAAGGAGAGTTAGACAGGAATAAGAGGGACAGAAGGAGAGAGGAAGGGTGATGTAAAAGGAGAGAGGAAATGAAAAACAGAAGCAGAAGAGGGGGAATGGGAGAGGGAGGAGGAGAAGGAGAATGGAAGTGTGGTAAAGGAACAGTAGAATGGAAAAGGGAGGAAAAGAGGAAGAAAATTGGAAGGGAGAACAAGAACAGGGGAATAGAAAAAGGAGAAGGATAATAAGAGGAGGAAAAGAGGAGAAACAGAAGAAAGAGGAGGTGGAGGAGAATAATAATTAATATTAATAGAAGGGGGAGGAGACGCGCTAGTCTCCTATAGGATTGGTCGAGTTTCTCCCTAACCTAACCCGACGTCCTTCTAATTGGTAGACAAGAGGACCCCAGCACCTCAATGGAAGGGGGCGTGTCTGGTACTGAGGGGACGAGAGGGGGAGAGGGGGGA